>CM069904.1:107269479-107303766 GCA_036172215.1 Camellia granthamiana | reverse complement strand
TTAATGGGCAACCACTTTAGACCATTCCACATTACACATGATTATTGTGTCATCTGCGTATTAAAGATGAGGCACACACAAGGTTTTAAAAAGCGGCCGCAACCGTTACGTAACGCCGTTACGTAACGATTGTGGTGGTTACCACCACCCGTTACGGCCGTTTTTGCAGTGTGATTGGGATTCACAAGTGTGTTAGTCGTAGCGGCTGCCGTAGCGGTCATAACAGTGTCGTAACAGCCGCGCACCGTTACATAATGATTCCGAACTACTTCTTTCGAAAAAAACACACAAAAAAAGCTAAAAATGAGAAAAGAGAGATAGAGAGATGAGGAAAGATAAAGAGAGAAGATGGAGGAGCAAGAGAAAAAGATAGAGAAGTAGCAAGATGAAGAACAAGTTATTGATTTGTTGAAGCTGTAAGGCCTATGCTATTCTATTCAGCTGTTATCACTCAACCATTTTGTTTGTGTACATCTATCTATATATTGCTTGATAATAATAATAAGTGTAGTCATTATCTATTTGGCTTGGTTAAAATATGTATATATATATATATATTTAGGCTCTTATTTATTCTCTTACTTTTATTATTGTTTATCTTATATATAATAGTTAGTGATTGATTTTTTGTATAATATAAAGTCATTAATTATTAAAATAAAATATAAAAAACTCAGTTTATAATGATTTAAAAATATGAAATATATTAGATCATACTTAAAAATTTACAAAAATTGATCAATGTTTATTTTAAACCCAATAAATATGATCATGGAAAAAAAATATACGTATCGATAAATTTTTTTCAAATTGTGCGAAAAATAAAAAAATTCTCGATTCCGGTTACCGCAACCGTTACGCTACAGCCTTTACACCCCGCAACCGCAACCAGGCCACCGCCACTGTTACGACAACCCCAACCGCAACCGCTTTTCAGAACCTTGGACACACAAAACCCACCACTGCCCACTTCCACCCATTGATAATCCCCAATTCATTTGCTCTCTTCAACAACATATTAAGCCCTTCAGCTACAATATTGAACAAAATAGGTGAAAGTGGATCACTTTGTCTTAACCCTCTACGAGGACAAAACTCTTCAGATGGAGATCCATTCACTAAAATAGATGCTCTAGGTGAGGTAATGCACTCTTTTACCCAACCTAACCATCTTGGTCCAAACCTAAAGTTTGCCAACATTTGAAGAAGGAAATTCCAATTCACCGAATCATAGGCTTTCTCAAAATTAAGTTTAAGGATTAGTCCCCTCTTTTTAGATTTCTTCCACCAATCTGCTACCTCATTTGCAATGAGAACCCCACCCAAAATGTTTCCCCCCCTCAAGAATGCTGATTGCACCTATCAATTATATTTGATAATACTTGTTTCAATCTGTTAGCTAGCATTTTAGATAAGATTTTGTACATAGAATTGATCAAACTAATTGGTCTATACTCCATAATAGATGATGGGATGTCTCTCTTTGGAATAAGGGTGACAAAAGAGCAGTTTATACCATAACTTAATCTGCTGTTTTTATGGAATTCCTTCATGAAATTCATTATATCTTCTTTCATCACCTTCCAACCCTTCTGAAAGCACATTATATTGAAACCATTGGGCCTTGGAGCTTTATTCCCATCGCTCTCTTTAATTGCCTCCTATACCTCAACCTCAGTAAAGTCTTTTTCTAAAATTTCAGTGGCTTAATAGGATTCACCTTTTGAAAATTTCCACCAATGTTGGGCCTTTTTCTCCATTGTTCATCAAATTGTTTCTTGAAATAGTTACACATTGCTTGTTTGACTCCAGCTGGTTCTTCAACAATAACTTCATCAATCTTCATTGAGTTAATCATATTTCTATTTTGCCTTATAGATGCCATTATATGGAAAAACCTTGTGTTCTTGTCCCCTTTTAATGCCCAATCTAGTCTTGACTTTTGTAGCCATAACTATTCCTTTCTTTTTCGAATCTGCCAAACCAACCCCAACACCTCATTTCTTCTTGTGATTTCCATCTCATTAAGGTTTCTGGATTCTACCTTTAAGTCTAAATTGTGCAGCTCATCTTCAACCTCTTAGAGCTTTGATTCCACATTTCTGAATACCTCACTGTTTCATTTTTTCACAGCCATTTTTAATGATCTCAACTTACTCATAACAACATACCATGTCCATCCCCTTACATTTGAACCTTCCCAAGCCTTTTTTAGCTCCTTCATGAACATAGGATGCAAGACCCACGCATTTATGAACCTAAAAGGTTTAGGTCCCCAATCTCTCTCATCTTCCTTCAATAAAATTGGGCAATGATTAGATAGAATTTTAGGTAACCCCCACACTTTGAATTTGAACCATTCTAACCATTCTTGGTTAACTAGGAATCTGTCAATTCTACTCCAACTTTGGGAAATGCCCCATGTGTATTGTCTCCCAAGTATAGGAATGTCCACCAATTCCAACTCATTAATAAAACTTCCAAACTGAGTCATACTAGTTATGATATTATTATTGACCCCACTCATTAATCACATTAAAATACTCAACTCATTAATAAAACTTCCAAACTGAGTCATACTAGTTATGATATTATTATTGACCCCACTCATTAATCACACTAAAATACTAAAAACCTCTTAAATTATGTTATATCATTAATTGGTACACTAGTTAATATACTAATTGGTGCATATAGCATTATTCTTATACGATAAGTAAGAGTGATACAATATATAATCTTATTTCTTATCTCATTTTCTCCTTTCAAGATACAAATTAATAGGATTCACATCAATAAATACACATGAAACTTAAGTCTCGTTTGGGAACAGACTTTTTTAGTAACTTTTTGATTTTTTGGCTAAAATATTATGTAAAAAAAAACTAGTATGTTTGGGATGACTTTTTGATTTTTTACGAAAAGATGTGTAAAAAGTAGAGAAAAAATGAAATTTTTGACTTTTTGGTATAAGTTGTTGGTTTTTTAATTTTTTTAGTGACTTTTTGACTTGTAGACTAAAAAATAATGTTGTCAAACGAGGCCTTATTCACTTGTGTCTAAGAATAAGAAAATGAAGTAAGAAATATGATTATACGTAACTCTAATTATTAGTGATTTTCATCAGTCAAAGTATGTATTTTTTTTTTTTTTATTGAAAATACATTTAAAAGTATAATTTTTACGGTCGGGCTTCTCTAGGAAATTCATTTTATCGATCTAAATCTTTCATTTTGTGGGGTCTTCCATGTATATGATCCATGAAAAATATTAGATTGATCAAATAATCAAAAAAAATTCATTTTATCATATTTGTCTCTAAAAAATAGATAGATTTTTTTTTTTTAAACTCAAAATAGATAGATTGTTTTGAAAAACATATTTGTCTATTTTTTCGAAAACAAACGCAATAAAATAAAAATGTTACAATTATCCGATGCATATAATTTTTTATGAATGATATATACTGAGTGTCCTGCAAAACAAATTTTCGGATCATTGAAAAGGGACCCAAATTAAACTTCACATGCCCGTCAAGTTTTAAAAATATTGAATAACGAAGTTTAAAATAATTATATATTATTTTCAACTAAGCACATTGATGGGGAAATAAAAAGTATAATTTCAGGATTGTTACTTGTTCACAAAATGTTCTTTATTTTAGCTGGATACTTTAGATAACATGTACTGCTGTAACAAAATTCTTTATTGAAACCACTCTTCACTTAGCTGTTAACTCACTCATGTTTTTTCATCCAAAAATTAATTTATATTATCGCCAAATTAGTGCTAATTAATTAAGCTTCTAATTTGTTGTTGTGGTATCCCACCTTGATTTATTGTTAATAATCTTATCTATTGAAAGTTCTTAATATATGAGATGGAAATAAAAATAGTATAAGGCTCCCACTTTATTTCCTTAATTCAATCTTTCTCTAATAAAAAAATTTAATACGAGAAACTGAAATGTGATGTATTCAAAAATTATTCACAAAATTGTTCAAAAATTAAATCTATAGTGTACATTTAAATTTGATGTTGAATGTCACGTTCAAAATATTTAAATTCAATTCATACAATTTAAATTTAAAATATATTTTTAATAAGGTACAAATCTAGCTGAACAATTGATTATAGTCATATTTGCTCATAACTAACACCAATATGATAATCAAAACTACCATAATATCTTATAATTAATATCTAAAAAAAATAAAAAAATAAAAAAACAAATTTAGATGTATGGGTCCCTGCGTTGTTCTGCCCCTCGTTGGGCCTCACGTTGGATTGTTCATTTTGTAGGATTTATAGAGAAGATCATTCATGTAAAAATATCGATTGATAATATATCAATAGTCACATAATTAGATTAAGTTTGTTTAAAATATATGGATGTCAAATGTGATTTTGGCAAGAAATGATCCAACAAAAATGATATCACGTGATTATAAAATTTTTAATCAATTTGATTTTTTACATAAAAAATCTTATCAGTAAGACATATAAGGTGAACTATTTAGTGTTAGAAATGGTTTTGGAAAAACAGATTTTTTCTTCAACTTTGGTATATTTTTTAGATGGAACCCATGCGCCAAAGTTGGCGGGTCTAAGTGGTAACACGTTCTATGCCGTGTTGTGATTCACATAATATATTTGGTTGCTCAAAACCATTATCGGGTGAATGGGATATTGAAGCCAAAGTGAGCTCCATGGAAATGAAGTTTTTGGTGGAAATTCCTTAAGGTTTGAATTAGAGGCTTATCTCATATTGGTTTGGTGGGAAAACTTTTATGGGTTTATAAGAGCATCTCCAACGGTAGTAGGCATTTTACCTATCTAAATATTACTATAAAGTATATATTTTATTTTGCCTATTAACTGTTTCATGTTTCTACTCCAATCATGCTCTTTATTTTAGCTATTCATTCAAATACTATTAATTTTATAGAATGCCACATTAACAACAAAGATGGAGGGAAATAATCCTAATGATTAAATATATTTTACCTAGCCTTGAAGGCTAGCTACATGTAGCTAGTAAATGTGAGCTGAGCCAAAATACCTAATCATATGCCTAGTGCGTTGGAGTTAAAAAAAGTAAGTCACATTAAGCATTTTGACTAACAAACATTATATGCCTAGTGGGTTGGAGATACTCTAAGACTTGACTTTTCAACTTGGGGAGGGCCCCAAAGGGCACCCCAAGTTTGTAGAAGGGAGAGGTTATGAGCAAAGTGGGTTAGATCCATTGGATCCAAAAATATACACACGCACGTCATCTGGGGGGCCTCGGCTTGGGTGCGAGTGCATGTTGTGAGATTGGGTTGGGCTTGTCCAGCCCAATACTAATTCTTTTGGGGCCAAAAATATTTGAATTTTATTTTATTTTTTGATAAAATAAAATTTGTCCAGTTTTAATTTCAAATTTTGATTGGAAAAAAATTCAAATTTGTTTGCACCTCTATAGAATTTCGGTACAGGTTCCAAACAGATTTATATCTGTTTAAATTCTGTCCGCACAGATTCAAATATGTTTAAATTCAAAACCCAAACGGTGCCATATCTGTTGGATTCAAACCGAATAGGTCTTGTACCTGTTCAAACAGGTTTGCACTTGTTTAATTCAAACCAAACAGCCACAAATTCTCCTATAAATAGACAGACCCTCATTTGGATTTTGCACTCTAATTTTTGTTCTTGTTGCTATCATTGCTCTCTGCATTTTGCTGCATTTATTTTTCTATGAGAAAGTGTATAAACACAAAGTGTGTTCATTGTGCAAACAATTTGTAGTGTTGCTACTATTTTTTGTTGATCATTTTATCTTGGGAGATAGATGTCCACAATCTGAAAGCACCGTGGAGATGACGAATCTGTCTTAAGGACACGGTATTAAACACTAGACTTGATCAGATTTTATTCAATAAATACATAAGGTTAGTAATTAATTTACTTTCTGTTTTATTTATTTATTTTTATCATATTCTGATTTTGCTTTATAACAAAATAAGAATCTATTGTTTTATTTTATTTTCTTTACTGGTTTGATTTTTGTAATACAAGAGTCTCTCTCCTTCTTTATTTATTCTGTTTGTTGTTAAGTACACAAATATTATTTATTCTTAATACAATGAAGATTGTCCAACATTTAGATCATGTAGCAGTATCTAGGTGAGGCTCACCGAGGAGCAAACCAACCCTAAGGACTCCATTTCCATTTTAGGATATAATCAAACAACATAATAAAATGTTAATTATTATTTGTAATATAATGATGCATAGCTAAACACCACAATGATTCGTAATTAACATAAATTTAGATAATAAATAACTTGTAGTACGGATGGGTTAGCTAATATGGGAATCAATCATCTTGAAGATGTGGTAGTGCTTGAGGACCCCCCAAACAAAATTAAGACTTGTTGATTGCAGATATTATTTGGGCATCAAGTATAGTGCTCTGTGTTTGCTTTCCTTTTTGTTTAATTTTCTATTTGTTGTCTATTGTTACTTTATTTTCTTGATAAAAGAAATCAAAAAAATAAATAAATAAAGCATAATAGGGAAGAAGAAAAATCATGGTGCTCAGATTATGCTTTGACAAATAAGACAATAAAATCATTACAAAGTTGTAATTGCGCATGAGATGACTCAATTAGAACAACATTATATGTATATACATATAATTCTCAATTTTCTAGAAGCTTAGCTAATACCAGTAGATAAGCACAAAGCTAATGGGCCAGAAAAAAAAGTCATAGGGAATCCTCACTTCACAAATTTGTATCTCATTAGTTTAATTCAAAGATTAGGATTGGATTTTATTAATACATTATTTGGGAGTTAGGCAAACACTTCCTTTATTAAAACTATTGGTGGATTTGTCACTCACCCAATACTCCAAATTTTTAAACATAAATTCATAAACAAAAAAATCAAACCAAACAAAATGTGTTATTGGAAAGATCACTATGTAGTGTGTATTTCTTGGATATGTTTGATGCGCACTTGTCTTTATTATGATGTGATATAATTTTTTTATCACACTTTTTTAAGAGATTGAAGTTGAATAAATTTTTAATTATTCCTTTCATTAACGTCATCAAAACATATTAAGACAATTGAAAGCTTGAAAGAACTAATTAAAAGAATTGAATGAACACTTGCAAGAATCGATTAAAAGAATTGATCCATTTAGTTTAGCTCTTCTTTTAGTTTTATAGCACACTTGTGTAAGCAAGTTGTTCTTATTGTCCAAGTGAATAATATTTTGTCTAAATCTTGCTTCTTTTTTAATCATTACAAATGAAAAATCGTAATATAATACAAAAATGATTGCAGTTATTACAATAATTATATCAAATCATAATTTCAAATGAGTTATCAAAATTATAAAAGGATGTAGTTAGATCATAATTTTAAACACATTGCATTATAATTTCAAACAATTTACATTACAATCGAGCAAGGTGCAGAGTATAGACATTCAAAACGATGAACACTAAAAATATTGCTTTAGTAGAGAGATCATGACATGACATAACTTAAGAGTTTTGGCTTCTTCTTAAGTGTGCAACCCACAAAAGGTGTAAGTGGGTTGCACACCATGTGCCACTCACACAAAAGGTGTAAGTGTAAGGTGTAAGTGTAAGGTGTAAGTGTAAGTGGAAGGTATAAATGAAATGTATAAGTTGCACACCATGTGCCACTTACACAAAAGGTGTAAGTGCAAGGTAAAAAAGGTGTAAGTGTAAGGTGTAAGTGAACACAAAAAGGTGTAAGGTGTAAGTTGCACACTATAGCATTACCAGTTTTTGTCACTTAGTTATATCATGCTCAAGATGAATATATAATAAGATGGTTTATTAGGATTTGTTTAGTATGTAGGTTAGCTTTTTAATTTTTTAGTTATTTTATTTTAGGGCTAAAAAGACTCGTGTGGGATGGATTTTTTGATTTTTTTGACTTTTGTAAAAAAAAATAAAATAATTATAGTTTAAATATGATATTTTATCTTATTAAATTTTTAACTTATTTTATTTTCTTATAACTATTTTAGTCCTATAACCTTATGCCAAAAAGGAGTGCTAAGTCAATTAAGTTAGGTTTAAGGATTTTTGTCTGTGTGTGTCTGTGTTGAAAACATATAAAAAAGCAGATTGGAGAAATGAACTTGGTTCTCATTGTTAGTGGGGCACCATTAAAGGCATAGGTTGTCATATAATTATAAGGCAATTGGTTTAAATATAGAAAATCTTTGACAAATGGATCAATCATGTATTGAGATGTTGTAAAAGTCAAAAATCATATCCATCCATCCAACCAGAAACATATATAATAAAAAATATATAATTTCTTTTTTTATTATATATATAAATAAATGAATCTCACATGCATTTATTAATAAGAATTTTATTATCTTGTGTCTGAAAAAATAAAATTATGTATGTTATTATAATATGATGTAGGTGATTACCAGAGTGGTTACACCAAACCAAAAAAGTTCCTCTTTATTGTATTGAAGTGTTTTTTTGGACGGACTGGATAATGATAGATTATAATACAAATTATACAATAGGCTATTAATCCTAAATAAATAGTCACTAGCCTATTTAGTTAGAAATGATGTGTATTTGATTATTAATTTGACCTTTACTAAACTAACCAATCGATAAATTAGTAAATTTATTGGACATGGAATCCAATCTCACACCACAATCTCATGAAACAAATAATCCCTATGGGTGTGTTTGATTGGACGGACTGGATAAGGCGGGATTAGAATTCATCGGACTTGAGTCCTGGGACTGTGAATCCCCCGGACTATTTGGTTGGATTGGATATGTATCCTGTGTTTTTTCTTTTCATGGGATTAGATGTCTAGAAAGGATTATTTTTAGTGAATCCAACGTTTGGTTGGACGGACTGGATAGGATAAATGAACAAAGGGCTATTTTACCCATTTTCAATTATTTACTAAGTAATATCAATATTAAATATATCTTTATTATTTTAATTATTTTTAGCTAGATTAAATAAAAATTTATTTTATTTTATTTTTTACACAATTAAATAAATTTATTTTTTTTTAATTAAATAAATAAAATATCAATAAAAAATATATGTTATTTTTTAATTAAAATTTTAAATAAATTTGTTTTTAAAAATAATAATGATTAAACAATGAAATTAAATAAAACATCTATTAACATTTAAACAATGAAATTAAATAAAATATAAACAAAATTTTAAAATAAAACATCAATAAAATATTTAATTTTATTTAATTTTTTCAATGTTTTTTTTTTAGCACCATTTTTTTTTTTCAATGTTTGAAACATATACACAACAGCAGCAGCACTTCATGGTCTTATTACACAACAGCAGTAGCACGGGATAAATGATTTGTGCCACAATTACAGAGGGCAAAATGATCATCTCACCCCTCTAATCCAAACAGTAAATAATCCTACCAATATTATCCCCCCCCCCGGGACAGTGGAATCCCCCATATGGGGGATAAGGAGTCCGGCCGGACATGGAGTCCGGCGGACTAAAAAAAAATCAAACGGCGGATAAGGAACACTATTTGAATTACAATCCAAATAGTGGATAGTCCCCTCCTAATCCTATGAATCAAACACGCCCTTGTGTTTTAGGGCCTAGTCAGGCAACTTTTTCATTTTTTATATATATATATTTTTTATGTTCTTTTGTAATATTTGGCAGATATTTTTATTTTTTATGAGGATGTAGATTAAAGAAATCTTCAAAATTAAAAAAACAATCAATAAAAAATTGGAAGAAGTTTCTTAAAGACAAATAATAATAATAATAATTTTATGAAGAAAAAAAAAATTGTCTTAGAAGTTGACTCCTTTGTCCTTAGTAGAGTTTTTATTTATTTATTTATTTGTTAATTTAGGAGTTTCTGATCTAAAAGGACTTAAAGAATAATTAAAAATTTGGCTGAAAATAATAATAATAAAAAAGACACATATGTATTGTTTGGGAGGTGCAAAATAAACCTCTTCTTATTTTTATTTTTTTTCTTTATTGAGTGTTTTTCAAAATAACGTCAAAATTTTTACTTTTTTGATAATATAAGGACAAATTACACTAACGGTCCCTATAGTTTGGAGTTTGTATTACTTTGGTCCCTGACGTTTCAATTGTGACATATTTGACCTTGAATTTTGAATCTTGTTCCAAATAAGGACAATTGAAAATATTATTGCTCAATTTCAAGGGTAAAGTCATTAATTTGGTAAAATATAAATTAATTTGACAAAAATAAATGTGAAAAAAATATTTTGAATTTTTAAAAATTATTTCTAATCACCAAAGATAAAATGTAAAATTGATAAATCTTTTACACATTTATTTTTTATTTTTTTACCAAATTAGTTTTTATTATGTGTTTAAATGATGATCATATAATGGATGGTTGTTTTTATTTTAATTAAATTAGTTTTTATTTTTTCAAAAGTCAAATATGGCGACACTTTGATATTAATATTAAACCAATCCATTAAATCAAAAAATTAAAAACTAAAAACATTTCCTCCGTTTGGAAAGTGGGTTCGCTTTTTGGTTTTTTTGGTTATTTTAGCATGAGCTAAAAAGCTTGGTTTGGGAAAGGGCTTTTTGACTTTTTTGAATTTTTTTGTGCGAGAAGAGTGTAATGATTATGAGTTGAATGTGATATTTTATTTGTTGTGCCTAAAATAGTCTATCTTCTCTTTTGTAGCTAAAATAGCCACAAAAGCCCTTGCCAAACGGATTATATAAATATATTGATTACACATTAAAAGTCTAATAACCACCCATTACATGATCATCATCCAAACGCATAATGAAAATTAATTGGGTAAATTATGTAAATAATCCCTGTAATTTACATGATGTGTCAATTTGGTTCATGTAGTTTCAATTTACTCGATTTTGCCCCTTAATTTAACAGATTGTGTCATTTTAGTCCAATAAACAACGGTTGTTAAATTTATTTAACGGAAGATCAAACAATGTGTCAATTTAGTCCACGTACTTTACATGATATGTCAATTTAGTCCCTATAGTTTCAATTTTCTCGATTTTGATAGGAACTAAATTGACCCATTGTGGAAAATATAAGGACCAAATTGACGCATTGTTTGACTTTCCGTAAAATTAACTTAACAAACGTTATTTATTGGATTAAAATGACCAATCCGTTAAATTAAGGGGTAAAGTCGAGCAAATTGAAACTATAGGGACCAAATTGACACATCGTGTAAACTACAATGATTATTTACATAATTTTCCCAAATTAATTTGTTAAAAAAAATAAAAATTCATAAAAGATTTATCAATTTTATATAATTTTATTTTTGGTGGGTAGAAATAATTTTTAAAAATTCAAAAATATTTTTTTAACATTTATTTTTATCAAATTAGTTTATATTTTATCAAATTGACGACTTAGCCCTTGAAATTGAGTAATGATATCTTTAATCGTCCTTATTTGGAACAAGATTCAAAATTTAAGATCAAATGTGTCATAATTAAAAAGTTAGTAATTAAAATAACACGAGCTCCAAACTATAAAGATGGTTAGAATAATTCTCCCATTATAGAATATCCATGTCAGGTCAATTGTGTCCTCATTGATTAATTTTATACAAATAAAAAGTTATAAACTTTTTTTAATACAAAATAATGTGAGTAAATAGGTCTTTTATTTTAAAGAAGTCCTTTATTTTAAAGAAAGCTGAAACATTAGAATGTTTTTCACATCCTTTTCCTATTTGAGCAATAATAACAACCGAATTAGGAAAATATTTAAGATTCACAAAAATTTACTTATAATTTAACTCATAATGATGTGACATGATAAATATTAATTTTTGATTGATCATAAACGAAAAATGATTTGTGGCTCTAAAACTGCTGGCACTAATGGCACTAATTTCCTGTTTTGATAACTTTGTTTTTTTTATTTTTTATTTTTTTACCTGATATAGAAATTAGTGCCATTAGTGCTCAAAAAATTAGTGCCACAAATCACAACTGATATAAACTCAATTATTTAGGACCTATTTTTCTTGTCACATCATTATGATAAATTTAAGAGTTTAAATTGTAAATTTCTACCACTTCTCAATAGATTATTTAGTACTCTTACAATAATACACATGCCACACCCCAATATTGGCTAAGGTAAGAGGTAGATAATCTAAAAAATATAGTTTGAAAAATTATAAAAATAAAAATGGTGTAAATAACAATAAAAATGCTATGATTATCATTTTTGTTAATTATCTCACATGTCATTATCATATTAATTTATTTGGTCTTACCACACGTATCTGCTATTATTGCAATGGTAACATATCATTTAATAAATAAAATATGATACACAAATATAGTTACCATAGTTGAAAAAACAATTATTGAAGGTAAAGATGACAACTTCTTATATTATACTCCTGATTAATAAAAAATTGTAAATGAATAACATTTTACTATGGACTATAAATGGTTTGAGTTGTTTATGAACAATTCAGACTCAACACTCAGTTGCTAAATCCAAACCGAGCTCAAGTAAAATCAAATTTGATTTGATACAGCTTGTCAACACAAGAAATATAAATATAAATTTATTTTTAATAATATATCAAATTTCATTAATATATTTTATTTCTCTATTTATGTAAGTTTACATATTTTGTTAATGAAATTTATTATTAATATAAGTATTATTCTATATTTAACTCATAATTTTTGTTTTTCTTAAATTAATTTAAATTTGAGTTTTCTTTTGAGCTCGAGTTTCTATCATATTTGATTAATCTAACTCGATTTCATTTTTTGAGCTCAAACTTGAACTCAACTAAATCTTAGTGAACGGAGCTTGAGGCTTCGTTTGGCATAAAAAGTCTGAGCTAAAATAGTTATAAAAAGACAAAATAGGTTAAAAACTAATAAAACAAAATATCACATTCAAACCATAATCACTTTATTTTTTTCTCTTACAAAAATCAAAAAAGTCAAAAAGTCTATCGCAAACGAGACTTTTTAGCCCTAAACTAAAATAACCAAAAAGCCAAAAAAACAATCCACATCCCAAACGAAGGCTGAATATTTCAAAGGGCAAACTTCACTTTACCCCCTATGGTTTGGGCCATTTGCGGATTACCTCCCTGACGTTCGAATATCACCACATAACCCCCTGTGGTTAATAGAGTGATGTGTACAGTTAACACCGTTAACATCAGAAGTAAAAGGACTGTTTTGCCCTTGTATATATAACTTTTGTTTAACATGCCCTTGTATATATAACTTTTGTTTAACATTTCTCATTCAATAGGTGGACAAGAGAGAGAGAGAGAGAAGAATCAATGGGGACGTCAGAATCAATGGCGAAAGAGATGTTATGATTTTGATTTTGTTCTATTTCTCTTCATTTTTTATCATTTCTCACCAAATCACTCAATTAATTGCATTCATCAAACAAAGAAATCATCGAATTTAGACTAAAACCCCAAACCCCAAACCCCAAATGATCAATTCAATTTTATTTCAAAACCTAAACTACAATCATACTTCATGAACACCAACAGTTGTCAAAGAAGAAGAAGAAAACGATGAAGAAGACGATGATGAAGAAGAATAGTTGTCCCAAACAAGGAAAAGTTTAATCTCTGATGCTCTTCTCACCACTCACTGAAACTCAATCCAAGCACTGAACATCTTGTAAATCTTATATTGTAAAGGAACTCTTGGGTATGTTTAGATCTTGTATTGTAAAGGAACTCAATCCAAGGAACTCTTGTAGATCTTTCTCTTCATCTTGTAGATCTCGTTTGGGTATGTTTAAAAAATTGAAGATCACATATATATATATATATATATGAAGATCAAAATCATCACATTTCTTTAAGAAAAAGTGTGTGTGTGTGTGTGATTTTTTTTTTTTTTTTTTTGAGGTGGGTTTGTGAGCATCATCATCAACGAAGCACAATAGCTACAGTTTATATATATACATATATATATCAAAGAAGATTATATATATATATACATTTATATAGCTACAAATTATATACATATAAGGGCTTGTTTGGTAAGATGGGTTGGGGCTAAAATAGCCATATAAGACAAAATAGGCTATTTTAGCCAAATAAGACAAAACATCACATCCAACCCATAATTATTATATTTTTCTCTCACAAAAAATCTAAAAAAGCCGAAAAAGTCAAAAAGCCCTTCCTAAACGAGATTTTTTAGCCCCAAGCTAAAATAACCAAAAAGCCAACCCACTTCCCAAACGAATCCTAACTACAATTTTATTCTTGTACCATATTCCTAACATATATATATATATTAATGATGAGGGTAGGTTTTGAAAATTGATGATGAAGATGAGGGCATTTTAGTTATTCAATTCGGAGGAAAAATCATATTTTTATGCTCATTTGCATATTAAGCGCGTGTTATGCATAGCTTGTTAGAATAGATGGAAAAGCTAACTGTGCACATCACTCCATTAACCACAAGGGGGTTACATGGTGATATTCGAACATCAGAGGAGTAATCCGCACATGGCCCAAACCACAAGGGATAAAGTGAAGTTTTTCCTATTTCAAAACCCAGCTCAGTTAGAGTCATTTGCTTCATCTACACTCAATTTGGATATCGGAATAAGAAAAAACATATTATATTTTTTCATTATCATATTTGGATAGAGAAGAAAAGAAAATATGTGATATAGAAATATGAGTATGATTTTTCTTCTTTCTTTGTCTTTTAATAGACAATTTTGATATTATTAAAAAAAAAATTGTAATATATCAATTTATTTCTCATCAAATTTCAATATATATATATATATGTTTTGGTGAGAAATGAAACATAATAAGTAGGAGGTTGTTATTAACACCTATTTTATTTCTTTAGACTCTCCACTTTTTTGAACCCTCATCCTAAACCTTAAATTTTAACACCCCATTTAATATCAATTTTACCCCTATTTATAATATCGTCACATCCAAGTGCATACTAACCTAATTTTGCACACTCTCTCTTGTTGAAGGATGACGAGTTGACGACGGTCCCTCTCATGTTGAAGAACGACGACAATCCTTCTCCTGTTAAAGAATGATAATGATCCCTCTCTTTCTCTTTGATTTATTCGAAGCCACTGTCAGTGACCTCTTAGTCGACTCGTCAAAAATCTCTTTGACTTGTCGGAAATCTCTTCTCAAGTAACCAACTCCCCATAACATTTTCTTTTTTTTTTTGGTTTATTTTGGGGTAAAACCCTCCATACAGGGAGTTTTTAAGCAAAAAACCCTCAGAAAAAACACAACTAGGAGAAAAATCCTACAAAATTGAATCATTTGGCATACAAGTGCCGATTGAATACAGTACTATTCAGAACTCATCTTACAAACTAAATACTTATGTTTAGCGCTGTGTTACTGAACAAAACCTTAACAGTCGGCAAACCAATACCGATCAAGCTCAAACAAAACAACAAAATCGAAAATGACCAAGAATCGTTAATGTAAAACAGATAAACTTATCAATGCAAAGTCATTCTCATTAGAATTGTTGTCGTCGCTCTCTATTGCTCTATAAGTATCAATGAATGATAAAATCTTAAACTAATATGTGGTATGAATAGTGCAACGATTTGAAACGACATGAACGCGCAATATTGAATGACTTGAACGATGAAAAGGGATACGTTTAGGGTGGTGATGAAGAGGAATACGTTTAGGGTTTAGGTTGGTGATGAAGATGGACTTCAGCCACTGTCGAATGGTTTAGTGGGGTTGAAGGTATGTGTATAATATTATAGTGTGTCATTTTAACGGTCTTTATTTGGTGGGTGGATGTTTTATTAAAGATTATCCTTTAATGTAATTTTACTTCAAGGTATAGTTGTAATAAAAAAAAAAGTGAGAATTGGGAGGGTTTAAAGAAATAAGGTATTTATTAATAGCAACCCTCATTAAATAATAGGTCGAATTTTTCTCACGTTCATATCTTAACAAACGGAAATTTGAGGGGTTTGTGAGGCCCACCATGGGTCCCATTTCACTGATCTAAACCATTCATTTTATAGGGTGAGAGGGTAATTTATATATATAAATTGGGCTGAGCTGGGTGTTGGGCTGAGATAGGTCCAAATACGAAAGACAGTGGATACACCGGTCAAAAGGAGTACTACAGTTAGTCCGGTCAAAAGGAGTACTACGGTTAGTTCGGTTGTCAAATGGGCACGGGGTAGCTCGGTTGCGGCGTGTTATAGGTTAGCCCGGTCATCTCCTCTAACTGGAGTATGAGAGAACCTTCTTCAAGGCTGTTTGAGTTAGTTCGGCTTGACACTTCTATGGATAGCTCGGTCTTAGCATTCGCAGCCGGGATAGAAGCAAGGAAGGGAAGAGCCGAACTATTGGTTAGATCGGCCATACCTGCCTGTATAGTATGGCAGTGTTATTTCGGTTGTATTGTAGTTCGGCCATGGGAAAACCATCTCACTTGGTTTAAGCAGTGAGGGGGGTGTTGAAGGATAAGCATTATCCTTCAGAAGTATGAGTCCTAGTAGGACTCTGCATGGAGAAGTAAAAGTCCTACCATGATTGTGCCCCACGGAACCTATAAAAGCTCACAAAGATCACCTACGGAGAGGTAATGCAACTTTGCTCCCTGAATACGTAGAGCTTTTGCCTATTTGTTTTGTTGGCTGACTTAGGCATCGGAGAGGTTTCCGGCCCACACCCGCCGGCTAGCTCACGTTTGTGTTTTCAGGTAGTAGAACGACGACGTACGGAGGAGTGCAGACTTGATCAACAGGATTATACGAGAAGGTGTATTTCTTTCCCGTACAATTGGCGCCGTCTGTGGGAATTCAGACAAGAACAACCTCTTGATCAAGCTTTTTCTCTCAAAAATCGATGGCGAACAACGAAGAAATACCTCAGTCCGCCATTGACGGACAAACTCCGAAAGGAGGTGCGAGGCGCGAAGGTCTACCCTTGGTCACTCCCATGGCGAACCTGGAACCACAAAGACAAAATTCCAGGAGGGATGCAAGGGGTAGAAGGCGGACTAACAACCCCCATCACTCTTGTTCGCGGAGCCCAGAAAGACAGAGGCGAAGGATTGATCCTCAAGCTTTGGAGGATCGCGTCAAGGAACAAGACGAATTGATACGACGGATGGCGGCGGATATGGAATCTCTAAAGCGCCAGATAAAGGGAAAGGAAGTGGCGACAGGAGAGGGGCGCACAGACAAGACGCCCCCTCGTCACTCGGAAGGTCGTGGTAGGAACACCACACCCTCGCAAGCAGAGAGTAAAAGCCTCAGAACAGGCGATACTCAATCCAAGTCTTCCAGAACTCGTCACTTCAGGTCTGAAAGGACGAGATCTGAGAGGTCCTACATGGAAGGGAGCACTTATTGGTCTTCGCATACGCACCAAACAAGATCCAGACAGACGGAATTACCCAGATCATCCGACTTACGGACTGTGCTCGAAGAGAAGGCACGATGGAAGGAAGACGCCAGGGCACGCGATCCGCACAGAGTTTTTGCCTTACAGCGGTTGGCTCCTCGGACGCATGGAAGCGTCGAGGTTGGAATGCCAATACCGCGCCCTGCCTACGAACCGACGGACAAAGCATTAGCAAGGCTGCAGACTTCGCCGTTTATTCCAGCGATTGAGAACGCGCCTCTACCCTCGGGCTTCCTACAGCCTAAATTCACTACATATGAAGGGAAGACGGACCCCTACTCACACTTTCGCCAGGTCATGGCTGTATACCGGCGAAACGAAGCTTTCATGTGCATCATCTTCCCATCAAGCCTAGGTGACCTAGGCTTAACTTGGTTTGAGAAACTTCCAGAAGGCAGCATAGCCTCCTGGGCGCAATTGGCAGAAGCATTTGTAACAAGGTTCCGAACAAACACTAAAACCCCGGTGGAGATCGACCAGTTACTCTCCATCGACATGGGCGAGAAGGAAACCTTACGATCCTACAACAGTCGTTACTGGGAGACATTCAACCAGATTGGAGATTAGGGATTGTCCCATCAATCTAGCCATTGCATAGTACAAAAGAGGACTTCCAGTCGGAAACAGACTAAGAGACTCGATCACCATGACGCCACCTCTCACCATGGAAGCCCTGATGGAAAGAGTGCACCAGCATATCAGGGTGGAAGAGGATGGCGCCCGTGCCAAAACAAAGTCTAGCACGGTCGCAACGCCAGAGAAAAAAGGCCTCAGCAAAGGTCAATGCGGTAAACCGTCCGAGCAGAAACGGGCGGGGCAGGCGAGACAACGAAGAAGACTAGGATAAGAGATGGCTGAGAGTCCGCACTGCCATAACCACGGTCTTCAAGAAACCGATCTACCGAATTCTGAGTGAAATAAGAGACGAGCCTTTCGTCAAATGGCCAGCCAAACTAGGGGAAGCACAGAAGGACTATGACGAAAGATCACGGTGCACCTTCCACAAAGAAAAGGGGCACCGCACTGAAAATTGCACGTTGTTGAGACAACACCTGGAAGAGTTGGTGGCGGCAGGCCACCTGGATAAATATATTGAAGGAGGGGCGCAACCAGCCCCCCAGGATCACAATAACCCCAATGGGATGCCAATCGACGCTCCACCTCAAGGCGTAATCAATGTGATACATGGAGTCTTCGAACCCGAGCGTGTGTGTGAGCTCAGAGGATCGATCAAGAAGGCTGAACACTTAAGGGAGGTACTAAGTACCCAGCCTGCCATCAAGAAGGGAAAGACAGAAGCCACGAACGTCATGTCTTTCTTGGATAAAGACTTGGACAGAATATATTGCCCTCACAATGATGCCTTGGTTGTCACTCTCCGAGTCAAGGATTTTGACGTCAAGCGGATTCTGATTGACTAAGGTAGTTCATGCGAAATAATGTACTACGAAACATTTAAACAATTGAAGTTGCAAGATAAAGACTTGGCACCTACCGTATCTCCCCTGATGGGATTCAACTCCATGCCAGAATGGCCCGTCGGCAAAATAATCCTCCCAGTCAGAGCAGGGAGTGTGACGAAACAAGTGGAGTTCTGGGTGTTGAAGGTCCCCTCCACTTACAACATCATTTTGGGCAGAACATGGCTGCATGCCATGCGATCGGTGGCATCATCCTACCACCAAGTAATGCGGTTCCCCAACGACACCGGAGTAATAGAAGAAGTCTATCGAGACCAGATCATGTCGAAGCAGTGCTTTGTCACGGTGAATGGCAGCCGCGCTGCCAAAGGATATGTACATTCGGTGGAAGAACCTGAGAGTAATGAACTATTCGCAGATGTTGGTAAAGCGGCTAGCCAGAAAGCGGTGGAGGACTTGGTAGAGGTAAGAATAGATGAAAAGAACCTGGATAAGTTCTTTTTGCTCGGTTCGTCGTTGTCCAGCACTGAGAGATTAGAGGTCTTGGAATTTTTGACCTCTAACATCGAAGTGTTCGCCTGGACACCTTACGACATGCCAGGCATTGATCCCAACTTCATCTGTCATCAACTCAATGTCCACCCATCCGCCAGACCAATCATTCAGCCCACACGCAGATCGGCACTCCACCACGCCGAAATAGTGGCGGAAGAAGTAGGAAACCTGCTGGAGGCAGGAGCAATCAGAGAGGTACACTACCCAAGATGGATCTCCAACACAGTCGTAGTACCAAAGAAGAATGGCAAGTGGCGAGTCTGCGTCGACTACAAAACAGTCAACAAGGCGTGCCCAAAAGACAGCTTTCCTCTACCACGGATAGATCAACTGGTAGACTTGACGGCAGGGCACAACCGGCTTAGCTTTCTGGATGCTTACAGAGGCTACCACCAGATCGCCATGCATGAACCAGACCAGGAGGTCACGTCCTTTACAACTCCAAGAGGACTCTATTGCTATAAGGTCATGCCCTTTGGCCTAAAGAACGCAGGGGCGACATTCCAGAGAATGGTCACCAAGATGTTTGAGCTATTATTAGGCAAAACAATGGAGGCTTACATCGACGATATGGTGGTCAAGAGCAAGGATGAGAATGACCATCTCAAGGACCTAGGAGAGATGTTTGAGATCCTAAAGAAGCATAAGTTACGCCTCAACGCGTCGAAGTGTGCATTCGGAGTAGGATCTGGCAAATTTCTGGGCTTCTTGGTGACCAACCGGGGTATAGAGGCAGACCCCTCCCAGATCAAGGCAATTCAGGATCTGGAGAGACCAAACTCAGTAAAAGAAGTACAGCATCTCACTGGCATGGCGGCTGCGCTCAATCGGTTCATAAGCCGGTCGTCAGACAGACTACGACCATTTTTCCATGCTTTGAAGGCCAAGTTTGAGTGGGACGACGAATGCGACCGAGCTCTGGAAAGCTTGAAGGAATACATGTCTTCTCCACCACTACTTGTAACCCCAATTCCTGGAGAAGAACTCTTCTTGTACCTGGCAGTTTCACAGCACGCAATTAGCGCCGTGTTGGTCCGCGCAGAAGGAATTCAACACCTGCCCATCTACTATGTCAGCAAGACATTACTGGGCGCCAAAACAAGGTACTTGCCACTGGAGAAACTAGCATTGGCCTTGATGATGGCCTCAAGAAAGTTGTCGCACTACTTTCACGCCCACACTATAGTTGTCCTCACAGCCTTCCCATTAAAAGCTCTGTTTGAGAGGGCTAACTTCTCTGGGCGAATCTTGAAGTGGGCAGTTGAGTTGGGGCAATACGACGTCAAGTTCCAGCCCAGAACCGCAATAAAAGCACAAGCATTGGCAGATTTTGTCGCAGAATTCACACCAGGAAGTCATCACATCTGCCCAGTCGACCTGACTGAAACAGCCGAACTAGGGATGGAAGTTGACGCCGGAATAGCGCAACCCCTAGTACAGGATACTCAGCCAGACGCCAAGGCAGACCAAAGCAAAGCAAGGAACTCAGAGGCAGACCATGCTACACCAAGTCAAGACTCACCAACAAATAAAGACTTGGTACAAATAGAAAGCAAGGGGCAGACAGCAAGCATGGACCTTGTAGAAGACACCAGCAACATGGAAGATCCCAAGGCATCATCCGATCCCTCCACTTGCTGGAAGTTGTTCGTTGGGGAGATGTGGAAGCTCTTTGTGGATGGAGCATCCAACCGACATGGAGCAGGACTCGGCATAGTCCTCATCTCTCCAGACGGCTTAGTAATGGAGCAGGCAGTCAACCTTGGCTTCCCAACATCAAATAACGAAGCGGAGTATGAAGCGCTTCTTGCAGGTCTTAAATCGGCATTCTACATGAAGGCCACCGAACTAATGGTTTACAGCGACTCACAGCTGGTGGTAAATCAAATATCTGGCGACTACGAAGCAAAGGTTGACAGGATGGCCAAGTACCAAGAATTAGTCAGAACAGAGATCAAAAAATTTGAAGTAGTCAGGATAGAGCAGATCGGCAGGGAGGAAAACAGCAGAGCAGACGAACTAGCAGGCTTCGCCTCAATGGCAGATACCTTCATCCCTCATCCACTACTGATCGACTACCTACCTAGACCGAGCATTGAAGACCCAGAAGTAGAAGAGGTATGTTGCGCCGATCTAGGCCCTTCTTGGATGGACCCCATTATATTGTTCCTAAAAGATGGCACATTACCGGAAGAAAAGAAAGAAGCCAACAGAATAAGAGCAAAGTCGCAGCGATTTTGGCTCTCTCCATCCTTGGCATTGTACAAAAAATCATTTTCAGGACCCTACCTAAAGTGCGTCCACCCCAGCAAAGTAGAGGCATTCCTGTTCGAAATACACGAGGGCGTATGCGGAAGCCATCAAGGAGGAAGATCACTAGCATACAGAGCAATCTCATAAGGGTACTGGTGGCCATATATGCAAGCAGACTCAGAAAAGTATGTCAAAAAATGCGAAAAGTGTCAGAAGTTTGCGCACCAAATACACCAACCTGCCAGAGAACTACTACCATTGACTAGCCCATGGCCTTTCGCAATGTGGGGCTTAGACATAGTAGGGCCGCTTCCAACAGCACCATGCAACAGGAGGTTCTTTCTTGCGGCAACCGACTACTTCACAAAATGGGTGGAAGCAGAAGCCTTGGCCTCAATCAAGGAAAAAGATGTGAAGAAGTTTGTTTGGCAGAACATCATCACTCGATTTGGCATACCAAAGGCACTAATCTCAGACAACGGCACTCAGTTCGACGGCAGAATTTTCAGAGGCTTTTGTGAAGAATACAATATAGAGTTCTACAACTCTACACCGGCATATCCCCAAGCAAATGGTCAGGTGGAGGCATCAAACAAAGTAGTCTTGGATGGATTGAAGAAAAGGTTAGAGAAAGCCAAAGGCAAGTGGGCAGAAGAGCTCCCTCATGTTTTATGGGCTTACCGCACCACTCCTTGACGATCAACAGGAGAAACACCATTCTCCTTAGCTTATGGCATGGAAGCAGTCATCCCATTAGAAGTTGGCCTCCCCACAATTCGGAGCGAAAATTTTGATCCAGACTTGAATGGCGAAGCCATAGCATTAGAGCTTGACCTTGCGGAAGAAAGAAGAGACAGAGCATTGGTTCACATCGCCTCCTACCAACAAGAATTGTCTAGAAAGTATAACAAAACAGTGCATCCAAGGCAGTTCAAGATCGGAGATTGGGTACTGCGCAAAGTGATGGGAAATACCTTGGTTCCAAGAGATGGCAAGTTGGGGCCTAATTGGGAAGGACCTTACAAAGTGGTCGGATTAGCAGGCAAATGGGCATACCACTTGGAAGATAAGGACGGCAAAACAATTCCTAGGCCATGGAACACTGCCAATCTCAAGTTGTTTTATTTCTAGCTTTTTTTCTTTTAAGTATATGTAATTTTTTACTTTCTCAATAAAACAAGTCGATTCTTTTTAGCATAATTGTTTTCTGTAGAAAGTAACTTTAGTAAGTTAGGAGCATTGTAAACATAGTCGGCCGGAATAACCAACTATGAACCTTCCTACGCCCAGGATAAGGATCCAGGCTACAGGACGTTTGGTCGGAATAACCAAACACTTTATTCTAAGTTGGCTGGAAAAACCAACTTAGAGGTTGGCTGGATTAAACCAACTCTTAGTACTCTTCAGCCAAAGTAAGTTTATGGCTGAAGAGTGGTTGGCTGGATTAAACCAACACTCGTTACTTTTCAGCCGAAGTAAGTTTATGGCTGAAAAGTGGTTGGCCGGATTAAACCAACTCCTTGTACTCTTCAGCCGAAGTAAGTTTATGGCTGAAGAGTGGTTGGCTGGATTAAACCAACACTCGTTACTTTTCAGCCGAAGTAAGTTTATGGCTGAAGAGTGGTTGGCTGGATTAAACCAACTCCTTGTACTCTTCAGCCGAAGTAAGTTTATGGTTGAAGAGTGGTTGGCAGGATTAAACCAACTCCTTGTACTCTTCAGCCGAAGTAAGTTTATGGCTAAAGAGTGGTTGGCTGGGTTAAACCAACTCTTGTTACTCTTCAGCCGAAGTAAGTTTACGGCTGAAGAGTGGTTGGCTGGATTAAACTAACTCTTGTTACTCTTCAGCCGAAGTAAGTTTAAGGCTGAAGAGTGGTTGGCTGGATTAAACCAACTCTTGTTACTCTTCAGCCGAAGTAAGTTTACGACTGAAGAGTGGTTGGCTGGATTAAACCAACTCTTGCTACTCTTCAGCCGAAGTAAGTTTAAGTCTGAAGAGCGGTTGGCTGGTGTAGACGTCCCCAAATGCCCCGGGAGGGTTAAGTCCCGTTTTGTTCACTTGGGCTCACTACAGTTCAAAGGACTCGAATGTCACGGTTCTTAATCTTGAACCAAAGAGTCCAAATCTGGCAAATCGTTTTGAAAACAGATTTTTTGAAAGAAGTGCCAAACATGGACTGCTTTGCCAGATACAGAGTCGCCACCTAAATATTTTATTTTTGGGAAATTTAGGAAACCCTGACTCGGTGCCAAAGGCCACGTGTCCGTCATCACCAAAGTTGCCTCGGTTCGGGAACTTGGGTACGATTGGGGAAGGTCACTTCGTGAGCACCCCCGCTCGCCCGGTCAAAGACCGGCCTCTACTAACCATGATATCTGTTTTTGAAAACATTGTACGTTCTTATTCCGGTTATTAGCCTAGGTTACTATGTGATGCTCGCAGCAAACAAGTATAGACTGAGTCGCCTGAATTGGAACAAAGCATTTCATGTTTGTTTGTTTGAAAATGGTTTGATGGTGCTACCCGCAGGTAGGCTAAGACGTGGATTTGCCACCCTCGGGTGGGCTTAAGAAAACATGATTTTGCCACTATATAGTGGGCTTAAAACAAACATTTGATGAATTGTTCCACTCCAAGTAACTCAACCTCCACCCACAGGCATTCAAGGCAGTTATATCACATAAGCAAATAGCCTCATGGTAAGCATGCTATTCATGGCAACACTCACACGCATGCAAGGATGCTAAAGCATAAAAACTCACCGAGTACTCCAAGCCAAAACAGAAGCTCATTAGAAATCATGCATGATCCTAAATATACAGGAATGCCTAATGCAACACATGCAAAAATGCAACTATAGTAGGCTTGGCTATTCTAAACATGGCATATGAGATGCAGCAGCTATCAAGTATTCAACTTGGAATTGAAATACAAATGCAGTTAGTATGATGCGCCGAGCCCGGTGCGTGCAAAACAGATGAATGATGCAAACATGCTGTCATACTGTATGCTAATTGAAATATGCCCTATATCTAACCATCGTAAGTAGGTAAATAAAAAGGAAGAAAGACGTGGGGTTGGAAGACATACATCACACTCACCTACGCTTATTACAATTATGCCCTCGCGCAGAGGGTCCAAAAGAATATACAGTCCCGAATAAAAGAATAATACAGTCCAAATAATGTACAAATTCCTAATTAATTTACAAATTAACTAAGAAAATAATAAAACTGGCATGCAAGCTAGGGACTGCTTTGATTCTGCTCCGGATGATGGAATGATGCATGTTTGGGCTGCTTTGCCCGGAAATCCATGACGATGCCCCAATTAGCCTCTGTTTGCACCTGTTCTTGAAATGCGTGCCAAACTTCGAAAAGTTGCTGATTCTTCATTTTGCTGCAACAGAGAGCAGGAAAGGGGCATAGCAATGTATTTTCACAAATATATGCATGCCTCGATCCTCGTGCCACCAATCACGCATCTCGATGCATGATAGCCGAGGAGCCGAATTGCACAACTCAATATAGAATGAATGCATATGAACACTACAACAAAACCTAACTCCATCATGGATAATCCGGAGTGTCGGTGACTTGGGAATTGAGACACGTTCCGTCACTCGGAGTACGAAACGTACCTCGTTTCCTGTGCCCGGGCTAACTCCTATCCCGAACACGATGCAATATGCATGATATGCATGAAATGCAACTAAGATACATCCTAACATGCAACATGCTATGAAATGGCATACACGTTATACGAGGTAGTACACAACCGAGCATACACGATGCTATGAATGAAATGGCATACGCAATGCAATATGGGCTTACACCAACATGAGAGAGCCTCAGCCACACTCACATAAGAGGCCATAAGATGAAAACAAGACAACTCGAAATGCGTGCACGCGTGCACGCAAACCGAGGACCGACCCTCAGGCACCGAAATGCCACTCTAACGAGACATGGCAAAGACATGGAATATGATATGCAAACATGCAAAAATCAGTAGCAAAATGAGGGGGAAAACAGCCCCGAAACATGGCGAAATGAAACCCGATGCAAGGAATGAGTCCCGAAACATAGAATTAAGCACATGAAATGGCCTTATAGCTATACAAAGCATGCATGATTCGTACATGAAGTGAAAATACAGAAGCAAGGCAGCCCCAAAATAAGCATTTTTACAGTTCAAAGCATGGCCAAACAGTGGGTACAAATAGAGCAAAATAAGCATGCAAAAATGGCTCCGCAAGGGAGGCAATGAGGCAAGTGGTAGATGCAAAGCCCAAACAGAAAAAGACCCTTCTATGACACTGAAGAGGGACCAAAAATATTATGTTTTTCAGTAGATGAAAAGCCCCAAAAATAGATACAAGTATGGCAAACAATTCATGCAAGAAATGAGCCAACGAAGGGGGAAAGAAGTAACTGATATATGCTGGCCCCAAAAAGGTTAGGGCCCTTCAACAATGTTGGAGAGGGGCCAAAAATATGGCTTTTTACAGTAGATGATCAAGCCCAAAACAGTGTAGAAATATGCTCAAAATGCCATGCAAAATTAAGGCCACAAGAGGGCTATAACACCAAGTATACCAAGGATGTCTCAAACAGCCCTAGACCCTTAATGAAAAATGAAGAGGGGGTCATTTTAGGGCCATTTTCAGTTCAGACCAAAGCCCAAAATCAGAGACACAATAGCCTAATAAATCATGCAAAATAGGGGACCTAAGAGGGGTACAATGATAAGTGATACATGGAGGTCCCAAACAGTGTTGAGCCCTTCTTCAATGTTGAAGAAGGGCTCAAAATAAGCCTACTTGCCTCAAAACAGATTATATATAGGCCGAAAATATCATGCAAAATAATGGTATTCAAGAGGGTATTGAAGCAAGTGCAACATAGGGGGCTCAAACAGTGTTGAGCCCTTAATGAAACAAGAAAATGAGCTCAAAAAAGTGACCTTTTCAGTTTCGGTAGGAGTTCAAAACAGCAAGCAAAGAGGCCTAAGAAATGGAACAAAAAAAAGCACAAAAGAGGGAAAATATTACTTACCCTTGAAGACCAAACTTTGACAGCATTTTGGACCAAGAAGAAGAGCCCCTAGCCTCTGCAAATCATCTACAAAATGTCGGAATGGAGGAAGGAAGGAGGGTGCTATGGGTTGTAGTGTAAAAATGGTCCAAGAACAAAAAGGTTTTGAGGCTTGGAATCTAGAGAGAGAGAGATTCAATGTGAGAGGCTTATACAAAAATCTCTAACCCTTCAACACAGACCTGGGGTGCTGTATTTATAGGCAAAAGAGGCTGGAAAAGAGGGGGGGAAAAAGGGGGGGAAATATTTCAAGTTTCCCTCCAAAAATTGGCCTAGAGAGGGGTACAAAGGCAAGTGGTAGTTTCTGGTTCCAAACGGCCGAGAGCCCTTCAACAAAGTTGAAGAGGGGCTCAAAATAAGACACTTTGTAGTTTACGACCAAGTCCAACACAGCCCACAAGTACGCCTAAAATACCGTGCAAAATAGGCCTAAAAGGAGGTAAAGAGGCAAGTGACAGATGGAGATCTCAAACAATAAAAGGTCCTTAATCAAACATGAAAAGGACCTCAAAATATGACTATCTCAAGTTCGGGTCGGAGCCCAAAAATGCAAAATGAAGGTTCGGGAGCAGAAACACGCAATTCGGGGCCCCGAAAGTGGGCTGCTGGACACCGGGAGTGGTGTTCGACCACGAAGTTGGTCTCTCGGACGACAGTGTCCCTTGAAAGGGAGGAAATAAGGTGTGTGCCAAAAACTGGAGCAAACGGAGGTGGTTAGGCGGTCCCGAACCGAGGCACGCGGCCTGACGGCTCCGAAAATCGGGAACCGGGCTCCGAAATGGGAAAAATGGCCTGCGACCACGAAACGTAGCCTACGGCCACTGAGAGATGATCTACGAGACCTCTCCCTCCCTTCGGGAAGAGAAAATAGAGAAAACAGAGCCTGGTTCGCAAACCGAGACAAAGCACGAAAGAGTCCGGAAGTCCGGAGGCAAGGCTCGCAGCCGAGGCTCTGAAACCTCTGGACGAGCACAACATGCAACATCACCAAGCGTTCAACTGGTGACGTCTGAGTCTTAAGGTCGGTCAAAAATGGGGTGTCTACAGCTGGATAGGCCCAATTTTAGTTACTCTTCAGCCGGAGTAATTATGTCGGCCAAAGAATGGTTGGCTAGTAAGTCAGGTTAACCAACCAAAACCAGAGTACGGTATCCCGGTTGAAAATATTACAAGAAAGTAAACCAAAATAGCAGTTGGAGTAATAGTAAGCAAGGCAAGTGCAAGCACACAAATCAAAACCGGAATAAGAGTTCAGCACAAAAGAAAACTTTCATTAACAAGATCAAAAGGGTCTTCATTACAGAACAGGGGACTCAGCCTGGTTACAAGTTTGTTTTTCTAAAACAAAGAACAGAGAAAAATGAAAATCAGTTGAAGAGATCATCAATTTCGGCATCAAAGCCAACGTCAGCATCTGCTCGAAGTCCGGTTTGAGGTGGGAGCTCGGTTTCAGCTTGGACCTCGGTATCAACTGTTAACACGGTGTCAATCGGCAGCTCATCAGTTAGGTCTTCAACTGCTGGCTCTAGCCGAGCTGATTGATCGTTGGCTTGCTCGTTGATGACCGGAGTGTCAGTTGGCTCGTCTTCATCTTCATCATCATCATCAGAGCCTGAGCCTTCGAGAAATTGCTTTTGAAGATCGACAGCGTACTGCGCCAATGAAGCCGGAATAGAATACTTAGGAGCATTATAGACCTCGGTTTCAGGCCCACAGCAGAGCTGTTCCACCGCACTCCTCCAGCCACACTTGAAGAAAAGATCCTTGGCGGCTTCGCACTGCTGGGTATAAGCGTCCTCCGCATTCTTGAAACCTCACTTTTCGGCAGCTTTCATGCCCTCCTTCAGTTGGGCTATCTCGGTATCTTTTTTCTTTTCAATCTTCGCCAGCTGGCGCAGGTACTTGTCCTTTGTCTCAATGGCAACCTTTTACTTTTCGGCTTCGGCTGAACTAACCAGTTCGGTCAGTCGGCCGTTCTCAGATTGTAGCTCGGCCAATTGCTTTTTGGCCTCCTCTAGCTCGGCCGATTTTGCTTCAGCTTCGGCCACGGCCTGCCTTGTTGTTCGCCTGAGCTCCAACACTTTCCTGTGTGTGATGTGGTTTTTCTGAATGGCCTGACAAAACATACTTCCATTGAGCCGAAGTGAAAGTTGGAAAAATTAGACAGATCAAAAAGGACAGTGCCACTTACCAGGATCATTGATTTTGTTGAAGACCGGATGGCCTTCAGTTCGGTGTTGAGCTGCTTTTGGTGGTGCTCCATGTCCTTGGGAAGGCATACACTCTTGGCTAGGTTGAAAGCCATTAAGTGATCCTTCTCAGTAACAACGGAGTCGGAATCCTGTATAGCTCGGTTCTGGAAGGTCAGTTCGGGAACCCATTTGGAGGAGGCACCTCGGTCAGAGTGCTCCGTTCGTGGGCTTTGTTGAGGGCTGGGAGGAGGACTAGGTGGCAGAATGGTCTCGTCCTCGTCAGTAAGGCGTCGCTCGGTTTGGCTAGTCCGGGCACGCTTGCTCGGACGAGATGAGGAGGGCCGTTGGGATGGAAGTGCTACCACGGTTTCAGTGGTCTGCCCAGCTGGTGGTACATCGGCGGGATTGGTCGCGGTTAGCAGGGCCTTCAGTCTGCTCCTTTTTGCCATCTCTTGTTCGGCTGTGAGTGGGATTAGGTTTATCTGGGGCAAGGTTGGGTCCGGTTCTGGTGCGTCTTCTAGGAAAAAGTCGGTCACTCTCGCTTTTCGGCGACCGCTGTACCTGTAGGTCGGCTCAAAATTTAGAAGTTTGGCCCAACCTCTTTCTTTAACCCGTAGTGCGGCGCGGAGGGTATGGAGGTTGGGGTAGCTGTACAATGAATGAAGGTAAGCTGAGTTTGCAAAGAAAAATTCAACTGTTAGCTCGGTTCAGAATGGAAGCCGAAATCAAAGAAAGGCACAAGAGAAAACCGAAGTGGTTATACCGGGTTCTCCTTGTTTCCAGTTTATTCTTCGGCCAGGAATCTGGGCTTGGTGATCTTTATAATTCCCAGATACCCAGAAGAAATCATCGTCATTCAAGTCTTTGTCCGGCGTATCTTTTATTATTTTCTCTCGGTTGCGGCGTATTCTTAAATAATAAACCCAGCCCTCTTCTTTGGAACCTATGGAGTATTGGTGGAATATTTCAGCTAGACCGAGGTTGAGTCCTTCTTGTTGGTTTAGTGCGGCTACTCCCATTATGATACGGTATGAATTGGTGGAGAGTTGGGTTGGGCATAGTCGTGTTTGTCTAAGGAATTCGCAAATTAGTGGCTGGACTGGAAATCTTAGTCCAGTTTCTATAATTGAAAGGAGGGTAAAGGGGACGAAGCCTTCATTTCCCCATGGAGTTACATCTTTTTTGGCCAATATAAGTTGGACGTCGTCAGGGATGTTGTACTCCCTTCGGAATTCGGCTAGGCCTCCTGAGGTTTCTACCAAAAACCTATACTTCCCCATTTATTGTATAAATTACAAATAAATTATCTCGATCAAAAGAATGTGCTCAGTAGCTCGGTTGAGTGCGCAGAGGAGTGCCTGGGCGACCTAAGTCTACAAAGTGGAAAACAAGGTGTTAAGCACAGATCCTTGACCGTGCTACAAAATCAAAGCAAAGATAAAATTCCTACTTCGGCTGCGTGGTATGCTACAGGTTCTATATCGGTTCTAGCAAGGTGCTTGGTAGCTCGGTTTGAGCGGTGGTTGGTTATCTCGGTTTGATCTACGGGTTTGTTACTTCGGTTAACCCTATAGGGGCAGCTTTCTGAGTTCGGTTAGAAACTAAGAAAGCTGGCTTAGCCCCGAAGGCTTAGCTCGGTTGATGACCAAGATTTCTAGTATGTTAAGTTCAACCTTAGTTCGGTGCATTTATCTCGGCTAAAGGCAAACAGGAAATAGTTTCATTTGTTAAAACTACTAATACGAGTGGCAGTTCGGTTGTATATTAGACTACAAACAGTTTACTAGTTCGGTTATGTGTGATTTTGGATCGAAGAGTGTTCTACAGATTGTTTCATGAATACCAGAGGTTCTAACATGGTGTTTCCAGAAGAAATAAAGCAAAATGTGTTTTGTAAAAACACGCACAACAAAGTACGACAACAAGGAAAACAAGATGGATGTGCAAAACTTACCAGATAAAGAAGCAGAGGAGCTGGAGATGGAAGCAACGGCAGTGATGAAGAACACGAAACAAGATTCACAGTTGCAAACGCTGAAAGGCAATGAGCAAGAGAGAGAGAGCAGAAAAAGTGAATAGTGTAAGTATTTGATCCAGATGAAATGAAGGGTCTTTGTTTTGGTAGGAAGGAAAAGGCGGGAACTGTTCAAAAATTACAAAGTACGAGGGCGGCGTTACAGCTGTGGATAGCCAATAAGAGCCTGCCACGTGTCCTTGGAATACTGAACGATTCAGTTTCTATGACTGAAGGGACGTGTGGACTGGATAACGATAGCTCGGCTTAGATGTAGCTCGGCTCCGGAGTTTTAGTTCGGCTGAAAAAGCTAAAGGGTTATTTTAGCTCGGCTGGAATGGTTAAAAACTTTAGCCCGGTTTATATACAGGTAATCCTTATCATGCTGCACAGATGGAATTAAGGGGCAATTGAGAGGGTAATTTATATATATAAATTGGGCCGAGCTGGGTGTTGGGCTGAGATAGGTCCAAATACGAAAGACAGTGGATACACCGGTCAGAAGGAGTACTACGGTTAGTCCGGTCAAAAGGAGTACTACGGTTAGTTCTGTTGTCAAATGGGCACGGGGTAGCTCGGTTGCGGCGTGTTATGGGTTAGCCCGGTCATCTCCTCTAACCGGAGTATGAGAGAACCTTCTTCAGGGCTGTTTGAGTTAGTTCGGCTTGACACTTCTATGGATAGCTCGGTCTTAGCATTCGCAGCTGGGATAGAAGCAAGGAAGGGAAGAGCCGAACTATTGGTTAGATCGGCCATACCTGCCTGTATAGTATGGCAGTGTTATTTCGATTGTATTGTAGTTCAGCCATGGGAAAACCATCTCACTTGGTTTAAACAGTGAGGGGGGTGTTGAAGGATAAGCATTATCCTTCAGAAGTATGAGTCCTAGTAGGACTCTGCATGGAGAAGTAAAAGTCCTACCAGGATTGTGCCCTACGGAACCTATAAAAGCTCACAAAGATCACCTACGGAGAGGTAATGCAACTTTGCTCCCTGAATACGTAAAGCTTTTGCCTATTTGTCTTGTTGGCTGACTTAGGCATCGGAGAGGTTTCCAGCACACACCCACCGGCTAGCTCACGTTTGTGTTTTCAGGTAGTAAAACGACGACATACGGAGGAGTGCAGACTTGATCAACAGGATTATACGAGAAGGTGTATTTCTTTCCCGTACATAGGGCATGAAATAGATTAAGTCAATCCGATAATCATAACATTTTTATTTTATCGTGTTTGTTTTTTAAAAAATAGATGATTTACTTTTAAAAATATATTTGTTGTTTATTTTTCTAAAAACAAATGCAATAAAATAAAAATGTCACATTTTTTGAATTAAACTATTTTTTTTTTTTTTTTATAAATGATATATATTGAAAGTCTTACAAAATGAATGATTAAAATTATCAAAACGGAATCTATAGTAGGCCTCATGAGCCTTCAAATTCTCTTATATTGAAATGTGAAAATGAAAGAAACCCGTGAGTAATAGATTTTTTTTTTTTTTTTTTGGGGTCACAATTTCTCATTATTTTTTACTAATATTTACTTAAGCTAATTTGGGAAAAAGCTTATAAGCAATCTTATTGACTTATTTGGGTTACATCATCTTTTTACTTTTTGCATCTTTTGTTATAATAAGTCAAAAAATAAGCTTATAAGCACTTCTCAAGTGAGACCTAAGGCCAAAAAATTAGCTTATAAGAGCGTCTCCAACGCTTCATCTTTTGTTTCATCAAATTTAAATTTGATAAAAAATTTGCAAAATTGGTACTCCAACATTGATATCAAATCGATATCAAACTAAGGATATCTTAAATTTTTTTATTAAATTGAGAATTCTAGAACCTTTCACCAAATTACTGTAGATAGCTGTTAGTTTTACAGGTGATATATGAGTACCGAACAACTGGCTGGATGTCTGATCGATTGTCCCCCGGTCGACCAGCGAAATTGTCTATAACTGAAATAACATGGCTTCGTTTGGGAAGTGGGTTGGCTTTTTAATTTTTTTGATTATTTTAACCTGGGCTAAAAAGTCTGGTTTGGGAAAGACTTTTTGATTTTTTTGACTTTTTTTATGGGAGAAGAGTATAATGATTATTTGAGTTGGATGTGATGTTTTGTTTGTTGTGGCTAAAATAGCATATTTTGTCTTTTGTGGCTAAAATAGCCAAAAAAGCCCATAAATCATCTTCCCAAACGGACTCATTAGCTAGCTGACTGGCCGAACATCTCTTGATTATCCTCTCGATTAAATGGTGATTTGATAAAATCTTAAATTACTTTGTTAAAACACGTGATATTAGATAAAATTTTTACTCAAATTTTTAATATAAAAAAAAACTAAACATTGAAGAGCTCTAATCGACCTAATTTATAAATCAAACATTTTATCCAAACGGAGCGCTAGTCTTTGTTCCCTAAAATTTGCTCGAGAAAATGACTACTTGTTTGGTGGGACACCTTCGTATCTTTGACAGAGAAGTCAGTCTGCTCTTCTCTGTTCTGTTGTAACAGAGCCTCTCTCTCTCTCTCTCTCTCTCTCTCTTCTCTTCCTTTTTTGCCTTTCTCTCTCCCTTCTCTTTCTGTCTTTCATCGGTCCCTCTTAGCGCGTTTGTATTTTTGATTACTTTCTTGCTTTCACTCCTTTTTGTAATTTAAAGACAAAGCGTTTGTGTCTCTTTTGGTTATCCAAGTCTAAAAGGGTGCTCTCAGTCTCTTTCACACTTCGAAATTCTAAAACCATTGGATGATTTAGGGTTTCACTCCTCTCATACTTCATTTTTGTTTATGTTCTTTTTTTTTTCCTTTTCTTTTCTTTTTCCCAATTTCGTCCCAGCCTCTGCCAAGAATTAGCCATTAGAGCGGCTAATCAGTAATTTCCTTCTTTATATCTGGTCCTTTTAGCTCACTCTGTTGTGGTCGTGGTTGTGAAGTGTTTTGATAAATCAAAAGTTGTGAAATTTTGTTAGCAATGCCCGTCTGGGTTTTGTTTGTTTGTGTTTTTTGTTTTGTAAAAAATTAAAACAAAAATGTTTTGTTTCTGGGTTTTGGTGATAAGGGTTTTGTTTTTAAAAATGGTGTTGGTTCAAGAATCTAACAGAGCAGCTTTGGACAGAGATGAATTTGTTAGTCTTGAAATTATAGACATTTTCCATCTTTATGTTTGATCCTTTGAGCTCACTCTGATTGTGGTTGAGAAGTTTTTTGATAAATCAAAGGTGGTGAAAATTCTGGCAATGCCCGTCTGGGTTT
>CM069904.1:107211492-107269279 GCA_036172215.1 Camellia granthamiana | reverse complement strand
AGAAAAGTGCATTTTTCGACTTAGTTTTAAAACCGGGAGTGCTGTGCTAGTTTTATAAGTTTGCACAACTTACATTGGTCCCTCCCAAGGTGTTTGAGGTGTTCCCGGGCCTTCTCGTGACTGTTACATGATTTTGGCCCCCGATGGTCTATTTTCAACCTTAAGTGTAAGAAAAATGTAATTTTCGACTTAGTTTTCAAACAGGGAGTCCCGTGTTAATTCCGTAAGTTTTCACAACTTACATTGGTCCCTTCCGAGGTGTTTGAGGTGTTCCCCAGGCCTTTTCGTGACTGTTACACGATTTTGGCCCCCGATGGCCTATTTTCAAGCTTAAGTGTGAGAAAAATGCATTTGTCGACTTAGTTTTCAAACCGGGAGTCTCGTACTAGTTCCGTAAGTATCCACAACTTACATATGTCTCTCCCAAGGTGTTTGAGGTGTTCCCTGGGCCGTCTCGTGGCTGCTACACGATTTTGGCCTCCCGATGGTCTATTTTCAAGCTTAAGCGTTGGGAAAGTTCATTTTTTGACTTAGTTTCATGCCTACGTGTTGAAATAGTTCAAATTTCAAAGTAGCTTCCAAATTGGGAGCCACGCGCTTCTTTCATAAGTTTGCACAACTTATGTTGCTCCGTCTCAAGGCGTTTGTGATGTTTCTCGAATCTTTACATGCATATTTCACTATTTTCCCGTGACCTTTCACCCCTAAATGTCAAAGTATTTTTTTATTCTACCTTATTTGATTAAGAAATTTCTACTAAATTAACATAGAAACATAATATACTAACAAAGCCTACTAATCCAATAAAATAAATTAGTAGAACGCACCGAGCTGTATATCCTGACCGGGATTGATTTTGATCCACATCGATGTTTTGTCTTCATTTGCATCATATTATTCACATTAGTTAGTGATTGTTCCTACACAATTGAAACGCCAATAAAAACAAGAAAAGATAACATTATTAAGAAGAAACTTAATTTTTGACAATCAACATATATAAAACATTTTACCTTGAAGCTAGCGAGAGACTTTTGACTAAACATTTTAGATTCAGTTTAGGAATTCAGGGAATGTATTTTAGACTAAAGATGATGAAATAAGATCTGACCTAAAGCATGGTATGAGCTCAGATTCCAATTGTATCTAAATATAATTAAAAAGCATAAAAAATTGTTCTTTTGTTATACAATTAATCTGCAACAAGGGAAAGGAATTGACAGATGCAAGCACTTCACAGAACAATATTTAAAAAAGAAAAGAAAAAAGAGATGAAGAATGTAAATCCAATTATTTGTAGAATCCCTCAGCAAAAGTGCACTTCAATGGCCCACATAGAGAATTCACAGATATGTGTGAAATATTAGGGATTTCGTACAGTACCATGCCATATTTATTCCATTAAGTCTCAGAATATTTTGAAATGCATGTAATGACCATAGCATAGAAAACTTCTACCTACATGCAACTCTATGGCACATCACAGTCTTTATCACTGACCTCTATCTTTCCGTTGTGTGGAAACACCTTGAATTGCATTAAAAATATCTGGTGTAAATATATAAACACCGCAATTTATTCGATCACTTACCTGCAACGTGTACAATTTCAAACAAAACAGAAAGAATACATTAGACATATACCAACGGTGTCATGATTAAGCAATGTCAAAAGAAAAAAAGTAGTTGAATCTGTGATCTTGTACATACAAAAGTTTCAGGTTTCTCGGTGTAATGCAACAGTTCACTGGTAACTGGATCAGCCACCAGTTCCCCAAACTGGTTGGCTGACTCTGCAGAAACCTTGATTACCAAGATTGTTTCTATCCCACCAATTGGAACTACTGGACTGTCCTGTATAGCCATGTAAAAGAGTGTAAGTCAAAATTTAGTGACCTGACAAAAGACAGAAAATTCAACAGTTCAAAATGTCCAGCAAATTATAGGTCCTTTTTTTCCAAATTAATAAGCAAAAACTATATAACAGAGCATTTTTTAATGTTGTTTCCCAATATATAATTACCGCACTACTTTCTTTAAAAGTTCCAACATACACTGCATCAAAATAAATGTTTATTCAGGAATCAAAGCAGCAATGCATTAGATTAGACAAACTAGTGAAAGTCCGAAATCTAGCACATTCAAACTTTACCAACAGTCATTGAACTTAGACAGAACATTCAAGTCCTAAGTTGCAGGTGCACACTATCATCTACCAAGTAATGCAGACAAGGACACTGAGAGCCAACACAACACAGATACACTAACGCAACATGAACACACCAATATGACATTTTAAAAGAATAGAAATAGTCTAGGTGGGGATGTGGTGTGCATGTCTTGTTCTGAACCTGTACTATGAGCACAGTTCAAGCAGCTTAATTAACCATCCAAACATAATGGTTTGGCAGTCAAACTTTCATAAGAGTGTTCAAGGCAATCCAGCATCACCCATAAAATATTAAGAAGCTTCAAAAGGTTTTTGAAGGGAAATTTCACTGCATTTAGAAAGCACAACTGAAGTAAAGCTTCCCTCGAGTGGTCACACTGTTGTTTATAGATTTAAATAAGATGTAATGGTATAGAAATCAAATCAGAAGTCATCCCTGTCCTTTGATGGTTAAGCTAGCGTATCAGGAATCAATAGCAAAATAGGATATTCCCCTAAAGGCACCAGTAAGCAGAATCCATGAGCTTAAGGAACATCTAGTAAAATTGTAAAATCAAAGCAAGTTTCTCCATCTCATGTTCCATGGCTGGCAACAGAGAGAGAGAGGAAATAATAATTTAAAGTATTTCAAGATGAAAAAAGTGTTTAAAAAGGAGGTAGAAGAAGAGTAGAAAGAGAAAGTGAGACGAACAAAAGAAGGGATTGACGAAAATCAGAGAGGTAAAGAAGAAAGTGGGAGAGAGGTCTAAAGCGTAAAATACAATTATATTCCTAAAGCCTGAGAACTTTACAGTGTTTAAAGTTTAGCAGTACTTTTGCAGAAAACGAATCTTAACAAGACTAAAGACTAAGTTCATCAAATGCCACATCATCCTCTCATGGGCCTAGCATCAAATAAGCCTCGACACTTCCGTAATTGTGGTAGGACGCATCAGGTATGGACCTCATCTTAAGTACTAAAACATACACTTTCGTATAAATAGCAACAAATTTGAATTACCAGGATGCTGGATGAGGAAAGCATAATGTAAGGGTATGAGCAATAAATGCCAATGCTCATCAGTTATTGCCAAATGGAAAAAAAATACGCACACTGTAAACACTGTAAATATCTACCTCATTGTCAAAGATATCAAAATTCAGAACACACTTCTAACCATATATAATCATATCATATGATAATCATAGATTATAGGTTGCATTTAATCTTAGGTTATAAATGATAGTACTTTCATGAATTAACATTGGAATGGGAGATGAGTACTAATAACTGATTTGTTTTTATAAGATCACAGTACTTGCATACAGTTCAAAATACTATACGATGCGCATGGCAAATGTATATCCCAAACCTCTATCAAAGTGAATAAATGGAATACCCTGAATTTAAATATAAAAGAAGTTCATAAATATAAGCATGTATGCATTTATATATATATAGAAAGAGAGAGAGAGCACAAGTGTGAAATGGAATTAAACCAGCTGCATAATGGACTTCCATGTATGCATGATAATTTGACGAGTACACTTCAATAAGCATTGTCATTCAATGTAGTACTGAAGCATTACCTTCATAACAAAGAGAAAGTAAGAACAGAATGTCTTAGGCATATTGAAGCTTTCACATATAATTGATGTTCCATAACAGGATACTTTTGACAATCACAAGTCAACTAAATATACCTTCATGAGATTTATGTGTTTCTTCTTCTAGTTGAAAGAATGTAGAAAACCCATGAAGATTGGGTTTGGTTGTGATGAATGAATACAAACAAGGAGATGGGGGTAGAATTGAGGAAAAAGATTCTAGAAGTTTTATGGGTTAGTTGACAGTGACAATGCAGGGTTTTGAAATGACATGATCATTGTTATGATGATTCTCCCTCTGCATTGTCCAAACCTCCCAATTCAACCTTTGCATTGCCTCCAGATCACACCACCCACCTCACCATCTTTATTAAAAACCCCAACAAAGAAAGTTGCAATTACAAGTGGTTTGTTCCAATCTTTTGAAAGTAATGCAATGAATACAAAATCAATTTGTTATTCATTGTCAGTGACACAACAAAGATCAAATCGGAAGATAGGGGACTTGTCCCCATGACTGACATCAAGACATTGAGAGTGGGTGTTTGGGAATGGCAATGAAGGCAGGCAAACAGTGGTGGTGGAGTTCACCAAGAAGATCAAGGAGGCCTACAACTATTGTTTGGGTTACAATACATGCTCCATTAGATTTACTATGGTGATGTGGCACAATGGGATTACTTTTATGCATCAGTAACATGTTTTTAGTTGAATTGCAGTAAGACCATAAGGGAATGGAAGATATTGTGCATTTTCATCGACTTCAACAAGGCTAAAATCACTGTGATGAACTATTAACATATTAACATTTTTTCTGTTATGGACCTTATGGTTATTGACAGTCAGTTAGCAAAAGAGGAGGGCTCTGCATATTGTGAGTAACAGAAAGGGTGTGCCCAATAATGGAGACCAAAACAATGTGCAGCCTTGGAAAAGGCTACTCTTTTTTTTTTTTTTTGGGGGGGGGGGGGGGGGGGGGGGGGGGGAGAACTAATCAAAAAAAAAACAAAGCAAAAAAAACTAGAACGATAAAACTGCATGTATGAACATGTTGTGATGAGTGCATTAGACTTGGAAACAAAGGCTATAGTGAATGAGAGAAAAATTATGGAAAGATGGAAGGATTATATCTGAATGGGGCCTAACTCACCCTACCTCAGCCAAGGTAACTCATTATTTCAATCTTTGAAGGGTGGGGATAAGTTTGCAATTATCAAAGTTATCATCGAACATTTAGTTAGTTGGTACTTCACAAATTTTCATATGCAGAGAATGATAACAAGAAAATGATAAGAACAACAAATACAACAAAAACAAATATCAGATGAACCTGGCTTGCATGACAACACATGATTGTGATAACAAATATTTTTCTGTCCTACAAAGATTGGCACCCTTGTAGAAAAGTAAGTCCATGAAGATTTCTCATTTTTGCAATAACCCATGGCATGAAATAATAGTGACGAGCATTCAAGCTGTGACGGCATTAATTAGGCCATCTGATAGAAAGGTGAAATGAAATAACTAGTCTTATAAGGTAGAAAATTATGGGCCAGAGGGGGTTATACATTGCATTTAATATCAATACAAACCAGAAAAATGATTATTATAACATTATGGATCTAGCAATGATTGTTTATACATCACGCGAAAAATAAATCTGAGGTCACTAGTTTTAAATGAGTGAATGCTTATAGTGAATTTGAATGAATTGCCCCTTATTCTGGTGAAACTGATTCTACACCAACCAAATCACAGAGGGAAATTTTACTTATAAAAATGCCCCTCTCTTGTGTCTTCACTTTATTTATTTGTTTTTAAATTGCTATAATTTTCTGTTAACACCCAGATGCATGTTTCTGTTTTTGTTTTCTAAACTAAAATATAAAAATCATGGATTTTCAAAAGAAGAAGTACTAAATAATATATTTAGAAATGCTTTAAAAATGATCACAAAGCAAGGGACAGGCATTTCAGGAAATGTTCTCTTATAGAGTACATCAGATCAAAATACAAAATGAGGGCATTGATATACAGATTTTATTCTCAACCTAATTCAATCAAATACCTATAAAACTTACTTCGATTTCGCATCAGTAGTTAAATCACTTCATATAACTTATCGACAGTCGCATTTCGAACAGCAAAATCACATGGATATCAAAGACAGATCGAAGAAAACTAGATTAATAATAAAAAAACATAGATCCAAAAACATACGAGAGAATCGATTTGAACAAGAGATAAATAGAGAACTATAAGTTTTTTTAGTCGAATCTTCACCTGGTCTCGCACAGCAGCAGCAAACGGAGGAAACCCGACGATCGACAAACGTCTATGCGGGTGTGCGATTGTGAGGGGAGAGAACAACGAATTGTGAGAGAAGGCTGTGCAAGAGTGAAAATCGGGGAGAGTGATGAAAGGGTTCATTACCTATCCTGGAAAAAAAGAGGGAATTTTGAGAGGGACCATTTCACCGCTCAACAATTTCTACAGGCAGATCACCAAATCAATAAAAACAATTTTTAGATTTTTTTTTTTTTTTTTTTGGGAACAAACTAAAACTAATTTGAGAAAAATAAAAATATATTTTTAAAATTTTAAAAATTATTTATGATCTCATAAAAGATAAAATTATACAAAAATAATAAGTACTTTTTTATTTTTTTTATTTTTTAGAAAAAAAATTTCTGAAACAAATTTTTAAAAATAAAACCAAATATATTGAAATTGATAATCAAATAACATTCTTTGAAAAAGTTTAGATTATCTCAAGTTAGTAATCTCAACTTAAGAGTGTGTTTAGGTCTGATGGATTCATTTTGTGATCTAATTCGATGATCACTTTAATTTTACAATACAATAATTAGAATATTTAAAACTCTTTAAAAAGTTATAATAAAAACAAAAATCACTAAAATCACTTCGTTTCACTAGCAAAACTTTTATCGACGAATAGTGTTATCGTCGCTAAATGTTTAACTCTTTGCTCACGCCAACTTGTCCTCGCCAAAAGTAAGAACATTAATAGCAACGCCCATTATGTTGTTAAAAAATAAGCCGCGTAGCTAAAATTTTTGAATTTTTTGCGCCAACCAATAATTTTGGCACTTAGTGAATGTTATATTTTTTTAGCGATTAAGGTAAATTGCATCGGTAAATGTCTACTTTTACCAACGAAATTCATCACTGTGCCGCTGAAAATATACTTTTGGCTATGAAAAATTGATATCGTCGCCAAAAGTGCAATTTCTTGTAATGATGTATGAAACCACTAAAATCAAACTCATTTAGGACATCAAATCCACAAAACTTTACAAATCAAACCACTTCAACCAAACCCATTTTTCGAAATCAACACCAAATTAAATTGAAGAAATCATAACAACCCTAGAACACGATTGAGAAAGGGGGAAAAAGAGAAAAAGGGATAGAGAGGGAGAAAGAGTGACTAAGGTAGACAAAGCGAAAAACAGACCGCGAATGAGAGAAAGACAAACCGAAAGTGAGAGAATACCTGTAAGGATGCGGCGGTGGTGATCTGCGGGCGGTGGTGGTGGTGGTGGTGGTGGAGCTAGCGGTGGCGAGCGGCATTGGTGGTGTGCGCTAAGGTGAGGTCATGTAAGGTAAGGTCTGGTGGTCAAATCTGTGTGTGAGAAGAATAACCGATATATCTAAGGCGCCAATATATTCATTTCCCTCTAAAAATCTTTAGCAATTAAACCATTTATTTGGTGACAAAATTATTTTCTCACCAAAAGATAAAATTATTGGCCACGAAAATAGTTTTCTCACTAAATGATATTAAAATATTAAAAATTATTGGTGACGAAAATATATTCGTCATTAATAATTTTATTATTGGTGACCAACTTTTTCCTCACAAAAAGTCTGAAAATTTTGCCACCATCTAAAAAATTAGCGGGAAAATCTTTGGTGAAAAAAAATAAATAAATAATGACGAAAAATAATTTCGTCACGTAATTTTTTTATTATGTATGTAGATTGGTGACAAAATTTTATTTTTGTCTCTAAAAATGGTACATTTAGAGACGAAAAATTATTTTATTCATTAAAAGGTACGTCTTACGTGACAAAATTTATTTTCGTCATTAGTTTTCGTCTCAAAAGGCACTTTTTGTTGTAGTGAGAACAACTCTCCCTGTGAATGACAGTACTCTTCTTTTCCAACCTGAGAGTTTCTAAGAATATTTTCTACTTAGATTAGCTCCAAGTGGAAGACCAAGGTACTTGAATGGCAATTTTTGACTTAAACAATTAAGATTTGATCCAAACTCCAGAATCAGATCATCAGCCACATCAACCCCACATACCACTTTTTTGTGGAAATTTATCCTAAGCCCAAATACTATTTCAAAGCACCTTAAAAATTTTTTAATGGCAACCACTTCAGACCATTCCGCATTGCACATGATTATTGTGTCATCTGCGTACTAAAGATAAGACACGCACAAGGTTTTAAAAAGCGGCCACAACCGTTACGTAACGCCGTTATGCAACGATTGTGGTGGTTACCACCACCCGTTACGGCCGCCTTTGCAGTGTGATTGGGATTCACAGGTGTGTCGGCCATAGCGGTCGTAACAGTGCCGTAACAGCCGTAACAGCCTATTACACACCGTTACATAATGGTTCCGAACTGTTTCTTTCGAAAAAACACACCAAAAAAAAACTGAAAATGAGGGAAGAGGGATAGAGAGATGAGGGAAGATAAAGAGAGAAGATGGAGGAGCAAAAGAAAAAGAGAGAGAAGAAGGAAGATGAAGAACAAGTTATTGATTTGTTGAAGCTGTAAGACCTATGATATTCTATTCAGCTGCTATCACTCAACTATTTTATTTGTGTGCGTCTATCTATATATTGTTTGAAAATAATAATAATAATAATAATAATAATAATAATAATAAGTGTGGTCATTATCTATTTGACTTGGTTAAAATATATATATATATATATTTAGCCTCTTATTTATTCTCTTACTTTTATCATTGTTTATCTTATATATAAAAGTTAGTGATTGATTTTTTGTATAATATAAAGTCATTAATTATTAACATAAAATGTAAAAAACTCAGTTTATAGTGATTTAAAAATATGAAATATATTGAATCATACTTAAAAATTTATAAAAATGGATCAATATTTATTTTAAACCCAATAAATATGATCATGGAAAAAAAAATATGCGTATCGGTAAATTTTTTTCAAATTGTGTAAAAAATAAAAAAATTCACGGTTCCGGTTACCACAACTGTTACGCTACGGCCTTTACATCCCGCAACCGCAACTGGGCCACCACCACTGTTACGGCAACCATAACCGCAACCGCTTGTCAGAACCTTGGACACACAAAACCCACCACTACCCACTTCCACCCCATTGATAATCCCCAATTCCTTTGCTCTCTTCAACAATATATTAAGCCCTTCAGCTACAACATTGAACAAAAGAGGTGAAAGTGGATCACTTTGCCTTAACCCTCTACGAGGACAAAACTCTTCAGATGGAGATCCATTCACCAAAATTGATACTCTAGGTGAGGTAATGCACTCTTTACCCAACCTAACCATCTTGGTCCAAACCCAAAGTTTGCCAACATTTGAAGAAGGAAATTCCAATTCACCGAATCATAGGCTTTCTCAAAATCAAGTTTAAGGATTAGTCCCCTCTTTTTAGATTTCTTCCACCAATCTACTACCTCATTTGCAATGAGAACCCCACCCAAAATGTTTCTCCCCCTCAAGAATGTTGATTGGACTTTATCAATTACATTTGGTAATACTTGTTTCAATCTGTTAGCTAGCACTTTAGATAAGATTTTGTACATATAATTGATCAAACTAATTGGTCTATACTCCATAATGGATGATGGGATGTCTCTCTTTGGAATAAGGGTGACAAAAGAGCAGTTTATACCATAACTCAATCTGCTATTTTTATGGAATTCCTTCATGAAATTCATTATATCTTCTTTCATCACCTTCCAACCCTTCTGAAAGCACATCATATTGAAACCATTGGGCCCTGGAGCTTTATTCCCATTGCTCTCTTTAATTGCCTCCCATACCTCAGCCTTAGTAAAGTCTTTTTCCAAAATTTCAGTGGCTTGAATAGGATTCACCTTTTCAAAATTTCCACCAATGTTGGGACTTTTTCTCCATTGTTCATCAAATTGTTTCTTGAAATAGTTACACATTGCTTGTTTGACTTCAGCTGGTTCTTCAACAATAACTTCATCAATCTTCATTGAGTTAATCATATTTATGTTTTGCCTTATAGATGCCATTATATGGAAACACCTTGTGTTCTTGTTCCCTTTTAATGCCCAATCTAGTCTTGACTTTTGTAGCCATAACCACTCCTTTCTTTTTCAAATCTGCCAAACCAACCCCAACACCTCTTTTCTTCTTGTGATTTCCATCTCATTAAGGTTTCTGGATTCTGCCTTTAAGTCTAAATTGTGTAGCTCATCTTCAACCTCTTTAAACTTTGATTCCACATTTCCGAACACCTCACTGTTTCATTTTTTCAGAGCCATTTTTAATGATCTCAACTTACTCATAACAATATACCCTGCCCATCCCCTTACATTTGAACCTTCCCAAGCCTTTTTTAGCTCATTCATGAACATAGGATGCAAGACCCACGCATTTATGAACCTAAAAGGTTTAGGTCCCCAATCTCTCTCATCTTTCTTCAATAAAATTAGGCAATGATTAGATAGAATTCTAGGTAACCCCCACACTTTGAATTTGAACCATTCTAACCATTCTTGGTTAACTAGGAATCTGTCAATTCTACTCTAACTTTGGAAAATGCCCCATGTGTACTGTCTCCCAAGCATAGGAATGTCCACCATTTCCAACTCATTAATAAAACTTCCAAACTCAGTCATACTAGTTATAATATTATTATTGACCCCACTCATTAATCACATTAAAATACTAAAAACTTCTTAAATTATGTCATATCATCAATTGATACACTAGTTAGTATACTAATTAGTGCATATAACATTATTCTTGTACGATAAGTAAGTGTGATACAATATATAATTTTATTTCTTATCTCATTTTCTCATTTCAAGATACAAATTAATAGGATTCACATCAATAAATGCACATGAAACTTAAGCCTAGTTTGGGAACAGACTTTTTTAGTAACTTTTTGATTTTTTTTGCTAAAATATGATGTAAAAAAAAGATTAGTATGTTTGGGATAACTTTTTGATTTTTTACGAAAAGATGTGCAAAAAGTAGAGAAAAAATGAAATTTTTGACTTTTTGGTATAGGTTGTTGGTTTTTTAATTTTTTTAGTGACTTTTTGACTTGTAGACTAAAAAATAATGTTGTCAAACGAGGCCTTATTCACTTGTGTCTAAGAATAAGAAAATGAAGTGAGAAATATGATTATATGTAACTCTAATTATTAGTGATTTTCATCAGTCAAAGTACGTATTTTTTTTTTTTTATTGAAAATACATTTAAAAGTATAATTTTTACAGTTGGGCTTCTCTTGGAAATTCATTTTATCCATCTAAATCTTTCATTTTGTGGGGTCTTCCATGTATATGATCCATGAAAAATATTAGATTAATCAAATAATTAAAAAAAATTCATTTTATCATATTTGTCTCTAAAAAAAAGATAGATTTTTTTTTTTTTGAACTCAAAATAGATAGATTGTTTTGAAAAACATATTTGTCTATTTTTTTCGAAAACAAACGCAATAAAATAAAAATGTTACAATTATCAGATGCATATAATTTTTTATGAATGATATATACTGCGTGTCCTACAAAATAAATATTCGGATCATCAAAAAGGGATCCAAATTAAACTTCACATGCCCATCAAGTTTTAAAAATATTGAATAACAAAGTTTAAAAGAATTATATATTATTTTCAACTAAGCACATTGATGGGGAAATAAAAAGTATAATTTAGTTTGTTACTTTTTTTTTTTTTTTGATAACCGAGTGTCCGGGCCAGCTTACGCGCACCTCGACTAATCTCGGGGCCCTGAAGTTAACGACCGGGCAAACCTCCAGTGGCCCGCCAGGAGCACAGCAGGGAGTGAGATTCGAACCTGAGACCTAGAGAGGAGCATACTCCTAGGCCCCAAGTCCCTTGGCCTCAACCAACTGGGCTACCCTTGCGGGTTAATTTAGTTTGTTACTTGTTCACAAAATGTTCTTTGTTTTAGCTGGATAATTTAGATAACATGTACTCTAACAAAATTCTTTATTGAAACCACTCTTCACTTAGCTGTTAACTCACTCATGTTTTTTCATCCACAAATTAATTTATATTATCGCCAAATTAGTGCTAATTAATTAAGCTTCTAATTTGTTGTTGTGGTATCCCACTTTGATTTATTGTTAATAATCTTATCTATTGAAAGTTCTTAATATATGGGATGGAAATAAAAATAGTATAAGGCTCCCACTTCATTCCCTTAATTCAATCTTTCTCTAATAAAAAAAATTAATACGAGAAACTAAAATGTGATGTATTAAAAAATTATTCACAAAATTGTTCACAAATTAAATCTATAGTGCACATTTAAATTTGATGTTGAATGTCACGTTCAAAATATTTAAATTCAATTCATACAATTTAAATTTAAAATATGTTTTTAATAAGGTACAAATCTAGCTGAACAATTGATTATAGTCATATTTGCTCATAACTAACGCCAATATGATAATCAAAACTACCATAATATCTTATAATTAATATCTAAAAATAAATAAAAAAAACAAATTTAGATGTATGGGTCCCTGCGTTGTTCTGCCCCTCGATGGGCCTCACGTTGGATTGTTCATTTTGTAGGGTTTATAGGGAAGATCATTCATGTAAAAAAATCGATTGATAATATATCAATAGTCACATAATTAGATTAAGTTTGTTTAAAATATATGGATTTCAAATGTGATTTTGGCAAGAAATGATCCAACAAAAATGATATCATGTGATTATAAAATTTTTAATCAATTTGATTTTTCACATAAAAAATCTTATCAGTAAGACATACAAGGTGAACTATTTAGTGTTAGAAACGGTTTTGGAAAAACAGATTTTTCCTCAACTTTGGTCTATTTTTTAGATGGAATGCATGTGCCAAAGTTGGCGGGTTTAAGTGGTAACACGTTCTATGCCGCGTTGTGATTCACGTAGTATATTTGGTTGCTCAAAACCATTATCGGGTGAATGGGAAATTGAAGCCAAAGTGAGCTCCATGGAAATGAAATTTTTGGTGGAAATTCCTTAATGTTTGAATTAAAGGCTTATCCCACATTGGTTTTGTGAGAAAACTTTTATGGGTTTATAAGACTTGAGTTTGCAACTTGGGAAGGGCCCCAAAGGACACCCAAAGTTTGTAGAAAGGAGAGGTTATGAGTAAAGTGAGTTAAATGCATTAGACCCAAAAATATACACACGCGTGTCGTCCGGGGAGGCCTTGGCTTGGGCACGGATGCTTGTTGTGAGATTGGGTTGGGCTTGTCCGGCCCAATACTAATTCTTTTGGGGCAAAAAACATTTGAATAATTTTATTTTTTGGTAAAATAAAATTTGTCCAGTTTTAATTTCAAATTTTGATTTGAAAAAAATTCAAATTTGTTTGTACCTCTTTAGAATTTCGGTACAGGTTCCAAACAGATTTATATCTGTTTAAATTCTGTCCGCACAAATTCAAATATGTTTAAATTCAAAACCCAAACAGTGCTATATCTGTTGGATTCAAACTGAACAGGTCTTGTACCTGTTCAAACAGGTTTGCACCTGTTTAATTCAAACCAAACAACCATAAATTCTCCTATAAATAAACAGACCCTCATTTGGATTTTGCACTTTAATTTTCGTTCTTGTTGCTCTCATTGCTCTCTGCATTTTGCTGCATTTATTTTTCTATAAGAAAGTGTATAAACACAAAGTGTGTTTGTTGTGCAAACAGTTTGTAGTGTTGCTACTGTTTGTTGTTGATCATTTTATCCTAGGAGATAGACGTCCACAATCTGAAAGTACCGTGGAAATGACGAATCTGTCTTAAGGACACAGTGTTAAACACTAGACTTAATCAGAATTTTATTCAATAAATACATAAGGTTAGTAATTAATTTACTTTCTGTTTTATTTATTTATTTTTATCAGATTCTGATTTTATTTTTATAACAAAATAAGAATTTATTGTTTTATTTTATTTTCTTTACTGGTTTGATTTTTGTAATAAAAGAGTCTTTCTCATTCTTTATTTCTTCTGTTTATTGTTAAGTACATAAATATTATTTATTCTTAATACAATGAAGATTGTCCAATATTTAGATCATAAAGTAGTGTCTAGGTGAGGCTCACCGAGGAGCAAACCACCCCTGAGGGACTCCATTTCCATTTAGGATATAATCAAACAACATAATAAAATATTAATTATTATTTGTAATATAATGATAAATAACTAAACACCACAATGATTTATAATTAACATAAATTTAGATAATAAATAACTTGTAGTACAGATGGGTTAGCTAATATGGGAATCAATCATCTTGAAGAGATGGTAGTGCTTGAGGACCCCCCAAACAAAATTAAGACTTGTTGATTGCAGATATTATTTGGGCATCAAGTATAGTGCTCTGTGTTTGCTTTCCTTTTTGTTTAATTTTCTATTTGTTGTCTATTGTTACTTTATTTTCTTGATAAAAGAAATCAAAAAAATAAATAAATAAAGCATAATAGGGAAGAAGAAAAATCATGGTGCTCAGATTATGCTTTGACAAATAAGACAATAAAATCATTACAAAGTTGTAATTGCGCATGAGATGACTCAATTAGAACAACATTATATGTATATACATATAATTCTCAATTTTCTAGAAGCTTAGCTAATACCAGTAGATAAGTACAAAGCTAATGGGCCAGAAAAAAAAGTCATAGGGAATCCTCACTTCACAAATTTGTATCTCATTAGTTTAATTCAAAGATTAGGATTGGATTTTATTAATACATTATTTGGGAGTTAGGCAAACACTTCCTTTATTAAAACTATTGGTGGATTTGTCACTCACCCAATACTCCAAATTTTTAAACATAAATTCATAAACAAAAAAATCAAACCAAACAAAATGTGTTATTGGAAAGATCACTATGTAGTGTATATTTCTTGGATATGTTTGATGCGCACTTGTCTTTATTATGATGTGATATAATTTTTTTATCACACTTTTTTAAGAGATTGAAGTTGAATAAATTTTTAATTATTCCTTTCATTAACGTCATCAAAACATATTAGGACAATTGAAAGCTTGAAAGAACTAATTAAAAGAATTGAATGAACACTTGCAAGAATCGATTAAAAGAATTGATCCATTTAGTTTAGCTCTTCTTTTAGTTTTGTAGCACACTTGTGTAAGCAAGTTGTTCTTATTGTCCAAGTGAATAATATTTTGTCTAAATCTTGCTTCTTTTTTAATCATTACAAATGAAAAATCGTAATATAATACAAAAATGATTGCAGTTATTACAATAATTATATCAAGGACTTTTCTTAAGTGTCCAAAAATGATTGCACACCATGTGCCACTTACACAAAAAGTGTAAGTGGAAGGTGAAAGTGTAAGCAGGACTGCAAACAAAAAGGCGTAAGTGTAAGGCATAAGTTGCACACCATAACAGTACCCTTATATCAAATCATAATTTCAAATGAGTTATCAAAATTATAAAAGGATGTACTTAGATCATAATTTTAAACACATTGCATTATAATTTCAAACAATTTACATTACAATCGAGCAAGGTGCAGAGTATAGACATTCAAAACGATGAACACTAAAAATATTGCTTTAGTAGAGAGATCATGACATGACATAACTTAAGAGTTTTTGTCACTTAGTTATATCATGCTCAAGATGAATATATAATAAGATGGTTTATTAGGATTTGTTTAGTATGTAGGTTAGCTTTTTAATTTTTTAGTTATTTTATTTTAGAGCTAAAAAGACTCGTGTGGGATGGATTTTTTGATTTTTTTGACTTTTGTAAAAAAAATAAAATAATTATAGTTTAAATATGATATTTCATCTTATTATTATTATTATTATTATTATTATTATTTTTTTTTTTTTTGATAACCGAGTGTCCGGGCCAGCTTACGCGCACCTCGACTAATCTCGGGGCCCTGAAGTTAACGACCGGGCAAACCTCCAGTGGCCCGCCAGGAGCACAGCAGGGAGTGGGATTCGAACCTGAGACCTAGAGAGGAGCATCTTATTAAATTTTTAACTTATTTTATTTTCTTATAACTATTTTAGTCCTATAACCTTATGCCAAAAAGGAGTGCTAAGTCAATTAAGTTAGGTTTAAGGATTTTTGTCTCTGTGTGTCTGTGTTGAAAACATATAAAAAAGCAGATTGGAGAAATGAACTTGGTTCTCATTGTTAGTGGGGCACCATTAAAGGCATAGGTTGTCATATAATTATAAGGCAATTGGTTTAAATATAGAAAATCTTTGACAAATGGATCAATCATGTATTGAGATGTTGTAAAAGTCAAAAATCATATCCATCCATCCATCCAACCAGAAACATATATAATAAAAAATATATAATTTCTTTTTTTATTATATTTTTTATTTTATATATAAATAAATGAATCTCACATGCATTTATTAATAAGAATTTTATTATCTTGTGTCTGAAAAAATAAAATTATGTATGTTATTATAATATGATGTAGGTGATTACCAGAGTGGTTACACCAAACCAAAAAAGTTCCTCTTTATTGTATTGAAGTGTTTTTTTGGACGAACTGGATAATGATAGATTATAATACAAATTATACAATAGGCTATTAATCCTAAATAAATAGTCACTAGCCTATTTAGCTAGAAATGATGTGTATTTGATTATTAATTTGACCTTCACTAATTAACCAATCGATAAATTAGTAAATTTATTGGACATAGAATCCAATCTCACACCACAATCTCATGAAACAAATAATCCCTATGTGTTTTAGGGCCTAGTCAGGCAACCTTTTCATTTTTTATATATATATTTTTTTATGTTCGTTTGTAATATTTGGCAGATATTTTTATTTTTTATGAGCATGTAGATTAAAGAAATCTTAAAATTAAAAAAACAATCAATAAAAAATTGGAAGAAGTTTCTTAAAGACAAATAATAATAATAATAATTTTATGAAAAAAAAAATTTGTCTTAGAAGTTGACTCCTTTGTCCTTAGTAGAGTTTTTATTTATTTATTTATTTATTTGTTAATTTAGGAGTTTCTGATTTATTTATTTGTTAATTTAGGAGTTTCTGATCTAAAAGGACTTAAAGAATAATTAAAAATTTGGCAGAAAATAATAATAATAAAAAAGACACATATGTATTGTTTGGGAGGTGCAAAATAAACCTCTTCTTATTTTTATTTATTTTTCTTTATTGAGTGTTTTTCAAAATAATGTCAAAATTTTTACTTTTTTGATCTTTCTTGTGTAAACTAATCTAAAAAGTAGAAAAATAAAAAATTCTATAAAAAATTGAAAAGTCAAAATAAGCCAAAAAAATCTACTATATTTTGTTTATTTTTGGATTGATTTTGGATTTTATTATTTAAAATAATTTTTTTGTTCGTCTCATCGAGTAGAATCTAAAAGCTTAAAGTGGTTTTTTTTAAAAATTCATTAAAAAAGAAAATAAGGTAACAAAAATACCACCAAAAAAGAAAAAGAAAAAAGAAAAAAGAAAATAGCAAACCGTAAACATGATAATATAAAGGTAAATTACACTAATGGTCCCTATAGTTTGGGGTTTGTATCACTTTGATCCCTGACTTTTTAATTGTGACACATTTGACCTTGAATTTTAAATAAGGACAATTGAAAATATCATTGCTCAATTTCAAGAGTAAAGTCATTAATTTGGTAAAATATAAATTAATTTGACAAAAATAAATGTGAAAAAAATATTTTTGAATTTTTAAAAATTATTCCTAATCACCAAAGATAAAATATAAAATTGATAAATCTTTTACACATTTATTTTTTATTTTTTTACCAAATTAGTTTTTATTATGTATTTAAATGATGATCATATAATGGATGCTTATTTTTATTTTAATTAAATTAGTTTCTATTTTTTCAAAAGTTAAATATAGCGACACTTTGATATTATCCATTAAATCAAAAAATTCAAAACTAAAAACATTTCCTCCGTTTGGGAAGTGGGTTGGCTTTTTGATTTTTTTAGCTATTTTAGCATGGGCTAAAAGGCTTGGTTTGGGAAGGGCTTTTTGGCTTTTTTGGCTTTTTTTGTGGGAGAAGAGTGTAATGATTATGAGTTGGATGTGATATTTTGTTTGTTGTGGCTAAAATAATCTATTTTGTCTTTTGTGGCTAAAATAGCCACAAAAACCCTTGCCAAACGGATTATATAAATATATCGATTATACATTAAAAGTCTAATAACCACCCATTACATGATCATCATCCAAACGCATAATGAAATTTAATTGGGTAAATTATGTAAATAGTCCATGTAATTTACACGATGTGTCAATTTGGTCCATGTAGTTTCAATTTACTCAATTTTGCCCCTTCATTTAATGGGTTGTGTCATTTTAGTCCAATAAATAACGATTGTTAAATTAATTTAACGAAAGATCAAACAATGTGTCAATTTAGTCCATGTACTTTACATGATGTGTCAATTTAGTTCCTATAGTTTCAATTTTCTCGATTTTGATAAGGACTAAATTGACTCGTTGTGGAAAATACAATGACCAAATTGACGCATTGTTTGATTTTCTGTTAAATTAACTTAACAAACGTTATTTGTTGGGCTAAAATGACACAATCCGTTAAATTAAGGGGCAAAATCGAGCAAATTGAAATTATAGGGACCAAATTGACACATCGTGTAAACTACATGGACTATTTACATAATTTTCCCAAATTAATTTGTTAAAAAAAATAAAAATTCATAAAAGATTTATCAATTTTATATAATTTTTTTTTGGTGGGTAGAAATAATTTTTAAAAATTCAAAAATATTTTTTTAACATTTATTTTTATCAAATTAGTTTATATTTTATCAAATTAATGACTTTGCCCTTGAAATTGAGTAATGATATCTTTAATTGTCCTTATTTGGAACAAGATTCAAAATTCAAGATCAAATGTGTCACAATTAAAAAACTAGTAATTAAAATAATACGAGCCCCAAACTATAGAGACTGTTAGTATAATTAGCCCATTATAGAATATCCATGTCAGGTCAATTGTGTCCTCGTAGATTAATTTTATACAAATAAAAAATTATAAACTTTTTTTAATACAAAATAATGTGAGTAAATAGGTCTTTTATTTTAACGAAGTCCTTTATTTTAAAGAAAGCTGAAATTAGAATGTTTTTCACATCCTTTTCCTATTTGAGCAATAATAACAAATGAATTAGGAAAATATTTAAGATTCACAAAAATTTACTTATAATTTAACTCATAATGATATGATATGATAAATATTAATTTTTGATGGGCCATAAACTCAATTATTTAGGACCTATTTTCCTTGTCACATCATTATGATAAATTTAAGAGTTGAAATTGTAAATTTCTAACACTTCTCAATAGATTATTTAGTACTCTTACAATAATACACATGCCACACCCCAATATTGGCTAAGGTAAGAGGTAGATAATCTAAAAAATATAGTTTGAAAAATTATAAAAATAAAAATGGTGTAAATAACAATAAAAATGCTATGATTATCATTTTTGTTAATTATCTCACATGTCATTATTATATTAATTTATTTGGTCTTACCACACGTATCTACTATTATTGCAATGGTAACATATCATTTAATAAATAAAATATGGTACACAAATATAGTTACCATATTTGAAAAAACAATATTGAAGGTAAAGATGACAACTTCTTATATTATACTCCTGATTAATAAAAAAATTGTAAATGAATAACATTTTACTATGGACTATAAATGGTTTGAGTTGTTCACGAACAATTCAAACTCAACACCCAGTTGCTAAATCCAAACCGAGCTCAAGTAAAATCAAATTTGACTAGATACAGTTTGTCAACACAAGAAATATAAATATAAATTTATTTTTAATAATATATCAAATTTCATTAATATATTTTATTTCTCTATTTATGTAAGTTTACATATTTTGTTAATAAAATTTATTATTAATATAAATATTATTCTATATTTAACTAATAATTTTTGTTTTTTCTTAAATTAATTTAAATTTGAGTTTTCTTTTGAGCTCGAGTATCTATCATATTTGATGAATCTAACTCGATTTCATTTTTTAAGCTCAAACTTGAACTCAACTAAATCTTAGCGAACGGAGCTTGAGGCTTCGTTTGGCATAAAAAATCTGAGCTAAAATAGTTATAAAAAGACAAAATAGGTTAAAAAACTAATAAAATAAAATATCACATTTAAACCATAAGCACTTTATTTTTTTCTCTTACAAAAGTCAAAAAAGTCAAAAAGTCTATCCCAAACGATACTTTTTAACCCCAGACTAAAATAACTAAAAAGCCAAAAAAACAATCCACATCCCAAACGAAGGCTGAATATTTCAAAGGGCAAACTTCACTTTACCCCTTATGGTTTGGGCCATTTGCGGATTACCTCCCTGACGTTCGAATATCACCACATAACCCCCCTGTGGTTAATAGAGTGATGTGCATAGTTAACACCGTTAACATCAGAAGTAAAAAAACTATTTTGCCCTTATATATATAACTTTTGTTTAACATGCCCTTGTATATATAACTTTTGTTTAACATTTCTCATTCAATAGGTGGACAAGAGAGAGAGAGAGAGAGAGAGAGAGAGAGAAGAATCAATGAGGACGTCAGAATCAATGGCGAAAGAGATGTTATGATTTTGATTTTGTTATATTTCTCTTCATTTTTTATCATTTCTCACCAAATCACTCAATTAATTGCATTCATCAAATAAAGAAATCACTGAATTTAGACTAAAACCCCAAATGAGCAATTCAATTTTATTTCAAAACCTAAACTACAATCATACTTCATGAACACCAACAGTTGTCAAAGAAGAAGAAGAAAACGATGAAGAAGATGATGATGAAGAAGAACAGTTGTCCCAAACAAGGAAAAGTTTAATCTCTGATGCTCTTCTCACCACTCACTGAAACTCAATCCAAGCACTGAACATCTTGTAAATCTTATATTGTAAAGGAACTCTTGGGTATGTTTAGATCTTGTATTGTAAAGGAACTCAATCCAAGGAACTCTTGTAGATCTTTCTCTTCATCTTGTAGATATCGTTTGGGTATGTTTAAAAAATTGAAGATCACAAATATATATATATATATATATTTGTGTATATATATATGAAGATCAAAATCATCACATTTCTTTAAGAAAAAGTATGTGTGTGTGTGATTTTATTTTATTTTATTTTTTTGGAGGTGGGTTTGTGAGCATCATCATCAACGAAGCACAATAGCTACAGTTTATATATATACATATATATATCAAAGAAGATTATATATATACATATATATAGCTACAAATTATATACATATAAGGGCTTGTTTGGGAAGATGGGTTGGGGCTAAAATAGCCATATAAGACAAAATAGACTATTTTAGCCCAATAAGACAAAACATCACATCTAACTCATAATCATTATATTTTTCTCTCACTAAAAATCTAAAAAAGCCGAAAAAGCCAAAAAGGCTTTCCTAAAGGAGATTTTTTAGCCCCAGGCTAAAATAGCCAAAAAGCCAACCCACTTCCCAAACGAACCCTAACTACAGTTTTATTCTTGTACCATATTCCCAACATATATATAGTTATAGATTATATATATATATTAATGATGAGGGTAGGTTTTGGAAATTGATGATGAAGATGAGGGCATTTTAGTCATTCAATTCGGAGGAAAAATCATATTTTCATACTCATTTGCATATTAAGCGCGTGTTATGCATAGCCTGTTAGAATAGATGGAAAAGCTAACTGTGCACATCACTCCATTAACCACAAGGGGGTTACGTAGTGATATTCGAACGTCAAAAGAGTAATCCGCACATGGCCCAAACCACAAGGGATAAAGTGAAGTTTATCCTATTTCAAAACTCAGCTCAGTTAGAGTCATTTGATTCATCTACACTCAATTTGGAAATCGGAATAAGAAAAAACATATTATATTTTTTCATTATCATATTTGGATAGAAAAGAAGAGAAAATATGTGATATAGAAATATGAGTATGATTTTTCTTCTTTCTTTGTCTTTTAATAGACAATTTTGATATTATTAAAAAAAAAAATTGTAATATATCAATTTATTTCTCATCAAATTTCAATATATATATATATGTGTGTGTGTTTGGTGAGAAATGAAACATAATAAGTAGGAGGTTGTTATTAACACCTATTTTATTTCTTTAGACTCTCCATTTTTTTGAACCCTCATCCTAAACCTTAAATTTTAACACCCCATTTACTATCAATTTTACCCCTATTTATAATATCGTCACATCCAAGTGCATGCTAACCTAATTTTGCACACTCTCTCCTGTTGAAGGATGACGAGTTGATGACGGTCCCTCTTCTGTTGAAGAACGACGACGATCCTTCTCCTGTTAAAGAATGATAATGATCCCTCTCTTTCTCTTTGATTTATTCGAAGCCATTGTTAGCGAACGACATTGTCTTAGGTAACCTCTTAGTCGACTCGTCAAAAATCTCTTCGACTTGTTGGAAATCTTTTCTCGAGTAACCAACTCCCCATCACATTTTTTTTTTTTTTTGGGGTTTATTTTGGGGTAAAACCCTCCATACAGGGAGTTTTTAAGCAAAAAACCCTCAGAAAAAACACAACTAGGAGAAAAATCCTACAAAATTGAATCGTTTGGCATACAAGTGCCAATCGAATACAGTACTATTCAAAACTCATCTTCCAAACTAAATATTTATGTTTAGCACTGTGTTACTGAACAAAACCTTAATAGTCGGCAAACCAATACCGATCAAGCTCAAACAAAACAACAAAATCGAAAATGACCAAGAATCGTTAATGTAAAATAGATAAACTTATCAATGCAAAGTCATTCTCATTAGAATTGTTGTCGTCGCTCTCTATTGCTCCATAAGTATCAATGAATGGTAAAATCTTAAACTAATATGTGGTATGAATAGTGCAACGATTTGAAACGACATGAACGTGCAATATTGAATGACTTGAACGATGAAAAGGAATACGTTTAGGGTGGTGATGAAGATGAATACGTTTAGGGTTTAGGTTAGTGATGAAGATGGACTTCAGCCACTGTCGAATGGTTTAGTGGGGTTGAAGGTATGTGTATAATATTATGGTGTGTCATTTTAACGGTCTTTATTTGGTGGGTGGATGTTTTATTAAAGATTATCCTTTAATGTAATTTTACTTCAAGGTATAATTGTAATAAAAAAAAAAAAGTGAGAATTGAGAGGGTTTAAAGAAATAAGATATGTATTAATAGCAACCCTCATTAAATAATAGGTCGAATTTTTCTCACGTTCACATCTTAACATACGGAAATTTGAGGGGTTTGTGAGGCCTACCACGGATCCCATTTCACTGATCTAAACCATTCATTTTATAGGGCATGAAATAGATTAAGTCGATCCGATAATCATAACATTTTAATTTTATCGTGTTTGTTTTTTAAAAAATAGATGATTTACTTTTTAAAATATATTTGTTGTTTATTTTTCCGAAAACAAATGCAATAAAATAAAAATGTCACATTTTTTGAATTAAACTATTTTTTTTATTTTTATAAATGATATATATTGAAAGCCTTACAAAATAAACGGTTAAAATTATCAAAACGGAATCTATAGTAGGCCTCATGAGCCTTCAAATTCTCTTATATTGAAATGTGAAAATGAAAGAAACCCCTGAGTAATAGAAATTTTTTTTTTTTTTTGGGTCACAATTTCTCATTATTTTTTACTAATATTTACTTAAGCTAATTTGGGAAAAAGCTTATAAGCAATCTTATTGACTTATTTGGGTCACATCATCTTTTTACTTTTTGCATCTTTTGTTATAATAAGTCAAAAAATAAGCTTATAAGCACTTCTCAAGTGACACCTAAGGCCAAAAAATTAGCTTATAAGAGCGTCTCCAACGCTTCATCTTTTGTTTCATCAAATTTAAATTTGATAAAAAATTTGCAAAATTGGTACTCCAACATTGATATCAAATCAATATCAAACTAAGGATATCTTAAATTTTTTTATTAAATTGAGAATGTTAGAACCTTTCACCAAATTACTGTACATAGCTATTAGTTTTACAGGTGATGTATGAGTACTAAACAACTGGCTGGATGTCTGATCGATTATCCCCCGATCGACCAGCAAAATTGTCTGTAACTGAAATATAAATTTACATTGGCTTCGTTTGGGAAATGGGTTGGCTTTTTGTCTTTTTAGCTTTTTAGTTTTTTTGGCTATTTTAACCTGGGCTAAAAAGTCTGGTTTGGGAAAAGTTTTTTGGTTTTTTTGACTTTTTTTATGAGCGAATAGTATAATGATTATGGGTTGGATGTGATGTTTTGTTTACCGTGGCTAAAATAGTATATTTTGTCTTTTGTGACTTAAATAGCCAAAAAAAACCCATAAACCATCTTCCTAAACGGACTCATTAGCTAACCGACCGGCCGAACATCTCCTGATTATTCTCCTGATTAACTGGTGATTTGATAAAACCTTAAAATACTCTGTTAAAACACGTATATTAGATAAAATTTTTACCCAAATTTTTAATATAAAAAAAACTAAACCTTGAAGGGCTCTAATCGACCTAATTTATAAATCAAACATTTTATCCAAACGGAGCGCTAGTCTTTGTTCCCTAAAATTTACTCGAGAAAATGACTACTTGTTTGGTGGGACACCTTCGTATCTTTGACAGAGAAGTCAGTCTGCTCTTCTCTGTTCTGTTGTAACAGAGCCTCTCTCTCTCTCTCTCTCTCTCTCTCTCTCTCTCTCTCTTCTCTTCTCTTCCTTTTTTGCCTTTCTCTCTCCCTTCTCTTTCTGTCTTTCATCGGTCCCTCTTAGCGCGTTTGTATTTTTGATTACTTTCTTGCTTTCACTCCTTTTTGTAATTTAAAGACAAAGCGTTTGTGTCTCTTTTGGTTATCCAAGTCCAAAAGGGTGCTCTCAGTCTCTTTCACACTTCGAAATTCAAAAACCATTGGATGATTTAGGGTTTCACTCCTCTCATACTTCATTTTTGTTTATGTTCTTTTTTTTTTTCCTTTTCTTTTCTTTTTCCCAATTTCGTCCCAGCCTCTGCCAAGAATTAGCCATTAGAGCGGCTAATCAGTAATTTCCTTCTTTATATCTGGTCCTTTTAGCTCACTCTGGTTGTGGTCGTGGTTGTGAAGTGTTTTGATAAATCAAAAGTTGTGAAATTTTGTTAGCAATGCCCGTCTGGGTTTTGTTTGTTTGTGTTTTTTGTTTTGTAAAAAATTAAAACAAAAATGTTTTGTTTCTGGGTTTTGGTGATGAGGGTTTTGTTTTAAAAATGGTGTTGGTTCAAGAATCTAACAGAGCAGCTTTGGACAGAGATGAATTTGTTAGTCTTGAAATTATAGACATTTTCCATCTTTGTGTTTGATCCTTTGAGCTCACTCTGATTGTGGTTGAGAAGTTTTTTGATAAATCAAAGGTGGTGAAAATTCTGGGCAATGCCCGTCTGGGTTTTGTTTTTTGTGGTCTGGTAAAATATCACAACAAAAATGTTTTGTGATTTGTGTTGTTTTTCCAGTTGGGGTTGTGGGTTTTGATGATAAGGGTTTGTTTTCTTTGGGTTTCTTTAAAATGGCATGGATTCAAGAAAACCGACAGAGCTGCTTTGGAGAGAGATTAATTGTAATTTGTGGGTCTTGAAATTCTAGACATTTTCTATTATGTTTTTTGTGCTTTTGGAGATGGGTATTTTGATTTTACTCTGATAAAATCAGATTTTGTGAATCTTGTGTTGTTTCTGCTTCTGGGATTCTGGGATTTTAAGCATTAGGTCTGGGTTTTTTTTTTTCTGTTGGAGGGGTGGATTAACATGGAGGTTGTTGAAGAAGCCAACAAATCAGCTGTTGAGAGCTGCCATAGAGTTCTTACTCTCTTATGTCACTCTCAAGATCAGGTTCAGAACAAAACCCTAATGGTAGAAGCTGTATTCAAGTTCAAGAGAGTTGTCTCTCTTCTGAGTGGTAGTCTTGGTCATGGAAGAGTGAGAAAATTGAAGAAATTTAAACCATCTTTGCCTCAAAACATTTTCCTAGAAAGTCCAAACCACCAAACAAATTTCCCACCAAAGCCCCTCCAACTACTACCAACTAGTTTCCCTGAAAACCCGATTCCTGAAACTGATTCAAAACCTGGAAATCCTCTCCAATTTTCTCAGAAAATTTTTCTTGAAAAGCAAAATTTTCTAACAAGGCCTTTACAGCGCCATCAGTTCCTTCAACAACAGATGATGCAAAGACTGCATCTTCATCAGCAGCAACAGATGAAATTTCATGCTGACATGGCTTATGCTAGGTCTAACAACAGTGGCATAAACATCAAATTCGATGGCTCTAGTTCCGCACAAACCATGTCGTCCAACAGATCATTCATATCATCCCTAAGCATGGACGGTAGTGCGGCTAGTTTAAATGGGAATTCATTCCATTTGATTGGCGTGCCACAAACGTCTGATCAGACGTCGCAACAATCCAGGAAGAGGTGCAGTTGCAGGGGGGAAGATGGGACTGTGACGAAATGTGTGAGTAGTGGTAAATGTCATTGCTCAAAGAGGAGGTCAGTGTTGAATCCTCTGATTTGGTGTACTCGATTAGATGAGTCTTGTTAGTCTTAGTTTTGAGTTGATTTTGTGTTTGGTTACTAGGAAACTGAGGGTGAAGAGATCTATTAAGGTGCCTGCCATCAGTAACAAAGTTGCAGATATTCCTCCTGATGAGTACTCATGGAGGAAGTATGGGCAGAAGCCTATCAAAGGTTCACCACATCCTAGGTATATCTAATTTGAAACTAAAGACTGTTGGAACATACTTGAATTGTTAGTCCCAGTTTGAGCTTCATGTCCAATTCATATCTGTTCCATTATAGTTGCTTTGTATAGTTTGACGTAAGCCCTTCATATTATACTAAAAAAGGGCAATCCAGTGCATGATGCTTGCTCTAAAATAAGGTCTAGGAGCACAAGCCTTACGGTGGGCCAAGTATACGAGCTTGTCTAATTTTCAGTAGTTGTTGAACTTGGCTAAACATTGGATTTATGATTAAATTACCTGTTACCTCTACACAAGTCATTCCTATTCAGTATCATTTACTAGTTGAATCGAACCTTAGTTTGCTTGAATCATGTCCCACAACTCCTAGGAGGTTTCCATGGCAGCAGGGGCAGTTTTATATTATCTAAGAAAAATTCTAAGCATACAGATTTTTTATACGGAATCCTCATAACATATGATAACCATGGAAATTTTAAGATTGTTTGAAAATTTGAACATTCCTATATGTAAAAATGTTAACAAATCGTATGCTAGATAAGGTTTGAAATTGATGTTATGACCAAAGTTCAAAACCCTGCTAAGGGGTTATTTGGTACATTTTCTTGCAAGTTAAGAGCTGATAATAAAATAACAAAAACTAAAAGCATCTCTTTCAGAGCTTCCCAGTAATCGGTTTTTTTCTACTTATGTAAGCTACTTTTGTCTTATAATCTGCAAGCAGAAGTTATACCAAATACTTTGGCACAGATTCTCTAAATAAAAAAATAAGAATAGACGTTTTAAGCAGGATGCACCAAATGGGACCTACTCTAAACAATCATCATTTTCCTAAAAGGAGTTAATCACACAAAAATGCTACAAGGGTGTTGTCCCGACAGCTCCATTTCTTCTCTAGGTAATGTGAATTGGAGGTGGCTTCTTCTTTATTTGATTTTCTTAATGATGTTGTATTTGTAGTTTATCTTTCTTAGTTTTCATTTTTATCAAATCAAGACGCTTGCAGGTTTGCTTCTTTGCTGATAATACGAAATTTAAGTTACATTTTAAACCTGTCCAATCTGATTATGAAGCTCATATGCAGGGGGTACTATAAATGTAGCAGCGTGAGAGGCTGCCCGGCGAGGAAACATGTTGAGAGATGCTTGGACGATCCTTCAATGCTTATTGTCACATATGAAGGTGAGCATAACCATTCTAGGTTAGTACTGTCACAATCTGCCCATACATAAAAGCTTTGTTGAAATCTGTATTGCATGTAACTAAGAGATTCCGACTTGAGCTGTTCTAAAACAATTAAACATGGTTGATGTTCAGTAGTGAATTAGTCCTGTATATAGTATAGGCTTCTCGGGTGGATTTGAGCCATAGTCGGATAGAATTTTAAGGTTTTATATAGAAAGTGGTTGAAAATTGTAAAATTTTCTCATCCCTGAAACCTAAGTTTATGTCTTGTTTGTTGTCGTTTTCGGCTATTAATGTAACATCATTAGCATGACTTTTGACATATTCATCTTATTATGGATTTTGGCTATCAAGTTTAATCTTTAAGATGTTGAAACTTGAATTTAGTTGTTTATTGTATATACTAGATTGAAAAGATGTCCTCCCATGCCTAAATTCGTTAGGTTTGTGGAGCTTGATTAGTATTGTATATTTTACCACAGTCGTGAATTCAACTTGGGGTGTTGTGAGTAATTTGTTGATATAAACCTTAATGTAAAAATATTATTGTCTACATAAACAATCGTATCGTACTATTTGCTTCTTTCAATATAATGAAACTAATGTGAGCCGTAAAAATATATATTTTGCTGAATTATGTAAATTTTTGTGTTGTGTTATTTGTGATTAATTCTTCTCAAGCCATTTCCATATTCTTGAAGTGGGATGGAATTCATATTGTACCACTAGTTGTTGCCTCTGCCAAGTGGAGGGTGAGGAGACCATAGAGGGAGTGTTTGGAAAGTCTAGTAGTCCTTCCACAAGGAAATGTCATGAAATTTTAATATACCAATTAAAGATGTGATTTTGGGGTTGGAGCAATTGGATTCCACCTAATTGGCTAGCTTGTCACATCTTGTCTTACTTTGATCATCTTGAGCATAAAAACAAGGGATTGAGAAATGACATCATCACACCACGCAATGATGTAATCATGTGGTTTTGAATTTCATATTCAAAAGTCACTCCCAATAGTTGGATTTAGATTAGGAAAAAATTGGGGGAAATTACACAATCAGTTTAGTTTTTACAAAATATTGAGAGATTAATGGGGGGAAAATGAGGTTATTTTTTGCCAAGTGAAGTGATTTTTATGATCTTACTTATCATATCATATAATATAATTGACTCAAGCTCATGATCTAACTTGAATCTGATATCATTTATTAGATTGACTTCTGCTATTTTTTCTAAAATCAATTGGTGTTAGAGAATGCTTTACTTATATTTTTTTTAGAACAACACTGTATACACAATAATAATCGTACTCATATAAATTTATGTATATATATATATTATATTTTGGATATGATACCCAAAAAATAATATTGTTTGTACTGTAGTTGGAACATGTATTTTTATTAACTGATCAACTGTACTTATGATATATGGCTAGCAGTATGGTAGTTTTTGAGGAAGACTAGATTCATGAAAAATTACCAAAATAGTAAATTTGAGTTGAATTCAAATTTTAAGTAATTCCACTGCTATTTTTTATTTTTCACTAGTTAAAATATAGAAAGGTATCCTCTTTATTTTACCTAACCATTATTTTATAGGGAAAATTACACCACAGTTGTGTCAGCAAAAGTTAATTACAAATAAATGTAAACATTATAAATATTAATAATTAAAATTATAAATTTTATCCTGAATTTGTAATAAATGTTTATTGCCACCACTGACCAGTGATTTTTCCTATTTTATATACGTATTCTAATGCTACCTTTTGTTTTACTTATCTATAAGTCTTCCAAAAAAAAAAGTCAAAATTGGAGTCTTCTAGATCAATTAATCAACAAAACAAAATTTTTCTAAAAAAGGGAAAAATCATAAAATTGATGCCTTAAACAATAGAATTTGTCTTAAAATTTGGCATATGTCGCAGTGAGTTTTGTTCCTTGGGTTGGGTTGTTTCCCTTTATCCTATCAAATTTGAGACAATTCCGAACTTATTTGATAAAATGACAATTTTACCCCTGACTTCACTTGTAGTCCGGCTTTAACTCTTGTTGCTCCCAAGAATCTAAAAACACCTCAGCTGCATGTTGTGCATCAAAACACCTCCATTTTTTGGATTGTAGCTATTTCCCATTATTGTATGTATTATTTATTTGTTTGACTGAAAGGCAAGTAGAAAGAACCTAAGCAAAATAAAGTAGCAATTCTTGATTGATTAATGCCAAAGGACATATATTCTTCACCCTCAAATATCAATTTGGTGCTAGAATATTCTTCCAATTTTCAAGTGTTACACATTCCTTTGTTCAAGTTGTGATGGGTTTGTTGTTTATGAGAGAGTGGATGATTGCTTTGGTCATTTTCATCCACAGTTGGTTGTTTGATCCAATTCCAAAGTTAAGAATCATTAATCAATCTTGAGCCGTAAGTGTGTGGGGTAAAAATTCGACCGACACATGCTAATGGAGAGATTTACAGAGAGATGAGCAACATTGTTTTGGATTTACAAAAATAGAATATTGTTAGTGGTATCTGACTTGTGGATGTAAGTTAGAGGCACTCCGATAATTATGATTTTATTTGAAAAGTTGGTTATTTTAGTTGGCTATTTTGGCAATTTTAATCTGGTTAAAAAAAAGTTGGGTTTGGAAAGTTGGTTGACCCTTTTTTTTTTTTTTTTTTTTTGTACTTGATTTGATGATTGTGAGAAAAAAGTGAAATGATTTGTTTTATTGATTATTTTAACTTATTTTATTTTTTAATGAATTATTTTAGCCAAACTCTCCTTCCAAACAGGACCATGTCAATGATGGCGTTTCAGAGAGGGTGTGTTTGATTGGAGGGATAAGGGGGGGGGGACTATCCACTGTTTGGACTCCATGTCCGGCCTCCCTCCTTATCCGTCGTTTGATTTTTTTTTAGTCCGGCGGACTCCATGTCCCCCATATGGGGGACTATCCTGTCCTGTGGGGGGGGGGTGTGGGATTGTTTTGGGGAGACTAATCACTATTGAGATTAGATGTGAAAATGACAATTTTGACCATCTACTATTTAATTATGTATTATATTTAATAAAATTCAATAAAATTTAAATGTCTCAATTTAAAAATAAAATAATTTTATTTAACTTTTTATTAATGTTTTATTTATTTAATTTTTTAAAATAATTTTTTATAGATATTTTATTGATGTTTTATTTTAAAATTTTGTTTATAATTTATTTAATTTCATTATTTAAATTGTAATAGGTGTTTTATTTAAAATTTATTTAAAATTTTAATTAAAAAAATAATATAAATTTTTTATACAGGTTATACAGTATTCTATTAAATCAAATTTAGTGGTTATTTATTTATTTAATTGTGTAAAAAAATAAATTTATGTAAAAAAAATAAATTTAATTTATATTATTAAATTAATGATATTTTTTGTATGTAAAAAAAAAAACACAGTAACGTTTTGTATGTAAAAAAAATAATGATTTGTTATATAGTAATGATTTAAAACAAATTTTATTGATATTTTATTTATTTATTTATTTATTTTAAAAAAACAAATTTATTTAATTAAAAATAATTAAAATATTAAAGATATGTTTAATATTGCTATTCTTTAATAAACAATTGAAAAAGGGCAAAATAGTCTTTTGTTCATTTATCCTATCCAGTCTGTCCAACCAAACGTTGGATTCACTAAAAATAGTCATTTCCAGACATCTAATCCCATGAAAAAACAAACACAGGATACATATCCAATCCGACCAAATAGTCCGGGGGATTCACAGTCCCAGAACTCAAGTCCGATGGATTCTAATCCCCCTTTATCCAGTCCGTCCAATCAAACACACCCTTATAGTGGTAGATGTCTTACCCTGTTTTGATAATTTGGTGGGCTTCTCGATTGGGAAAAGCCCATTATACACTATTCTCGTATGTGAATTTTCCTCCCACGCCATCTATTTTTTGGATCAAGAATGACAGCTTGGTTTGGTGATGTTAGATATGACAATGATTTCTCTTCAATCTGGGTTTGGGTTAAAGAGTCCAATCGAAACTCTCAAATTATATTTAAGGAATTAATTGTCACAATTGTCCAAACCATTGCCTCAACAAGAATTGCCATTGTAAATGCTGTGATTATAATTTATCTTCATTTTGTCCAAACCATTATAGTCCAACCTAACCCGATATTTTTGAAGTTTGGGATAAATATTTGATCCACAAAATTGGGAGATTCTATTTGAATTCAAAATGTCTCAGTACTTCCGATTTAAATTCATAATTTTTAATTCCTATTAGATCTTAATATAAATTTACTAATAAGGACAATACTTATTAAACCCTAAAATAATTTTTTTTCCCTCATAGTACACCCTAATCAGTTATTCCTATTCAAATCTTCATATGTTATTTCTCAAGAGATCAAAGTTATTTTATTTTATTTTTTTTCCTTCTTCATTCTCCTTCCAAAACTCCAATCGACCCTACTAAAACTCACCATCATCATCAACATTATTGTTTTTTTATTATTTTAAAACCCTAAATCTTAGAAGAAAGTTTGAACAAAATCAAATAGTGGATGAGAATAATAATCAAAATAATTTTTTGAAGCAACCCATTAAAAAGGAGGTAAGTATATAAATGGATTTCACAATTTTTGTAAAGTAACCATCAATTATTTTCTATATCAGTTTTTGACAAAAATTAAAGAGCCTAGTAATTATATTAACAATAACATATTATTGGAGTTGTTCTTATTTTATCATTTAAATAATACATTATTTGATAACTACTCTTTCTTGTTAGTGCATGATGTTTATGTACTTATAAGTTTGATTTTTACTTTTCCACGTGTATTCTTGTGGATAATTTATAATGTAATTTTTTTATTTTTTATTTTTGTATTGAAAAGTTTTATAATGCTTATATAAAAGTTTGATTTTTTTTTTCTTCTGTATTTTAAATACTTATGTGCTTATAAGTTTTTTTTTCTTCTTTTTTTTGTATTTGAAAATTATTTTTTGTATTGAAAAGTTTTTGAAATAATTTAGTTTTTTTAGTTTATTTATTATTTATTATTTGGGTTTACCTTGAGGGTAATTTGAAAAAAATAATAGGGTGTAATGAAAGTAAAATAAAATTTTAAATAATTAACTAAAGTATACTTAAAAATTGAGAGTACTTAATAATTTTTTGAGTGTAAATAGAATCCCCAAATTTTGAGCTTATTTAATTTTTTAAGCCCATTAATGTCCTACTTTCAATTAATTATTAAAAGGGCCCAACACAATTGATTTAATAACTTTCTGAAACAAAATGTATATTGGGTTAAATGAATGGTATTGAGATTTGAAAGTTCATTTAAAATCAAAATTGGGATGACACATGGTTTTGTTTGGGAAGAGGATTGGCTAAAATAGCTTATTAAAACATAAAATAGGTTAAAATAGTCAATAAGACAAAATATTAACCATAATCATTTCACTTTTTCTCTCACAACCATTAAATTAACTAAAAAAAAAGCCAAATAACTTTCCAAATGTAACTTTTTTAGCTAGGCTAAAATAATAAAAAAAAAACTATATAACTAACTAAAATAGTCAACTTGTCAAACAAGATCAATATTAGGCAGTCCAAACTTAGCCCAATCATATATAACTTATGAAGTTATTTCTGACCCTTTCTCTAATGATATTAATTAGAGCTGCTAGCGGGCTGATTTTGCGTGAGTGCGGCTCGGGTGCAGATCATGAAAAATGGACCCGCAATTGCCTGAATCGCTGGTGGGATAATCGGTTATGCGGGGTGAGTGCGGATCGGTTGAGCGAGTTGGGCTTATACTTTTTTCATGTTTTTTGGGCTTCTTTTTTTGGATTTTTTTTTTTTTTTTTAGTGGACTTATCTACTATCATGTTTTAATAGGCCAAAACATATATATATATATATGATATTATAATATTATTTGATGGGTTAAATCTTTGTTTTCAAGAAAAATAGAGTCAACATCAATATATATATTACCTGCTTTACTGTTGCGTTGGACTACCACTGCTTTGCCAAGAGAGAGAGAGAGAGTGAGTAAGAGATGAGAAAAGAATGAAAAGTGACTCCTGGACTGCTTTTCTGCTACATTGCTTGCGCTGGGGTAAAAACAAAATAAAAAATAAAAAAAGACTCTTGGCCCTTACTTGTGCTAGGGTAGGAACAAAAAAAATTTAAAAACTTCTTTTAATCGGTTGTGCGGGTGGATCGGATTTGTGCAGCATAAACTACAATCCACCCGCAACCCACAAACTAAATTAAAACTACACACCTGTCCATACGTGGCCTTCAAAACTATCAAAAAAGGGGCCGATAGGATAGGATTAGGCGATTTGTGCAGACCGATTAACCTATGCCCACTCCTAATATTAATTATGAGGCCGTTACTGTGTTAAGTTGTTAAGTGTTCCAAATACCAATTATCAATGCAATGGGGGCTTAGGGTTTCGTAAATCTATGTTAACTCATCAATTGTCTCAAAAATTAAACTTGTTAAGAAATTAACCCAACCATCTGTATTAATCTATCCAACAAAACTTTCACCCAAAACATTTAAATGATTCTTAAATCATGTTAAACGTGCTTGCATCTCAATCCCAGCAATATTGGAGATTTTGTGTTTGGTATCAAGACCTTCAACCTCACAACCTAGAAGAAATTTCCTCCACATTTCAATGAAAATAAATAAATAAATAAAAAAATCAACGCCAATAATGTCCCAAATATTTGAGTAAAGAATAGGATATCATGGAAGAAAATATTTGTTTGATTTAGATCAAAACAAGCAGGGTTTTTTTTTTTTTTCTCCGTCCAAACCCATACCTCAGGCGAGATGGGATAACCCAAATAAGCCTTGGTCTGGGTGTTAATGCCCAGCTCAGCCTGGCCCATTGCCCCATGAAAGTAGGCCTGCCGGCCTGGCCAGAAAATAGAAAAAAGAAGGGAAAAAATTAAAAAGTCTGAAAGTAAGCCTGATCTCAATTGGTTGGGCTTAGCACATAGGCTGGCCCTTAGACTGTCTAGGCCAAGCCTGTTGAGTAGAATTTGGGCCTAAGATTCTTTACCATGGGCCAGCCCAACAAAAGAAGCTCATTAGGCTTAGCTCACGAGCAAGCGGGCTTGGGCACCGATTTTGCGGGTTGCTGACCCTTGAATCACAACCAGTCAGTCAAGGTCTGAGTTACCTCAGCAAAAAATGGTTCACCATCGAATATCTTAGGAAATAACCTATTGAGGTTGTTCAGTGTGACAGCTAAGATGAAGAGTATCAGAAGCCAATAAGGTAGGGCAGGAGCAATGACAACCCTATGTCGACCTCTAACAAGAGAAGAAATAGAAAGGGTGTGAATATCATGCCCATCTATACTGAGTATCGACTGCACCAAACTCATCACCGGTGAACTGAGTATCGACAGCATTGTGGGAAATAAAACACTGAAATAAGGTGTAAAAGCCAAAGAGAAAACTAAAATTTTTGAAAAACCATATCAATTATCAAGATAGATACACTGCTAGAGTTCCAGCAATTTAACCAACAATCAACAGGCATATGTAATCATTCCACATGCTAAATTACCAAAACTCATATGTAGACTCACTCACCAAACCACGTCTAGAGAATATCAAACATGAAATCTTGAAGAATTGAGTGAAGTAATTCACTAAGGTAAGAATTCAGGAATCCCACCCAGAATTCTTAAGAACAAAACAGGTCATGCAACTCTTTCAAACACTTCCATAGCTCTTTATTCTGAACAGTACATTTTTCCTCCAGAAACAACATCAATCGTTGACTGTGATTTTACAACTTTAGCAACAGATTGCGTGAAGTAAGATCTCAAAAAGCATATATCAGTTTTAAGTTTTTGCGGTTGATTAGGTGTTTTATGAATGAATCAAGAAAATTTCCAAACAATTTCTGAAAACAGTTTGTCAAACAAGTTTTTCATGTCAGTTTCCATTTTTTCTGTTTTCGAGAAACAGAAAACAAAAACCACACAAAACTACAATGACTTCACTGGCTTACTAGTTGCTCTAGCCGACTGAATGATTTGCTTCATTCACAGAAAGGATCTGTTGGATTCAAAACCTAGAAGTACAACCTGAAAGTAATCATTTACTGTTGACAGTTAAAACTAAAAGGAATCAAGGAACGATTCTGCAGAAGAATCTGAAGAATATCAGTAACTGCCTAAAACAAGTAGTGAAGCCACACGACCAGAGTGCTAATTTGACAACCTTCATGTCCATTGTGCCTTCAGAGAATGTACACACAACAATTCTTGTGCAAAGTGAAAAATTATAGGGATGAAACCATGAAAAAACTTCAGAGTACAAAATGTATGCATGAATTAGCTTTGAAGAAGGAAGAAGGCCAATCTTTACTCCAATTTGGATGCTTAAAGACTAAATGGTTTATGTTTGCATTTTATTAGAGAGAGAGAGAGAGAGAGAGAGAGAGAGAGAGAGAGAGCTTGAAGCATACAAGTTTCTAACTCATTGAAGTTTCAGACCCCACAGTGGCCGAAGCTTCGTGCACTGTAAATGCCCTTTTTTTTATGAAGTTCCAGAATTAGCCCAAAAGTACTATATATAGATGAAAACAGACATATAGCTGTTCAAGATCATAACTTTGATAAAAATAGTGTAACAAAAAAAAAAATCAGCTCACATAGACCCATTAGTAGCGAAGGAACGGACTGAAAAACATCAACTTGTAAAGCTAGTTTTTCTCATCAAACACAATTTCAGTGCACATTAGAGTTCAGATCAACATACACACAAATCCAAGATCCGAACACAGCCAAAGCATTTGAAAATGAAACTTAGTTCAAGACTGAAAAACATTTAAAGATTTTATAATATATTGAAAGCATCACAGTACATGATATCAAATTACACCAAAAATTTTCATCAATGACTCTTTAATTCTAAGATCTATCCCTCCAACATTGCAGAAATCTGAAACTAATCCAACACCGAGTTGAAAATTTTACGTTCTTGACAAATTTCGAAGATCTATTACTCCAACATTGCAGATAACGGAAACTAATCCAATACCAATTGAAAATTTTACATACTCTCTTATAAATTTCGAAGATCCATCACTCAACATAGCAGATATCTGAAACTAACCCAATACCCACAATTCAAGAACAGAAATATATAAAAATGCAAAGGTACCTATTCAACATTGATACTAATAATCTTCAAGTGAGAAGACAAGACCATTCCAAGACTGAATAATCAAAACCCAGATAAGAAAAAACTGATCAGTGCTCACTGACTCGATCCATTGGGTCCGATCTTAATGGATCGCCGGCGGCGACTTTGCGGCCGCCATGACTGAAGAACAGAATCTTGATACTTGGACGGCAATGCCATCATTCTCTTGTGCCTTTTGGACGTCGAATTGGGCTTGATTTCGGCATCTTTTTCTCTGTCTTGAGTTCCCAACTGGGTTATGATGAGTTGATTGAATTTAAGAGCTCTTCTACTACGCCTGATGACTCTCCTCTGTATGTATGGAACACCAATTACAGATCCTGCAACGACATGGTGAATTGCCTTGACGAGTAGATCGAGACCTTCGCATCGGGTCGGGGAAGATGAGGAGTTGGATGGGGAGGAAGAGGAGGAATCTGTGGATGAAGCAATGGAATGGGTAGTGATCGATGAATGGAATGGAGGGGGAGGAGGAGGAGGAGGAGAAGAAGAAGAAGTTGATGATGATGATGATGATGATGATGAAGAAGTAGAAGTAGAAGCAGCAGAAACAGAGTCCTTTGAGAATTTCCGAATCTTCATCGGAATTTTATGTAAATTTGGATCAAACAAATCGAATCAGATGATGGGATACAAGAGTAATGAGAAAATTTTGGAGAGAGAGAGAGAGACGAGGCTTCGAACTCATTTATGGAAGTATTTTTATATTTACAAAATGCTAATGACGTGAAAAATATATAAAAATGTATGGACTTGATTTTTAGGTTGCTCAATTGGATTGACCATATTGTTGAGTTTTTGTGGACTATTAGGGAGGTTATATGGATAATTTAAATTGTTTAATATATAGAATTCGTTAAATATTTTATTTTTGAAAAAAAATAAGTTGATTGAATATCAATACTTGATCAAATTATATCTATGTCAATAATTTATTTTTAAAATTATATTTACTGTTGACACAAATGTAATATGATCAAGTAATTATCAAAATCTGATCAACATGATTTTTTACAGAGATGAATTACTTAACGAGTTCTACATATTAAATTGTTTGGATCATCGATTTGAGCTCCGTGGTGAGCCCACGGAGGCTCAACAGCACTCTCCAAACTGATATGGACTAGAGAGAAGCATCCCTCAAAGAGTATGTTTATTTAGAGGGATTAGAGGGGAGATTGGACACCATATCCATTGGATCATGGAGTCCATTATTTGGTTGTAAATTCATTGGCCGGATTAGGAGTCCGTTTGGACTATCAATCCCACATATGTAAGACTATTATATCCTAAAATTTGTGGGATAACTATTCCATAGGATTAAATGATAAAATGACATATTTGCCATCCAAGTGTTTTATTTAATTATGTATTATATTTAATAAAATTTAAATGTCTCAATTTAAAATTAAAATTATTTAATTTAATTTTTATTGATGTTTTATTTATTTAATTTTTTAAAATAAATTTTTATAGATGTTTTATTTTAAAATTTTATTGATGTTTTATTTAATTTCATTATTTAAATTTTTATTGATGTTTTATTTAATAATTATTAATTTTTAAAATAAATTTATTTAAAATTTTATTTTAAAAAATAACACAAATTATATTGATAATTTACTTATTTATTTTTTAAAAATAAATTTATTTAATTTTTTAAAAAATAAATTAAATTTTTATTTAATCTAGCCTCAAAAAATTAAAATATTAAAGACAAGTTTAAATTGATATTATTTAGTAAACAATTTAAAAGGGTAAATTTGTCTTTTGAACATTTATCATTCTTCATAATATCTCAAACAAACATAAGATTCAATGGAACAGTCATTTCCTTACCTCTAATTCCATGATTAAACAAACATGGGATACAATAATATCCAATCAAATAATCTAGGGATTATGTATCCAAGATTAATAATCCGATGGATTACAAACCTTCATTACCTTATCCAATCCGTCCAAACAAACATGACCAAAATGTATAATATAATGGGTTAGATTTCTCTCTAATATGGTCCGTGAGGTCTATCATAAAACATATTTTAATGATTCGAATGTTTATTTTGTATTTTATATTATGAAAAAGGAAAATAATTCATTCACACAACTTTTTTTTCCCTAAATTCTCTCAAATGATGTAATAGACAAAATTTTAAAAGTTAACATATATTCAAATCCTTTATGAAAACTCTCATTACATTCATTTTATCTTGGGAAAATTGGCCTAAGGTCCCTCCCAAACTTTTGATAGGATGAGAGGTACACAATAATATGTTTTGATGGCTAAGGTCCCTCAACTTTATTTTATGTTATAAAATACCTAATTTATCCTCGTTATAACATAAGATCATTTCGATTTTGGCAAACTGTTGATTTCACGGTGGAGATTTTGGAAATTGATTTCGCGATGGAGATTTTGTCGGAGATTTTGTAGGGATTTCGCAAGTGTTGCAGTGGACTTGACGATAGAGATTACGACGATCGTGTAGGTGTTATAGTGTGTTGATCGCGTAGGTTTTTCAGTGGAGTTGAATCAGGTATGGTTTCGATAGAGATTCCACATTAATTTTTTATTTTTGTTTAAATTTTATGTAAGGATTCCGATTTCATATTAGTTTTTCCAGTGTATTTTTGCATTAAGTTTTTGTTTTCAGTTTTGATCAATTTAAAAGAGAGGCTAGCTCAGTGAAGTTGTTTATGATTTTTGGAGTTGATTTTTCATTTGCTGTTATTGATCAATTTTAGACAGAGGTCAGCTTGATAGGGTTGATTTTTATTTTTGGAATTAATTTTTCATTTTCTGTTTTTTAATCAATTTCAAAGAGTGTTGACAGTGTGGTTGATTTTGATGTTTAGAGTTCATTTTTCGTGCTTTGTTTTTCATCAACATGCTGATCAGAGTTCATTTTCGTGCTCTATTTTTCATCAACATGCTGATCAATGATAAGTTTTGTTCTCTATTTTTTCAAACTAGAGAAATTTGTTTAAACCAGAGAAATTTCATTCTTTGCACTTTTGTTGGTATAGTCCAGAGAAAATTGTAAGTTTGTTATTATAATTCAACAAAAATGACAGACAAATTATAAGTTCATATGGTCATATTATTAGAAGTTTCTAATGCAGATAGAATCTGAGAAAGTGAATGTAAGTTCTTAAATTTCTCTCGACTTTTATTTGTAGTTGAGAGAAAATTATAAATTTGTTATTCACTTTCAATTTGTAGTTCAGAAAAAATTATAAGTTTGTAGAAAACGAATATAAGTTTTTATTTCTCTGAGCAAAAGTTTTTTTTTGTCTTGTTTTTTCTTTCAGTTTAGATGGGCAGTGTAGTGTTTTTTTGTTATCTTGAAGGTGTATATGAGTTTGTAAATTTCTCTGGATTTTGATATAAGTGTAATATTGCAGAATGACGCAGAGAAAATTGTAAGCTTGTACTTCAGTGAAAATCACAGATAAGCTTATAATTTTATAACAGATCTAATGTGTGATTTTTGTCTATGATTGTGTTTAATAGTTAGCAGTAAATTTCTCTGTGATTCTCTCTGGATCATTAATTTTTTTGTAATTTTGTTTTTGTTTTCTTGAAGGTGAATATAAGTTTGTAAATGTCTCTAGACTTTTATTTGAGTCCAGAGAAAATTATAAGATTGTTATTATAATCCAAAGAAAATTATAATTATTAGAAATTTCTCTGGACTTTTATGTTGTTCTTGTGAAGTGTTTTTATGTTGAACAAATTATTTTTCTTGTTTTTTCTTTCAATTTCGATGGACAGTGCATTGTTGTTGCTGTGCAAATATGAGAATGATACTATTGCCATTAATGTTTCTTGCGAATTGAATTTTGAGGAATTGGTTGGCATTTTGTGTAAAACATAGGAGAACTTGAAACCTGAGATGATGTGTATTTCATATTCTATTGTGGGCCATCCGAATTGTATGGTTCGAAATGATATTGATTTTTTGAATATGTTGAGGGTTGTTTGTGCACGTGGTGTTGATATAGTTGATGTTTCAGTTACTAGGTGTAGTACTTCTAATCAAAAGGATGAAGTGAGGTCTAATTGGATAGATTTTGTGCATGGTGAATGTGATAGGCTGGTGGATATTGAAAGGAATTTACTCTCTAAGTTTTGTTCTCACTAAGAAAAGGTGTTATTGTCAGCTGGTTGGCGAAATATTATTACGAGTGTTGGAGAAAAGTTTAAGGGTGGCGTGGTTGAGTTCTGTACTGTTTTATACAAGTATGCTATTGAGATTGGCTTTCAGTTTACGTATGTTAAAAATGACAAGCTGAGGGTTATGACAGAATGTGCATATAAGGAATCAAGGGGATATATGTGTCGTGTACATGCTTCAGTTGAAAAAACAAATGGGTTCTTTTACATAAGAACTTTGAACAATGAACATATGTGTGGTGTGGCGGTTCGTACTAGTAAACATGTTAGGATGACTTCTAACTTAGTTTCTGGGCTGATACTTGAAGAGGTAAGTGCAAAACCTTTAACTCGTCTAGTGGATGTTGTCAAAAAAATGAAAGACAAGTATGGGGTCTCAATCAATTATAACTGTGGTTGGTTGAGGGTTGAAAAAGCAAAATGTAGTACATATGGGGATTCTTGTTTGTCATTCGATCAATTACGGTGGTATTTTGATGAGGCATTGAAGAACAATCCAGGTAGTCGTTTTGAGTTAGATTTTGAAGATAACAAGCATTTCAAAAGAGTGTTTGTGGCTTTTCATTCATGCATTGTTGGTTTCAAATATTGTTGGTCATTGCTTTTTCTTGATGGAACATTTTTTAAAGGACGATACAAAGGAGTTATGCTTGCTGCGACGGGAAAATATGGGAATGAAGGTAATTGTAAATATATCTTATTTTATCTAAGTATGTGAATTTTCTATACATGTAGGAATTGAGTGAATGTGAATTTTCTCTGACACTTTGAATTTTCTCTGGTTTTGGCCAATGTATGAATTTTCTCTAGTTGTGGCCAGTGTGAGAATTTTCTCTGGATTTTGGTCAGTGTGTGAATTTTTTCTGGATGTTGTCATTGTGTAAATTTTATCTGTAGTTGATCACTAAGTGAATTTTCTCTAGATATTGTCACTAAGTGAATTTTGTCTGTATGTTGCCAATGTATGAATTTTATCTATAGTTGGTCACTAAGTGAATTTTCTCTAGATATTCTGATTGTGTCAATTTTCTCTAGATGTTGCCAATGTGTGAATTTTCTCTGGAGTTGGGCACTAAGTGAATTTTGTCTGGAGGTTACCATTGTGTGAATTTTCTCTAGATGTTGACAGTGTCAAATTTCTCTGGTTGTTTATTGTTCTAATTTTCTCTGCATGTGTATATCTAATATGCTTGTTCCTATTTGTTTTGTAGGTTTTTTTCCTATAGCTTTTGTGGTTGTTGATGCTGAGAATAAAGACAATTGATGTTGGTTCTTTGAACATTTATGTAAAGTATTGGGATCGGAGAGGGTGATAAGTTTCATATCAGATCAACATTGTGGTATTGTGGAAGGAATTGTTAGGTTTTTCCCTAATTGCTTTCATGGATTTTGTCTTGAATATCTAAAGAGAAATTTGAGGGATAAGTTGTCATGTGGAAACACAAATTTGGTTAGGGAGACGATTGTGTCCAAGTTTTCAGAATGTGCATATGCGCCAACAAATGCATCATTTCATTTCAAGTTAAATGAATTAAAAAGTGAGGGAGGAGACATTGTGAGTGTTTTCTTGAGAAGTTTACCATATAAAAATTGGAGTGATGCATATTTTGAGGGGAAACGTTATGGTGAGATGTATTCAAATGTTGCTGAGTCATTCAATTCATGGATACGAGACGCTCAACACTTGCCAATAACAAATTTGGTGGACATGATACGGTTGCAAATCATGAATATGAGGTCTGATAAGAGGCTGCTTTCTAGGAAATGAAATAAAGTTCTCTGTCCTCATATGGATAGTGTATTGGAGAAGGCTTTCTTGGATGGGAGGACATGGAATGTGAGTTTATCATCTAATAATGTCTCTGAAGTGTATTGTTTTCCTTCGGTTATGGTTGCTCTTGGATTGAGAACTTGTTCATGTCGAAAATGGGAAATAAATGGGTATCTATGTCAACATGCTGTTGTTGCAATTTTTAGGAGTGGAAAGAATTTGAATTCATTTGGTGAACCATTTTTTCATGCTGATATGTATCGTCAAGCATACTCGTTTTCGATTGTCCCAGTTCTAACTGTTGAAAAACCTGTGTGTAGCATTGATGATATTATGATTTTACCTTCATTGAGTAAGAGACCAGCTGGGAGGCCAAAAAAGAACAGAATTTCTTCTACTGGAGAGTTTAAAAGGGTGATTAAGTGTAGTCGTTGTGAGAGTATTGGTCGCTATAATAAGAGGACATACAAGGAACCTTTGTTAAATAGTTGAGGATAATACATTTTATTGATTAAATAATACATTTGATGATTACTTTGTGTATTTTGTTTTGTGAAATATATTTTTTGGATAGTGTACATAATAACACCTATCAAATTCATCCAGAGAAATTTTCCAATAGCAGTGAAATTGTGTATTGTGTTTGTTGATACACACTATAGGCAGTAGGTTTGTAATACCAGTCAAGTTCATCCAAAGAAATTTGGCTATAGCAGAGAAAATTCTCTGTGCATTGTGTTTTGAAGCTTCAAATTCATCTAGAGAAATTTGCCAATAGTAGAGAAAAGTACTGTGTGCATTGTGTTTTTTGAATTTGATGATTGTTTTGTACTAACACAGTGCATTACAGATTGTATGATCATATAGGCACCCTCTTTGGCACGATACGAGTTAAATTTCTCTGTGAATTTCTGGTAACTTCATACCAGTCAAATTTATCCATAGAAGTTTACCAATAGAAGAGAAATTTACTATAGATATTGTGTTTGTTGAAATGTGCATGGTGTTTTGTGAGGTCCAATTCATCTAGAGAAATTTACCAATAGCATTGAAAATTATAGTGTGCATTGTGTTTGTTGAAACATACTATGAGCAGTCTGTTTATAATACCAGTCAATTTCATCCAGAGAAATTTTCCACTAGCAGAGAAAATTATCTGGGCATTGTGTTTTGAAGCTTCAAATTCATCCGGTGAAATTTGCCAATAGCAGAGAAAATTACTGTGTGCTTTGGTTTTTTTGAATTTGATGATTGTTTTGTACCAACACAAAGCATTACAGATTATATGATCATATAGGCATCCCCTTGGGACGATACGAGTTAAATTTCTCTGTGAATTTCTGGTAACATCATACCAAAGAAATTTCTGCAGACAATTTTCTCTATGTGGATTGTGTTGACAATCACAATAAAAAAAAAATATATTTAACCATTGATAGGTATGAAATTTACATTAGTCAAACAAGGATATATACATATATGTCAAGAATCATCATTCCTTCAATGTATGAAAAAACAAATTGAATGGTTAATCCTAATTATATTGTGTACATTGTCTTCCTTTCACTAGTTTCACTATTACACTTTTGGTTCTTCTTCTGGAGGTATTTGAATTGGTTCTATCCATGACCGGCCAACTTCGGTCACAAATCTCTCTATGATTTCTGCCTTCATTAACATTATGTCTTGTGTGGACAATTTCGAGCTGATAGGTTCATGCTTGCTATATTGTCTCATTATATAGCATACAAAGAGACTACAATCCAGACTACATACAAATTATAGGTATAGTTAGTTTTAAGAAACATTCAAATCAGATTATCTTATTTATAGATGTTGTATGAAACTTACGAATCACTGTCTTGTTGTGGAGCATTGTTGACATACTCAAAGTCGTAATTTGTGTTTTGTGAGTTTATCAATTTGAAAGAGGGTTGTGATTGTGCCTCTCTTTCAAGGCAAGCTTTCAAAAAATTATCCACATAATCTTGCTGCAAAAAAATAATTTTTAAATAATAGAGAAATTTACAGGCAAATCAATAGGATTCTATGAAAATTATCATCACATAAACATTATGATGGATCAGAGAAATTTGCACTCGTTATCAATTGTTTTGCATCTTTGACATATTTGTCTTCTACATCATCCCTCCTTGGCCTTAGTGAGTTGTAGAACCTCCATAAATTGTCTTTTTTGTCCAGGACAAGCAAGGTCCAGTGATTTCCATGTGTTGACTTCTCATTACCTCCAGTATTTATTGGGAAATGGATGCTGTTTCAATATGCTTGTCAAATAATGAGACTCGGAAAGTTTGATTTTCCGTCATCTTGATGAAATTTTGTGGTCAGAGAAAATTAAAAAATGGTTATGTTATGAGAAAGTTGAAATGATAGGAATTTAAGAAATATACACAGAGAAATTTTAAATGCACACAACTAGCCAGAGAAAATTAGACTAGTGACACAACTGATTTCAAGAAGTATCTTAACAAGAGAAAGTAGTAAGTAAATTCCAGAGAAAATCAAATAAAAGAGTAGTAACATACTAAGCTCATGGATGTGAAAAAAAATGAAGTTGGTTATTGTCTTTCTCTGCTTTGGTCAGCAAAAAGGATCTCTCCATAACCATCAATGACCTGGAAAATATCATTTATAATTGTAATATTGGTTTATAAAGGCTGATAGAACATTGCAGAGAAATTTTGATAAAAGACTTATATTGTTGGCAATTTCTTTTTGCTTTATTAGGTTTCCAATGTCTTCGAAGGTAATGAGATTCAATTCACTTGTCCAAATTAAAGCTCTACAAGATGACAAAGAAGGGATTTAATAGTTGTTAATGCAATATAAGTTAGTAAATTGTTGTTTGTTCTCTTCTATTTTATTTGTTGTATTTACTCAAGTCTAGACACATTTGATATGTGCTACAAGATATCTTTTACATGATCTTTTATCAATTTTGAAACTGGTAGAGTTTGTGAAAAAACCCAAGATTTTCTGACGCTTGTTGGTTAAGGCAAGACGTACGCATCAGCATCAAGTACTTCTTTGTCTTTCGTGGTTTGCTCGGTTTGCTTTGTAGCTTGCTTCGAACCTCTAGTCACTTTCGCAACTTTGGGATATTGAAATTCTGGATCGTGTTGCTTTTCTTTCCTTTCTTTTGCCTTTAAATTTTTTTATCATTGATGTAGGATCTTTTTTGACTGTAGACAGTGAAAATATCAGTAAAAGTGAAATTTCTCTAAAGTAATAGATGGTATTTTAATATGTAAATTTATTTGATTTAATATTTTCCAGTTACCATAGACTTTCGTCTTTTGTTTTGGTTGCTCTTTGTGTGCCATTTGTTCTTGTTGGGTTGTTGGTTGTTGTTCCACTTGCATTACAACTATACACAGTGAAAATCAAACAAGCCCCAAAAATCGAATAAGAAAATAGACAGAGAAAATCGAATAAGTAGTAGAAATCAATAGAAATAAGCAGCAGAAACTAATGTGTTCAGAGAAATTTAACTTCCAGAGAAAATTATAATAAATAGAAATTTCTCTGAGTTATGTTGACACAAGGACATAACTTTTTGTGGCTCAAGATTTTCACTGACCTTGTGGTTGAACTTGTGTTGGTGTTTGGTAAGGTTATGTTGCTAGTTGGACGGATAATTCTTGAATTTGTTAATGCAATTTAGCATTTTCAGTTTCAAGCCCCGAAATTGAATACCTCAACTTTTGAATTGTTTTTGTATCATCTTCTTTTTGAACCTCCAACATCCTTAGTTTCATTTGGATTGTGCTATCTCTTTCTTGAAGTTCTGAGTTAAGTGATGTCAAGGTTCTTATTGCAATATCCTTTTCTCCAAGTAATTCATTCTAATTTCTCTCTTCTTCTATTTTAGATTTAGAAAGTGCCTTTAGTCTTTGATGTAGATTAGCAATTTGGGCATCCTTTGCTTCCTCAGATTCTTGAGGCTGATGCATTGTTGAGCCACAAATGCTGTCATAATGTTGGTCCATCGGCTCATTATGTTCTTCTTCATCACTTTCCTCATTGTTTTCTTCTTGCTGTTTAGATTGAGTGCCTTCATTTTCTTCTTCACTGTCTTCTTCTTTCTGTTCATTTTCTTTTTTGTCTTCTACTTCTATTTCTTTACTTTCTTCTCTGGCTTCTGCTTCTCCACTGCTTGCTTGATCTTCTTGTCCATTGCTGGCTTCGTGTTCTTCTATGTTGCCTTCTGCTTCTTTATTCCCTCATTCTTCAGATGAATCTTCTAATGTCTCCTTGAATTTGATAATTGCCTTTTTTGATTCTTTTTTCTTCTTTTTACCAAGACAGAACTCCTCTGATGGGTTTTGAACTAGCTCTTTATTATCTATCTGTAACAGGAGGCTCTTTTATTAGAGAAATGTTACAAAATTCACTGAGAGAAAAAATTCAAATAAGGAAAATAAAATTCATCTAAATGATACTAATGGGAAACAAATTTTAGAGAAAATTGTATGGGCTAGAGAAAATTACAGACAAGGAGTTAATTTTATGAAGTAGAGAAAATTACAGACAAGGAACATAATTTAGATATCAGAGAAAATCAATCAAGGCATATAAGTTAATGTTTTACTATAATTGTGTCAGAGAAATTTGGATTTCAGAGAAAATTCATTAGAAGGGTAGAAATAAACAGTGTTAATCAAAGATGCAAGGCACATAAGTTATGGGCCAGAGAAAATTACACACAAGGAGAAACAATTTTATGGGCCAAAGAAAATTATGAAACAACCAACATAATTCAGATATTAGAGAAAATCAATCAGGGCATATAAGTTAATTTGTTACAATTGTGGTCAGAGAAATTTGGATTGTAGAGAAAATTGATTACAATTGCAGAAATAAACCAGTGGTAACCAAAGAAGAGAAAATTGGTAGTTCAGAGAAAATTGATCTCAATCAATCAAGGCACAAGGAGGGAAACAAACCAGTGGTCAGAGAAATTTTGGAATTTCACTGAGATTTCAGTGGTGATAGAAATCTAATCTGTCGAGGTGCAAGAGAGTGGACTGGTGTCTTCTGCAACTGTTTCGTCAAGCTTTGCAGGTTTCACTTGGCACATCTTGGGAAGTCAGTTGTGTTACTGTCTTTCGAGTCAATGATATTTGCATGTTCACATATCCGATACTGTGATGAAAATTCAAGTAATTAAATTTTGCTAAACACACAAATTTGTAAGTATAATAACTGCAAATTTGAATGGATATTATACTTACCAGCAATGTAATGACACACCCCGTAACTTTTTCTGGAGTTTTGTGCAATGCTATGATAGAATCAATCAATCTTGATGCGATTGCTTCTAGCCAATCATATTGTTTCATTGATTCAAGAGGTTCCACATACTTTATAAAAACCCACCCTATTGAATTCCCACTTGTTGCAAAAAATAGGGTGAGACACAGGTACAATGTAACAATGATTGCTACATCTTTGAAGTCAGTTGGTTGCTTGCCTTTCATTACTTTGAGCAAGGCATTTTTAAGAACAGGAGCAGTGAGCCTTGTGTCCTTTTGGAATCTTCTCCTTAGGAATGCAGATTTTAACTTTTTAGAGTATCTTAATGACATGGCTCCTTTACCTCCTTGCAAACAAAAAATCAAGGTCATGTCATTGGTTGTAAAGGTCAAGTTCTTTTTACCAATTGTGAATGCTTTTGTTTTTTCATTGTATGTCACGACCCGCTCCCCGTACCCAAGGATTAAGTATCGTGATGGCCAGTAACTGAGGTTACCTCCGGCCAAGTCATAAACAAATTAATAAACGCAAGCGGAAGAAATATTTGAGTAAGGGTACCAAAATAATCATTAGAACTTCGGTACCAAAATAATCATTGGAACTTCTATTTTTATTACAAAATATATTGACAAAAAATGCCGATATTTACATATGAAAATATCAATAAAAGTGCTATGTGTGTCTATTCCGTAGCCTCGCATCTAAGACTTTCCAAAAGCTATTTCTGAATTGCATGTTTCTTAAAAATTGGTAAACAACTATAAGCACATGGCAGAGTGAGAAATATTATACTAAGAGTATAAATGACACGAAATAACCATGGATAGTTAGTTAGGCCAAAACATTTAAGATAACTTAGTCGGAACAAATAATCCGTTAAGTAGCAAAACTGAGATTATGTAAATAAATAACCATAACCACGATAATTTGGTAAACAAATCATTTAAGTAGCAGAAACTGAAATACAGAAATTATATAAGTAAATGACCATAACCACCGTACAGAACAGAGGTCACAGGTGTGACAATTAGAACAGAGGTACGGATTCAAGAAGTGGCTCATACGAATTCTAGAGGTGGCTCCCACAATAGTGTAGCACTTAGTTTCGCACAGCACTTTGGTCCGAACATAACAGAGGTCAATGGATCCATGACAAACAGAGGACCACAGAGTGGTCAAATAGAGGTCAATGATTATTTAAGTCCCCCAAGGCGTGGGACGCCCGTGGTGGTACTTACAAAACATAATTGTTTATAAGGTTATAGTCAAATATTCTTTAAAATATAAACAAACATATCCATGGGTTTTCTTTTAAGCAAATAGGGTTCAGAAATAAAACCACGTAACTGAAATGTTTATATAATTTATAATGGTTTATAAAACATAACTTGTATAAAATAAATATGGTAAGTCAAAACATAAGTAAAATATATTTTGGTGACTCAAGGTATAATATAACTCACCTTAACTTTAATACCTTACTCTTTTTTTTCCACTACCAAAGACCCTTTCAGCTTCCATTATTTTTTTCTTTCATTTCCTTTCTTTCTTTCTTTCCTTTCTTTTTCCTTTCCTTTCTTTCCTTCAGGTTTGATCAGCTCCCCTATTTATAAGGAGGAAAATCCAATATGTAGCCAACACGTGGCCAGCCGAATCAACCTCCTGATCCACTTCATAACTTCACTAGATTTGTTTATTATGAGCCTAGATTCATATTTATCTTATATTTAAGATAATTATATTTTGGCTTAACTTTTTAATATAATTATATAAATAATTTAATTTCTAATTAAATTACACTTTATCTTATACTAACATAAAATTAATTATTTGTTTTAGTATCACACCTATTATTATTATTATTATTATTTATATTTTGACCCCTAAACTTTTAATAATTATATTATTTTACAAAATTACGCATAATAATATATAATAAATTATATATTTTTCGAACTGAGATAAAATAATATTAATATAAATTCTACAAAATAATTAAAAATCTGGGTTGTTACAATCTTCTCTCCTTTTAAAATTTCGTTCTCGAAATTTGTCATATGTAAGCTATCCGTTGCGTACTCTGATAAATATATATTAGATGATTAATCTGATAGAAAATACTACCTCAAAAAAAAACTTTACAAAAAATAACTCACTGTCTAGTTGTCAAAAATTGGTTTGGGCCAAAATAAAAAATAAGGAGCGACTTTAAAAACTTTTTACTCGTTTTGTTGACGATAACAATAAATAAAAATGAGAACACAATGCCAGAATTATATGCAAGAATTAAAAAATTTGAGATGAACTTTTCATTGATGGGAAATAGTTTCAAAATTAGTATCTTTATAATTTGAATCCACTTTAAAAAAAACATCAAAATAATTTTTTTTTTGAATACTAAACTGAAAATTATATGTATTTAATTATTTTATAATTTTGGTGGATGCTTGAGCCCAACATCCTTCTTTTCTTGTCCTTCTTTTACTATAACAAATATAAATTATATCTAATATCCTTCACAAATTAGGCACACTAAAATTTTTTTTTATCTATATATATAATCATATAAAATTATAATATAATTAAATCGACTAACAAAATGTAATATGTAGGTATTAATTACCCGTTATCCTACTTAAATGTGCGTGTGTCCTATGCTCCAATGATGATTTTTTTTTTTCTAAAAAAAAACCATTGCTTTGATACCACTTGTCATAACCCGCTCCCCGTACCTAAGGATTAAGTATCGTGATGGCCAGTAACTGAGGTTACCTCTGGCCAATTCATAAACAAATTAATAAACACAAGCGGAAGAAATATTTGAGTAAGGGTACCAAAATAATCATTGGAGCTTCTATTTTTATTATAAAATTTATTGACCAAAAAGGCTGATATTTACATATAAAAATATCAATAAAAGTGCTATGTGTGTTTATTCCGCAGTCTCGCATCTAAGACTTTCCAAAAGTTATTTCTGAATTACATGTTTCCTGAAAATTGGTAAACACCTATAAGCACATGGCAGAGTGAGAAATATTATACCAAGAGTATAAATGACACGAAATAACCATGGATAGTTAGTTAGGCCAAAACATTTAAGATAACTTAGTTGGAACAAATAATCCGTTAAGTAGCAAAACTGAGATTATGTAAATAAATAACCATAACCACGATAATTTGGTAAACAAATCATTTAAGTAGCAGAAACTGAAATACAGAAATTATGTAAGTAAATGACCATAACCACCGTACAGAACAGAGGTCACAGGTGTGACAATCAGAACAGAGGTACGGATTCAAGAGGTGGCTCGTACGGATTCTAGAAGTGGCTTCCACAATAGTGTAGCACTTAGCTCCGCACAGCACTTTGGTCCGCACAAAACAGAGGTCAATGGATCAATAACAAACAGAGGACCACAGAGTGGTCAAACAGAGGCCAATGGTTATTTAAGTCCTCCAAGGCGTGGGACGCCTATGGTGGTACTTACAAAACATAATTGTTTATAAGGTTATAGTCAAATATTCTTTAAAATATAAACAAACATATCCATGGGTTTTCTTTTAAGCAAATAGGGTTCAGAAATAAAACCACGTAACTGAAATGTTTATATAATTTATAATGGTTTATAAAACATAACTTGTATAAAATAAATATGGTAAGTCAAAACATAAGTAAAATACATTTTCATGACTCAAGGTATAATATAACTCACCTTAACTTTAATACCTTACTCTTTCTTTCCACTACCAAAGACCCTTTCAACTTCCATTATTTTTTTCTTTCATTTCCTTTCTTTCTTTCTTCCCTTTCTTTTTCCTTTCCTTTCTTTCCTTCACAGGTTTGATCAGCTCTCCTATTTATAAGGAGGAAAATCCAATATGTAGCAAACACGTGGCCAGCGGAATCAACCTCCTAATCCGCTTCATAACTTCATCAGATTTGTTTATTATGAGCCTAGATTCATATTTATCTTATATTTAAGGTAATTATATTTTGGCTTAACTTTTTAATATAATTATATAAATAATTTAATTTCTAATTAAATTACACTTTATCTTATACTAACAGAAAATTAATTATTTGTTTTAGTATCACACCTATTATTATTATTATTATTATTTTGACCCCTAAACTTTTAATAATTATATTATTTTACAAAATTACGCATAATAATATATAATAAATTATATATTTTTTGAACTGAGATTAAATAATATTAATATAAATTCTACAGAATAATTAAAAATCTGAATTGTTACATTGTAACATTGGATTATTGCAACTACATCATCATCAGATTTCCTAGATTTCCTTGGATCCATCCTTCCAGTGGTTAGAGCTTGGATCAAATACCATAATGGGGTCTTTTGAAGCTCTACAAGTTGGTTTGAATTGAATTTAAGTGTTTAAAAAAAGGAGACAACAGATGAGAGGTTGGATCGATATTGAATGTTGTAGTGAGCTCTCTTTCTTTGGAGTTTAATAGGTTTTTTCCCCATTGTGCTTGAGTCTTTTGAAGTTGGGGTACTTATCTTGATGCTAGTTGCTTCATTACCTTGGACTTATGTGTTTTGGCAAGGAGTTTGTGGTGTTTTGCTGCTGGTTTTTTGTCTTAGATCATAAGAAGACTGAGAGAGTTTCTATTTCTTGCTTGGTGTTTTCGGTGTTTTGCTTGTGGTTTTTTATCTTAGATCATAAGAAGACTGAGAGAGTTTCTGTTTCTTGCTTGGTGTTTCCGGTGTTTTGCTGCTTTTACGTTTTGTCATTTCTAGACAATGATGAAAACATAAAGATGTTAACATTAAATCCCAGAGAAAATTGAACATGCCAGAGAAAATTGGACATGTCAGAGAAAATTACACATAAGGAAGAAAACTAAGGTGGCTAGGGAAAATTATAAATGTTAGACAAAACCAGACACTAAAAATTAAATGTCAGAGTACTAATTGTTTTCCTGTGAAATACATCTAGCCACAGAAAATTTTCATTGCTAGAGAAAATCAACAAAGCATCATAAACATGGTAGAGAAATTTTCAATAATTGTTAAAATTACATATAGAAGTAAAATATAGCCAGAGAAAATTGAAAAAAGAAACATATATCTAGTAAGCACAGAAAATGAATGACAGAGAAAAGTAAACATGGCAAGCCAAAGAAAATTTTCATTCCACAATTAGCAAGATAAAATAAACAAAGTAATTTAAACATGCCACTGAAAATTATACCACATTGAAGCCAAGAGTTGAACAAAATAAACATATCAGAGAAAATTACACATTCTTGAGAAAATTTCCATTCCAGAGAAAATTTCAAGTCCATAATATTAAAATGCTAGAGAAATTTACATCACAACCAGAGAAAATTAAACATGATAGAGACACATAAGAGAGAAAAGTGATGTGGCCAGAGAAATTTATAAATGCTAGAGAAACTTAGACACAGACAAGAGAGTAATAGACATTCCAGAGAAAAATACATATTCCAGAGAAATTTACAAAGTAAAGAAATTTATAGACAAAATCATAAAAACATGTTCAAGAATAAGATCAAAACACAAAGAAATAACTTTTTTTCAAAATAAACATGCTAGAGAAAATCTAAAGAAGAAACATACATTACACTCCATAATATTAAAATGCCAGAGAAATTTACATACACAACCAGAGAAAATTAAACATGATAGAGATACACAAAGGAGGAAAGTGATGTGGTCAGAGAAAATTATAAATACCAGAGAAACTTAGACAGAGACAAGAGAGTAATAGACATTCTAGAGAAAGATAGACATTCCAATTAAAAATACATATTACAGAGAAATTTACAGAGCAGGGAAATTTATAGACAAAATCACATAAACATGTTTAAGAATAAGATGAAAACACAGAGAAATAGCTTTTTTCAAAATAAACATACCAGAGAAAATTGAAAGAAGAAACATACATCAAGCAAAAATCAAAGAAATTCAAATGCCAGAAAAATTTACAGATACAATCACACAAACATGTTCAAGAATAAGTTCAAAACACATAGAAATAACTTTTTTCAAATTCATGTAATTTTTTATTACGAAATTGAAACCCTAATTTATGGAAGGCTAATATAAAATGCAATTAACTGTGTGTCCAGAGAAAATCTAGTTGTATTGTAGAAAAACTTACCAGAGTTAGGATGAAACTTTAATGACGAGCTAATATGCCTTGAGATGAAGATGCGACGTGACGAAGATGAACTGAAATGACGATGAACAGTGAAAACGAGGTCAGAGAAATTTGTGAGGAAGGAATGGGAATAATTTTTGCAGAAGATAACGAAGCTCTAATGTCGATGGTGAAGATGATATTGAAACCCTAGTTCTACTGCTCTCTTGTTCGTGAAGATGGTTGGATGCTTGGAACGAAACTCAGTCGTCGGAATCAGTTTCGTCTCTGTGTTGATTTTGTGAAGGGTATTTTGGTCCACGAAATAATTAAAAATGCACGTCATGTTGTTCAGGGACTTGATGCATCACTTTTTTTTTGGGTGTCCTTTAACCACTAAATTACTATTATTAGGGACCTTAAAAAAAAATTCCCCTTTTATCTTTCCACCTTATTTGGGGGATTTCGGAGAGAAAAAATTATGTGAATGTAATATTGATGTTATATTATTTATGAAAAAATTTAAATTGATTTGATAATTATAATATTTTTATTTTATTGGGTTTATCTCTAAAAAAATAGATAGCCTATTTTTAAAAATATAATTGTAGTCAAATTTCTTTAGACAAACGAAATAAAATAAAAATATTATGATTGTCAAATCAATCTAATTTTTTTATGAACAATATATATTGAATGTTGTACAAAATGAACAATTTGAATAATCTAGGCTCATAATGGGCCCTATCATAAATTCTCTCAAATTTAAATTTAAATTTGAAAGAAATTCAACCTTAATATAATATATATAAATAAAGAAAAATGTATTACAATTATAATTATTTGAGATTTTTTTCATATTATTGCAGATCTAAACAATGGTGTATAGTAATATTAATTTTAATGAGAAATAACATCATAAAATCATTTTATTTTTTAAGAAAATTATTTTGTTTTACATTTAATTTTATTTATTATTAATCAATAGCTGAATTTTTTTTCTCATTATGATCTAACAGTTGAAATGATTTTGATACAAGGCATGCCAAAATCACAATTGGTACCCAAGGTTAGATGGGTTAGTAAGGTACTATAAGTCCTAGGTACATAACTTTTATTAATCTTGTTATTGTCCTTGATTGAAATTGAAGGTGATGGATGGAATTCTCGGCATCCTTGTTAATCAAATTGTATAATTAAACAACATAAATAGATTTATGATTTATTTAGAATATCAAATAAATCCATATTTGATAAATTACATTCTAGAGCATGAAACATGAAAACATGATTAATACATATTTAATTGAAATATTGAAAACAAGGAATCAAACCAAATTATGTGTGATACCACAGTGTCCTTAAAACAGATTAGCCGCCTCACCGTGGGTGTTGGAGGAACGTCGACTTCTGTCTTCCAGAATAAGATGGTTTAGACCGGCTAACGCAGAAGCATCTTCTGTTAGCTTTGGTGAACTGACAATGGTAGCACTCTCTCACATAGGAAGAAAATTATAGACACAAGCAGACTGATTGTATAATTCTAGAAGGTAAAAATCTCTATATCAACCAAGGAAGATGGGCCTCCTGTTATACACAATGGGGGAGAGATGAAGGGCCTCCAGCCATGAAGGCTAGCAACTAATGGCCATCAAGGCTGGTAACTAATGGCCATTACTCCTGCAAAATTGCTGGAGTAATGGTCCAAAACTGATGGGAAAAAATATCTGCAATATGTATTCTGTATACACAAGTATGTGTATATCTGCAGCAGATGTGGCCCAAAAAAAAAAAAAAAAAGGTTGGTGGACCACCAATTCGGTCCAGCCCAAACCTAATTTATTCCAGTAAGCCTCAAGCCCAAGATCCAAGATTCACAGACCACAGACCCGGACTCGGTCCGATCTGGGCAGTCGGTGCGCGTGGCAATTTTTCCATAACCAACTTGGACCATAGTCTTGGCCCAAGTCCATCCTTGAAGCATCCATGCCTCCCTTCCTTTGAAAAATTTGGATGCCCCAAAGGGCTCATATCCTTATCAAAATCTTGAGGTTTAAATACCCATCAAAGCTTTCCTCTACAATCAATGTGCGATTGGTAATTCTACATAATTCTCAAAACCTCATTCATGAGACCATTTTTATGAGATAATTTCTCATTCAATTCTCAATGGTTTTTTGTCATTTTTTTTAGGGTTTTTTAGTGAAACCCCCATTTTAGGACTTTTTATTAGGGTAAAGGATAACTCAATTTCAAAAAGTCCCTGAGGACATTCTATAATTTGTCCTTTTTTTAATGACAATATTGCCCTTCTATATATGTATCATATATTTGAAATCTGATATATAGTATACGGATCTACACGCAATATGCAAAATCAGGCACACAATATGCGAAATCAATGAAGACGATCTCCAAATGTGAAGATCTCGCAGCCAACGATCTCTCCGTTGGTCAACAATAGACGATCTCGCTGCCAACGATCAATACTCTCAACTAAACGAGAGTTTACATTTCAAATATGTACAAATCTGTATCAGATTTTGAGTTTCATTGAGATTTGTGAGTGTTGATCAAGTTTTAGAGGTTTTTCTTCTCAATCAGGCATGTTGATTTGTTGATTAATTATTTTGTTTGCTTGTTTGTTTTTGTTTTTGATTTATTTTTGTTGTGTTTGATCTAATTTTGTTTGACAGAACTAGAGTAAAATTTTACTCTGGTTCTATGTGCTATGTTTTTTGTTTGAGAGAATGAGAGTAAAATTTTACTCTAGTATGCACTCTATTTTTGTTTGAGATAATGAGAGTAAAATTTTATTCTAGTATGTACTCTGTTTTTGCTTGATAAAATGAGAGTAAAATTTTACTCTGGTGTTAGAATGACAATAAAATTTTACTCTAGTACTCTATACTTTTGTTATTTGTGTTTTGAACTTGTAGTGACAGTAAAATTTTACTTTGATAGTGATAATAAAATTTTATTTTGATTGACAGTAAATTTTTACTGTTAATTGATTGCAGATTTCAAAAATGGTTCCACCTCTTATGTTGTTATACAAGTATGGTGATTGTACCATTGTGTTCAAAGTTGTGTCAAACTCCACGTTGAAG
>CM069904.1:106844895-107211292 GCA_036172215.1 Camellia granthamiana | reverse complement strand
TGGTAGCCTAGGCCTATTCAGAAGGGATTTTTGCTCGGTAATGGCAAAGGGTGTGTGGAATCGAGCTACTTGGACTTGTTGGTACGGAAGCCGGTCAAGTGAGGGTTCGGCTGAGATGTCCGCAGTGTCACAGGGTTCCACGGTTCGTGCGTTGCTCGGTCGGAAGACACGCACACGTGGCTCTTTATGAAGGCCTTTGGTTAACCGACATGCCCTACTTCAAGCTCGGCTTTGCCGGAATGCACCCAAGCTCGGCTTTTACAAAGCTCGGTTATTAGAGCATTTGGGTGTGAAGTGCAGCATGGCCGTAGGAAGCTGAGATGCTACATCTCGGCTGCCGAGCTCCCAGTAGAGTGGGCTGGTAGATTAAGTAAGTGATGTTCAGCTGGATTTGTGCTGACAGATGGGATAGCAACACCACGTGTCGAGAGACTAATGGGAGTAGATTTGGAGCGCAAAACGTATATAAGCATGTCTGCGTCCCCCATGCTGACAGAGGAACATTTGGTGAGAAAACACTCTATACTCTCCCTTCTCTCTAGCTATCGCTTGTGTATGTGTTCTAACTTAATTGTCGGAGGGGTTTTCCGGCCACACACCGCCGGGTAGCTTACCGCCGTTGTGCTCGCAGGTCGATCGGATAGGCAGGGGCTTGGAAAAAAAGAGTACGGGCTCGCCTGAATATTTGCTCCCCGTACAGTTTGTAATGAGATTTTTGTTGGAGAGGGGAGGAATGATGAAAGAAGAAGACTTCATCTTGTAAAATGGAGCTCCATCACTCAAGTATGAGAACAGTTCAGAAGAATTCCCTATGACTAAATAAACACTATGGAGGCAAGTGGTAATTCAGAAGTATAATCTGAGAATCAATAATTGGTTCCCAACTGACCTTCAGTACTCTTCTAACAGTTCTAGACTTTAGAAAGGCATTCTTAGCATTTTCTCTAACAATGAGGATTTTAGAAATTTTCTCCTTAATAATCTGATACTAAAACTCGGATTAGGCGTGGACATTCTCTTCTGGTCTGAGACTTAGATTAATAACAGATCACTTGTTATATGTTTCCAAGACTTTTCTTCCTCTCTTCAGCAATTGTATGATTGGCCCATGTTGGAACCTTCTTTTCCGAAGGAATCTGCTTGTATGGGAGCATGAAAAGCTTCAGGAACTTCTCCATCTTTTAAACAATTTTCTCCCTCAACTTGAGTGTAGTGATAGTTTTCAGTGGAAAATTGACAAGTTTGGTATTTTCTCTGTTAAATCGTTGGAAGAATGTTGCTCCATCCAAAGTAAAAATTTTCTCAGTGCTGGCTAGAACCTATGGAAAGCTAGAAATAATCTTATTTTCAATCAGTAACAAATCTGCTGGGAAAAACTTATTGATGGTGTGAAGCTTCAAGTGGCCTTTTGGACAGAGACAAATTCAGGATTCTCTTGCTTGTTCACCACTAACTTCATGCTCTATATTTATGAGGTCAGGAAAATCAAATCTAAGAGTAGAATAATATAGCTTCCTGATGTGACTTCCCAAGGAATATATATATATTTTTTTGATGACAGTGTTGTTATTAGTGTCTTAGTTGGCTTCTTGCTTTCTATCCTTGTTCTTATTATAGGCTACTTCATCATCAGGTATGTTCTCCAATACAAGGATTTCAAACCTCTTGATTTCAGCATCTCCAATACTGCTGGAGCTTGCTGATAGGCCAAAAATGGGTTGCTTCATCATCGGGTTTGTTCTCTGTTTCCTCTATGTACAAGTCTTATGTTGCTGGCCTTGGTCCTTATCTCAGAATCAGTAGAATGGTTTGAAAAACACCATTCCCCCCAAAGTTCAATGTTTTGGATGGTTGGCATAAAAACACAAAGTGAAGATTGCCGTATTTCTGCAAAGAATTGGAGTGTTTAGTGGCAATGCCTTTATTCTTTGCTGTTTTTGCGAGGCTGAGAATGAATCAGTGGTTCATGTTCTGTTACATTGCCCCATTTAGTTAGAAAATTTGGTCGGCCTTGCTGTCATGGTGGGGAATTCAATGGGTTTTACCTGGGACAGTTGAGAGTTTGTTGTTTTGGTAGGATGGAGGGTGCTTCAAGAAGCTAGAAAGGAAAATTTGAAGAGCCATTACTTGGTAGTCTTGTGGTCTATTTGGAAGCTTCGAAACAAATGCGTGTTCAAGGGAGTGTAGTCTGATATCTGGGAGTTGTGTGAGCTTATCAAAATTGATTGGGTCATTGGCTGAAGTCTTCCTTAAAGCAGCGTCATTTCTTTGTTAATGACTTTATATTCAATATTAGGCAGGTTAGAGTTTGTATAGGTGGTGATCGTGCTAGCTGAATTTGTTGGAATCTTTCCAACATTGTATTTGTGTGATCTTTGGGTGTGCACATGATTGGTCTTGCATTGGGTGCCAACATAGTTGCAATGTAATATTGTAGACGTCCCCCGAATGCCCCGGAAGGGATGAGTCCCGTTCTGTTCATCATTTGGGGTTCACTACAGTTCGGACTCAAGTTGTCACGGTTCTTAATCTTAAACCAAAGAATCCAAATTCGGCAAATCGTTTTGAGAAAGAAAAATAGATTTTTGAAAGAAGTGCGAAACATGGACTGCTTTGCCAGATACAGAGTCGCCACCTAAATATTTTTTAATGGGAAAATTTAGGAAACCCTGACTCGGTGCCAAAGGCCACGTGTCCGTCATCACCAAAGTTGCCTCGTCTCGGGAACTTGGGTACGATTGGGGAAGGTCACTTCGTGAGCACCCCCGCTCGCCCGATCAAAGATCGGCCTCTACTAACCATGATATCTAGTTTTGAAAACATTATGTATCATTATTCCGGTTATTAGCCTAGATTTACTATGTGATGCACACAGCATACAAGTATAGACTAGATCGCCTAATTTGGAACAAAGCATTGCATATCCGTTTGTTTGGAAAATGTTTGAAAGTTGCTACTCGCAAGTAGGCTAAAACGCGGATTCCAATGAATTATCCCAATTCAAGTAATCCAACCTTCACCCACAGGCACTCAGGCAGTTATATCAACTAAGCATTTAGCCACATGGTAAGCATGCTGTCATGTTAACATTCACACTCATGTGAGATGCTAAAGCATAAATATTTACATCGTACTCCGAGCCAAAATAGAAATCAGTTAGAAATCAATGCATGATCCTAACCATACAGAAATGCCTAATGCAACACATGCAAAATGCAACTATAGCAGGCTCGGCTATTCTAGACATGGCATGTGAAATGCTACAGCTAACACATATTCAATTTGAAATTGAAATTCAAATACAGTTAGTATGATGCGCCGAGCCCGGTGCTTGCAAAACAGATGAATGAATGCAAACATGCGATCATACTGTATGCTAATTTAAATATGCCCTAATCTAACCATCATAAGCGGTTAAATAAAAGGGAGAAAGAAAGGGGATTGGAAGACATGCACAAACGCACGCACCCTTATTACAATAATTGGCCCTCACTCGGAGGGTCCGAAAGAATAATATAGTCCTAAATAAATACAGTCCGAATAAATAATATAAAATCCTAATTAATTAACAAATTAATCTAGGACAGCAATAAATTGGCATGCAAGCCAGGGACCGCCTCAGCTCTGATCCAGATGATGAATGATGCATATTCAGGTTGCCTTGCGCGGAAATCCACTGCGATGCCCCAATTAGCCTCTGTTTGCAATTGTTCTTGGAATGCGTGCCAAGCTCCGGAAGGCTGCTGATTCTTGATTTGCTGCAACAGAGAACAACAAAGGGGCATGACAAAGTATTTTCACACATGTATGCATGACTACTCTTCAGGGAGTGTAGTCCTCGATCCTTGTGCCATCAATCACGCATATCGATGCATGATGGCCGAGGAGTCGAATTGCATGACTCGATGTGAAATAAATGTACATGTAAAGCAAGTAAAGCCTAGAACTCTATCATGAATCATCAAGAGCTTCGGCGACCGAGAATTGGGACGCATCCCATCGCTTGAAGTATGAAATACCCCTCGTTTCCCGTGCTCGGATTAACGTTTAACCCGAACAATGCAACACATAAGCATGGCAAACATGCAATATGGACTAAGTATGCAAACATGCAAATTTCAGCACTCAAACATGATGCTAAACAGCCCCAAAACATGGCAACATGGCACCCGATGTATGAGATGAACCCCGAAATGCAAAACTAGGCACATAGAATGACTTACAACTATACAAAGCATGCACTATTGGACTACGAAGTCTAAAGACGAAACCAAGACAGTCCCTAAACATGGACTTTTTCAGTTTAAAGCAATGCCAAAAAGTGCTAACAAGATGGACTAAATTAGTATGCGAATTTGACTAGCAAACATGGTTTACATGGCAAATATATGATGCAAGTGAAAACTCATCAAACCAGCAAAAATCAATGAATAAACCATGTGAAAATAGGCCCAAATAACCATGGAAATGCAGCCAATGCATACCAAAATGAGGGGCTCCTTTAGAGGGCCATGCAAGGAGTTATTAGGCACATACAAGATAGACAAGTGGAATGACATATACAACTCTGAAAATCAAATATGGTAGTCCTAAAACTCACAAAATTGGCCCCAAAATCAGTCAAAAAAGCATGCAAGATGGTGGCCCTTTAGAAGACCAAAATGGCCATCAAGCAAGTCAAGGTGAGAGGGGGTCACCCCCCTCTGATTTGGAGGCTCAAAATAGGGTCTTAGCCACTGAAAATCCATTGGATTTCAGTGGCTAGAAGGCCAAAGAAGGCATGCAACAATAGCTTAGGCTTAAGGCTCAAAACAAGAGGCAACTAAGCATACTAGATAGCATATGACCTCAGATAAGAAAATTCCCTTAATCAAACATGGAGAGGGCCTAAAAAAAAAACTTTTTACAGTTTACAACATGCTTCAAAAATGAACACAAATAGAGCTAATCTATCATACAAAAATGGCCCTAAAGGTGAGAATAGAGACAAGGGGCAGTAGCCGACCCCAAAAAGCAAGGAGCCCTTCAACCAAGTTGAAGAGGAGCTCAAAATAAGGCACTTCACAGTTTACATCAAACCACGAAAATAAACACAAGTAGGCCTAAATTAGCATGCAAGACAAGGGCCTAAAAGAGGGGTAAAGAGGCAAGTGGTAGTAAATGACCTCAAACAGAGGAGAGCCCTTTAACAAAGTTGAAGAAGGGCTCAAAAAAAGCTACTTTATAGTTTACATCAAAGCTCAAAACAGTTCAAAAATAAGCCTAAACTACTATGAAAAAATAGGCCTAAAAGAAAGTTAAAGAGGCAAGTGATGAAAGGAGGTCTCAAACAGAGAAAGACCCTTAATCAAACATAAAAAGGGACTCAAAATATGATTATTTTCAGTTAGGGTCGGAGCCCAAAAAGGCTTGCAAGCAAGGTTTATAAATGAAACAAAAAAAAGGCTAGTTTAGGAGAAAAGTGTACTTACCCTTGAAGAATAAGTCTTTAGCAGCCTTTTTGTCCAAAAATCTGAGCTTCTAGCCTCTGAAGATCGGCCTCAAGGTGTTTGAATGGAGGATGGAGGTCTTGTGCTACGAGGTGTAGTGCAAAAATGCAAAGAAATCCAACTTCTAAACTCTAACCACAAGCAATATAGAGAGAGATGGATTTTTGCCCTCCAAAATCTCAGAACCTGGTGTAAGGAAGAAGCCCCTTGCTTATATAAAGCAATGCAAGGCTAAAGCTTCTTGAACAAGCTTCCAAAGACTTTGATCCCTCCATACACGTGTATGGAGGGCAGATATGAGGAATCCAGCTGGTACAAAATATCTGCCTGAAAACTAGCTAAGAAATGAGGGGTGTCGGCCATCAGCAATGGCCAGCAGGTGCTCACCAGTGGCCGGCAGGGGTAAAGCCATGGCCGGCAGTGCACTAGGAGGGCCACTCTGACAGGACCTAGTCAGGGTCCAAAAATAAGGCAGAAATGATACAGGGTTCGGAAACTCGAACCGATGACGTTCTGCCGTGACAGTTGAATGTTGGGCGAGCAATCGAACCAGTTGTTGGGTGTACCTACAAGCACAACCAAGTCTTGAGGACGGTCAAAAATGGGGTGTTTACAAATATGTAGAGAATGATGCAATTTTCCCCAAGCTCTTGTAACCTTCTTCTTCTATTTTAATAATATTTCTTTCCTTTGCTGATCAAAAAAATAAAAAAAGATACTCATAAAAAAAGTTCAAACCTTATTATGAAAAGCTCCAGAGTCAAAACAAACAACATCAGCCAAACTAGTGCCATCATGTTTACAACAAAACAATATGCAACTTTGAAAAACAATCATCTAGGATATAACTCGGTAACGGAAACCTCATTCACAGAGGAACTACCAGACTGCTTACTCCTTGGTTGAGTCAATTCTGAATCAAAATCTTGCCCCAGTGATGTGCTTTCAGGAGGATTAATGGTGCTGTGCATGAAAAATGTTGGTTGTGACAGCAGTGAGAGAGTGAGAGAGAAGCTACTAAGCATGAGTACAACTGAAGCCATGGTTGGTCTATTTGCTACATTTTCTTGAACACATAGTAATCCAATATGGATGCATCTCATTATGTCTTGTACACAATTTGAACTAGCCTTCAATATGGTGGGGTCTATCACATTTGAAGCCCTTTTATCCTTCCAATTTTTCCAAGTTTGCAAGAATGAAAGTTGAAGGGTAAAAAATATAATTTACTATGGTACCGTTTGGTAACACTTACGTTTTCAGTTTTCAGTTTATATTTACAAAAATTTAAAAAACTAAAATAAAAACTTGTTTGGTAAAATTTTTGATTTATAAATCAGTGGTCTCAGTTTATAAATTTGGCCAAAAAATGAAAACACAAAAAATGTGTTTCCATTTTGAGTTTTCAGTTTTTTTTTTTTTACCACCCAACACTAGTCACCACCCGCCACCATTTTCCACCACCGTCTTACGCCACCACCAGCCACCACAACTCACCACCCACTTGCCACCACCAGCCACCACCTGCCACGCACCACCACCCACCTGCCACCCACTCGCCGCCACCACCACCACCACCACCCACTCGCTACCACCCACCACCGTCACCCACCCACCCACCACCACCACCACCATCACCCGCCACTTACCCTTCACCACCCATCACCACCCGCCACCGCCACCGCCACCACCCACTCGCTACCATCCACCACCCGCCACCGTCACCCATCCACCCACCTGCCACCCACCTGCCACCGCCACCCACCACCTGCCACCACCACCACCACCATCACCTACTCGCTACCACCTGCCACCGTCACCCACCCACCCACCCACCACCACCACCACCACCACCATCACCCACCACTTACCCTCTACCACCCACCACTGCTACCGCCACCGCCACCACCACCACCCACTCGCTACCACCCGCCACCGTCACCCACCCACCCACCCACCATTACCACCCGCCATCCGCCACCCACCATTCGCCACCCACCTGCCACCGCCACCCACTACCCGCCACCACCACCACCACCACCCACTCGCTACCACCCGCCACTGTCACCCAACCACCCATCACCACTACCGCCACCTACTTGCCACCACCACCCACTCGCCACCACCCACCACCACCCGCCATCCGCCACCCACCTGCCACCACCACCACTACCCGCCATCCGCCACCCACCTGCCACCACCACCACTACCACCCGCCACAGTCACCCACCTACCCACCCACCCACCACCACCACCACCCGTTGCTTACCTGCCACTACCACCAACCCGCCACCACCCACCACTACCCGCCATCCACCTGCCACCACTACCCACCATCCGCTACCACCACCACCACTCACTCGCCACCACCCATCCACCCACCCACCACCTACTCGCCATCCGCCACCCACCTGCTACCACCACCACCACACACTCGCTACCACCCACCACCCGCCACCGTCACCCACCCACCCACCACCACCACCCGCTACCACCACCCACCTGCCACCACCTACTACCACCCGCCATCCGCCACCCACTTACCACCACCACCCGCCACCACCACCGTCGCCGCCACCCACTACCACCACCCACTCGCTACCATCCACCACCCGCCACCGTTACCCACCCACCACCACTAGCTACCCACCACCCACCGTCACCACTTTCCACCACCATCTTCCACCGCCACTTACCATTTTTCACTCTTTTTTATATTTTAAATTTTTTTTAAACATTTTGTCAATTACCAAACGCGTTTGTAATTTATGTTTTTTTAAAAATAAACAAAAAATAAACAAAAACCAATTTATAAAATTTTTGTAAATATAAACTGAAAACGTAAACGTTACCAAACACACCCTATATATATATATGAAAAATGATATAGTTACAAAACTTGTATGCATAATTTATGACAACAATAATGTGGCAGTTGTATTTTTTAAAATGTAAGTTATCTTGATAGGTATTTTTCTTTAGGGTTTGGTTATGGTGTGCAACTTACACCTTACACCTTATTCTTTACACTTACACCTTATACTTACACCTTTTATACCTTACACCTTTTGTGTAAGTGGCACATGGTGTGCAACTCACTTACACCTTACACCTTACATTTACACCTTACACTTACACTTACACCTTACACTTACACCTTTTGTGTAAGTGGCACATGGTGTGCAACCCACTTACACCTTTTGTGGGTTGCACACCTAAGAAAACTCCTTTTCTTTAAAGTGATAAAAGAAAAACTCGTCACATCATGCTTTGTCTTTGTGTAGCTTAAGCTTTTAAGACAATTAGTAACTTAACAATCTTTCAATAATAAGTCTTATGTTTTAAAGTGATAAAATCAAAACTTGTCTCATCATTCTATCTAGATTGGGTCTAGATCCTTTACTTTAAAGTGACAAAATCACTCAATTTTTATGCATAATAATGTGGTTTTCTTTTGTCCTTTCATTTCAAGTTAAAAAACTTACCATTGTCGCTAATAATTTAGAAATTGGCAAAGCACATCATTCTAAATAAATTTTTTTAATATAAAATTATGTTTGTGGATCATTTTTCACACACACACACACACATATATATATATATATATCCTTATTTATACTTACATAGGTTAGAAGGTACTTCGCATTCTCCGCTTTTTGAAAATGACTGTTCTTCTGTCCACTTATGATTTCTAGAACTAATACTCCAAAGCTAAAAACATCTGATTTAACTGAGAATTGCCCATACATTATGTACTCTGGTGACATATAACCACTGCAATTGCAAAATCATATAGGTGAATTATTTCGTCTTAGAAGTTAAAGATAGTAATTTTTTCAAGCTTCTATCTCAACTTACTCACAATTATTTGATTATGCTTTAATGTTTTTGTTTTTCAAAATTCTCACATGATCCAACAGCTTTGAGTGAATTGAAACAAAGGACCATATAGGTTTTGGGACAGAGGATCTCTAACCTTCAACACAAGGTTTCTATGTTTTTCACTTTTAATGTTTCTAATCAATTACTTTGTATATACACAAACCATTTGGCTTTTCCATTTTTTAAATTGAAGAACAGATGGTAAGAATTTGTAGGACTTTTATGTTACTTTCATTTCATGGTAGAAAATGTACATGTAAAAATGGAACAGATATTGTTTGTTAATTTTTTTTGATCCACAAAGAAAACTTTTGTTAACTTGAAATAATGCTTACATCAAGAAAAATGGATTAAGGAATAGAACTCCATTTGATACTTGATTTGATTAAGAAACAATTTGATGTAGCGTATGCCCATACAATTCTTAGACCAAATAGATGGGCAAATAAGGCCAAGGCAAAAAACATTGGTAGAAATCAAATGGCCCGGACTCAAAATTGCGTGAAATTTGGTGGATTGATAGAAAATGTCATTTTGGTCATGATTCATTGACCCTAGTAAATTTTAGGTGAATTCCATTGTTCAGGCCGTCAAACTTGAGATTTTGTTATTTTTGGAAAGACTTGCTACGCTAATTACTCCTAGCGTAGAACTCAAAATCTAATTTTGTCGAATATGCTATTATTGTAGCAATATATATTAGTATTTTCTTTATTTTATTTCAATATTTTTATTTTTGATAATTTTTGTTATCTTTCCTTATTTAAGTATTGCTCATTATGAAACTGTCAACTCTAATTGTTTCCTACTAGGTTAGGTTTGCTTGTACTTATAATTAATTAATGTAAACCTTAGAGTTTTTTGAGAATTAATCAGTATGTTTGGTTTTAGTTTTTTGAATTCAGTTTTTTAGAAATTGAGTTTTTTATTTTTCATATTTTTTTATTTTTAGTGAATATTTTTAAAATTTTAAGCATTTTTTTGATGCATCTTACTTAGATGTATCTAAATAGTAAAACATTTGTGAAAAAATATTTTAAAAAATTAATAAACACACAAAAATATAAGAAATGTATTGAATTTTCGTATTTCTTTTTTGTATTTTTGGTATTTATTTTTTAAAGATTTTTTTCACAAATATTATACTTTTTAAGTGTATTTATGTTAGGTGTGTCTAAAAATTAAAAAAATTGCTTAAAATATTAAAAAAATTCTGTGAAAACAAAAAAAATATAGAAAATGAAAAAGTAAAATTTTCTGAAAAGTGAATTCTGAAAACTAAAACCAAATAGAATATAATTTTGAGTTTTATACATTTTTTTTTTTACAACCTTGGGTATTATTTGAGAATCAACTATTGTTGAACCTTTATTTTCGGTATTTCTTGTGAATCAACGAATCTAAAGAAGAATCTTACTTCCGACATTGGGTTTTCAGTCAACGGATTCTAAGCTCATTACTATTTTGCATTTCCTGTTACATCACAATTACTGGTTAAGTTTAATTTTATTTGATACTTGCTTTGGAGAAGGTAATACTTACTAGGTTCCGACAATTTTGTTTGTATTCCCTAGAGTTTCATCAAGCACAAAAAGCCTTGTCATTCCAAAATTTGAAATTTTAGGGTTCATATTTTCATCTAATAGAATATTGCTAGCTTTCATATCACTATGAATGATCCGAAGTCGAGAATCTTCATGTAGATAAAGAAGTCCCCTGGTAATGCCTCCTATGATTTTGTAGCGCATATCCCAATCCAAATATCCCAATCCAAACTTGGCCTTAGTCTCAAAGCTCTACTAAATCACAAACTAGTCTACAAATAGTAATGTGCAACATGAATTTTAGTTCTGTGCTCTATTTTATAAAATTAAGTTTGAGATGATTCAGTCTTAAGTAGTCATAAATGTATTTTGGTTTCTTTAGTTATAACTAAAAGTAATTTTGTTATGACTATCATATCATAAAGTATCATAACTTAAATTGAGCCCAAATTGAAAAAACCTCTTTCTAAAAAACCTCCTCCCCGAGCCTCTCTTTTGGGCTGGCCGGCCGCCGCTTTTGGCTATGGCGGTCGGCTGGGCTAGCCTCCCCCGTGTTAGTTCGTTGTATTTCCGTTAATAAACTTGAGTCCCCCATTATTTTACCCACCGAGGAGTGTTTGGTGTGCTGCAGTGTGTGTGTTTTTTGTTGGTAATCCGGGCCGGGGTAGCAGATTCTTCACTCGAGCGCTCTTCTATGAGTAGGAGTTTGAGGGGTGTTCTTTGGATCAGATTTTTGGTGAAGTTTCGATGCTTGGTTTGGGCGGAAATCTGGGTGTCGGAGTTGATTCGGATCTGTCTGGTGGTTCACTCAAGCGCTTCTCTTCGTGCGAGAGTTTGAGGCACTACAGGAAATTCATTTTTTAGCGGCGTTTGGAAAACGCCGCGAAAAGCTTGAAAAGCGCCGTAATATATTATAGTGACGTGTAAAATTTTCGCCGCTGATAGAGCCGCCGCAATAGCTACCCAACGTTTAAAAAACGTCGCTAAAAATATTATACGGCGTTTCTTAAAACGCCGAAAAATCTTTGACGACCGTCTCACCCCTCCGTCCCAAATTAACGTGTGACATCATAATGACGTCATTTAGTGGCGTTTTTCAATTAACGCCACAGTTTTTTTATTTTTTTTATTTTTTAATTTGTGGTGACAATGACGTCATTTTGTGGCGTTTTTTCAAAAAACGCCACTTTTTTTTTTGGTGCCATTTTGTTTCTTATTTTTTTACAAAAAGAGAATTTGTTTCTTACAAAAAGAGAATTTGTTTCTTATTTTTTACAAACAGAATAACAAATTGCTGACATCATCAAGCAACCACAGGCTCTTTCTTGTGACTGGACTGTGAGCTTAAGCTTAATTGTGATGCTTACGGAGTTCATACAATATATAAGAGAACTTGATTTGATGCATAAACATAAAAAATAAACCAAGTGCTATTATTCTTGGCAAAAGTAAATAATATCATGCCATTTTTTTAGTACATTCTATATCCTCAATTTTAAACACAAGGCAAGGCATTCGCAAGCAACTCAAAACAGTACATACAACTTGTAATTTCCTTTGAATATCATATGATGTAGAATGGCATTTGAATGTTCAAAATCATCCACAAGAAGCAAAAGTGTTTTCCAAATTTCAATATTGATCAATAATACAACCTCTTGTTCGACAAAATATATCATTATTAAAATACTCACAAGCATACTAACGAGGTATTATTGTCTATGTTTGTATGACACAAGCCTAACTTAGGAGTAAGTTCATAACCACGAGGGTCTAAAAGAAACATATTTTGTGCGATTTTTTTCTAGCTCATTCTCCTGGGAACATACTTAATGTCACCCACCATTTGTCAAATTACTACCTAAGCACACTTCAATCAGTACCTTCAATCTTAACGGACCTGCAGCAAGGAAAACACACCAAAAAAAAAAAAAATGATGTCAGGCAGATATTAAAACATTACTTGGAGCCAGTTATAGTTGTCAAGAAAATAAAGCAAAATACAGGGGAAAAAAAAAAAAAATCAACTTTTCCATAATTTGTTTCATGTTCAATAAGCATAAAGTTGTGAGACCCATATCAACTTTCTAACACGGACAAGTTTTTCCATAAAAACATATCCTTCAAAAAGTACAAGATTTTGTAGGTACATTTTTTCCTTGACTATTTTTAAAAATGACTCCTTAAGCCTGAAAAGAAATCCAATGAAATGCCACACTATCAGAGATTTTTTCCTCCTACAAATCATACAATTCAAGACAGGACATTGTTGGCAATGCAAAATATGTTCATATTGCGCAACACATTTATATCTTAAGGTGGTAACCATATTTAGTTAGTGAACGGTGATTTCAAATCCATTCAAACACAAATCAACAGTTAATTAGTTACCAGATCAAAAAAACATTGGGTACACTACAACAAAAACATACTTTAGTGGCACCACACTAGTGGCATATTTTTAGAAAATGCCACAAAAAATGATATTTAGTGGCACGTTTTTGAAAAATGCCACAAAACGACAAACATAAAAGGCTCTAGTGACATTGCAATGAACAAGTGTCACAAAACTACAACAAAAACATACTTTAGTGGCACTACACTAGTGGCATATATTTAGAAATGCCACAAAAATGATATTTAGTGGCACGTTTTTTAAAAATGCCACAAAACGACAAACATAAAAGGCTCTAGTGACATTTCAATGAACAAGTGTCACAAAACTATAACAAAAACACACTTTAGTGACACTATACTAGTAGCATGTTTTTAGAAAATGCCACAAAAATAATATTTGGTGACACATTTAGATAAATGCCACAAAGCCACAAACATATAAGGCTCTAGTGGCATTTCAATAAAGAAATGTCACATCAATTTTATGGCATTTTATAAAATAATGACACAAAAAATTATGTTCGTGACATTTACTAACAGATGCCACTAAACTTTAGTAGCAATGACATTTTTTAAAAAATGTCAGGACACTAAGTAAGTGCAAATTACTTTTTATGGCACTTAGGTGAAAAGTTTCATAAACAAATATTTTATAACATTTTGAGAAATGCCACTAAGTCAAAAACTTTCCAAACTTATAATGGCATTTTTGAAAAATCAAAAAATGTCAATATATTTTTAAAATTTTTACAATGCAGTAAATGATTAAAAATAAATAAATTAAACTCAATATACACTACAGGAAAAAACATATTCGGCGACTAAATTTCCTGACCAAAAAAAATTTGGTGGCTGAAAGTATAGCTTTCAGTAACCAAAACAGCATTAGTAGCCAAAAGTAAAGCTTTTTGGCGACTAAACAATTTTAGTAGCCAAAAGTCTACAATTGGCGACCAAAACTAAGTTTGGTCGCTGATTATATGGGTTTTAGTGACAAAAAAAATTTTAGTAGCCCAAAGTAAAGCTTTTTAGTGACTAAAAAAATTTTAGTAGCCAAAAGTCTATAATTGGAGACTAAAAAATAAGTTTAGTCACCAAAAGTGGTTATTTTTAGCGCGGGAGAACTAAAATCCTAAGGCGGGAATTAAATTTTTTGGCGACCAAAATTTTGGTAGCTGGAAGTGCATCTTCGGTGACCAAATCCGATTTTGGTCGGCAAAAGTTAACTTTTTTAGCAACTAAAAAATAATTAGTAGCCAAAAGTATAGAATTGGCAACCAAAAAATATTTTTAGTCGCCAAAAGTGGTCTTTTTTTATTTTACTAGTAAATAGTTTATTTTACATAAATTATGTTCAATAAAATAATTATGTACATACATATACTTTTATATTAACATAGATGTATGTACTATATAAATAATATATGTTGCATATATAATCATATGGTGCTATAGAGGTGTAGTGGGAAGAGTGTGGTGTATAAGGTTTATGGTGCGGGAGGTTGGCGGTTCGAGTCTCTGCAAGAGCAGATCAAATTGTTCTACAACGAATTATCGTCACGAATGACACTTGATAGTGTCACGAATAGTGTCTACCATGACATTAAAGTGTCACTGAAAGGTTTTAGTCTTAATGGTGTAATGACACTTATAAGTGTCACTAACTCTTTTTTTAATGGCGCTTGATAGTGTCACAAATAATATCTACCATGACATTAAAATGTCATTGAAAGTTTTTAGCCATGATGGTGCAGTGGCACTTGCAAGTATCTACCGTGACACTCGTATCTACCGTGGCACTGATAAAAGTGGCACTTGTTCAAAATGCCACAAGACCAAAAAATGTCATTAGAAGAATAGTTTTGTGGCACTTTCAAATGTCACTAAACTAAAAAAATGTTGTAGTGGTAATTCAATCAATCACTGCCAAAATCTTCATAACTCAAGCCTTCTGATATCGTGTCCAACCTCTTATTGTTCCCTGACAAGCCAGGACACAAATATCAGTAACCCTCTTTGTGATTAGAGACAATGACAAAATGATAAAACTCTCACCTTGATGTTCTCCCCTGCCATTTTGTGGCGTTTTTTCAAAAAACGCCACTTTTTTTCAAAAAACGCCACTGCTAAGAAGAGTAAATCAATGATAATATATTTCCCCAAAAACAACATACTAGTATTCATCATTATTACCTCAAAATTTGGCACAAGCTTAAGAATCTGGTCTGCCACCCTACAGCCATTGAGACTCCGAAGAGTTGGCTCATCCACATTGTACAATACAGACACATCAGAGATATCCAAATCCTGTTCACAAGGTAATAATTACCACATTACATATCAGGAAACCAAACTTCAAAACTAGAGGAAGTCCATAGCATTGCAAAGTTTGAATAAACATAGTAATGTCGGCATTATCAAAGTTTCAACAAGAGAGACTAATTATGCTACATCTTAGCAAGTGTGCATTTATGAAAATAATGCTACACAAGTGAGATACTAATTCAACATAAGAAACAAAGGACTGTCTTCATTACAACCCCATTGCATACACCACCACATCACATCACATACTGTACACACAGCTCCATGCCTCAGTTCTGTAAAGCGAATGCAAGAAGCATCTAAAACGTGTGCCACCCCAACAAACCAGAAAAGCTAACAATATCAACAAAAGTTACTACATATAAGCCCACCACATTAAACATAATTTGATTAAACACTTACTTCTGGGACAACCAAAAGGGATATACTTGCATAAAGAAGATCAATTGATACTCCATTGAACTTAAGTTTCATAACTGGCACATGAGCATCTGGAACTGGTTGCAGTTCTGTAACTTCTTCCATCTCAGCCAGAATGTCATGTAGTATAAAGAAGAAATCTTCCTGATAAAGACAACAAAGTATTAAATGAAGATACAAGTAATACAATCCAACTTCATAACACGTTACTAGAAATCACCAAATTCATAATTTACCTCCCCATTGTAGTTGGAAGAATATGTTTGGGATTTGACTAGTTAACCCATAAGCCATTTACTAGTTTCGAGATTACTTATAATTATTGTGTCAATGTTATGCAAGATATTCTTTGGTAAATATGAGATTACTATTAAGAAGTGTATAATTTTTATCAAAATAGATAATCGGTAATCACATTCTCATTCTTTTTAAAATTTCTGTCATCTAAACTTAGCCAGAGTACCTCATTTTCATTTTTTTTTTGGCTCCACAAATCTCTTCAAAAATTCTTTTGAAGAGGAAATATTGAATCACTATCTTCTGTTTGGCCATGCAACTCACTTTTTCCACCCTGTATTTTCTTTTCTTTTTTCTCTTTTTTTATTTTTATTTTTATTTTCAATAGGCTTTTCTCCTTTCTTGGATTGTCAAATGGACTACAATGACTTGCGGAAGACCAACTGAATCAGACTTGACCGTTGAAGTTGAAGACGAATTTGAAATTACGCATGAAGAAAAGTCTGTATACCTTTAATTCAAAATAGAAGTCGGTTGAAGACCGTTAACTTAGAAACTAAATTTGACACAAGGGGTCGTTTTACTCTCTTTATCCAATGATAATGAGCTACACACTGGGAATAATCCTCTTATAGAAAAATAAGAGTTCCCAGAAAATAAAAATAAAAAGTGGGGAGAAAGATCTCTCAGCAGCATTCTGGATTGGGGGAAAACTAATTAAACTAATTGAATTCGAGCTAAGACAGAATTTATCTACAAAAATATCATTTCCCCCATATTATCTTCCCAAGGCATGGGAAGGTGGAAAAAAACCACATCTTTATCTTCTATATATCAAGCATAATCAACCACAAAAAAGAAAGAAAAAGAAAACCATATCAACAATCAAAATCCTTCGACACTAGTCCTTCTAACCGACGATGATGACGATTTCCGACTTTCTTGCTGATCAATTACCTCCAAACAGAATGTGGAGGAGCACGTTCTGGGAGGTAGAGACATCGGCAATGGAGGTGGCCCTGTTGGAGAAATAGATGGTCTTTGTGTCGTCAGAGATGGAGATAAACTTGACTTGGGAGGTGGGGTAACGATGCCATTCAGGCTCGGAGATCTAGACATACGTTTACCGGCAACTGTTCCCGGCTCTTGTAATGGAAACAAGCATGAATACTTCATGTCTTGTATTGTTTTCAGATGCTCAACAACGATTCTCATCGTGGGCCTTTCTGATGGATCGTTTTGAAGACATCTTTGAGCTATGTCAGCTACTGTTCTAGCTGCTTTTGCTGGGAATCGGCCTTTTAGCTGAGGGTCCATGATCAGTGATAGTCTACAATCATCGGCCAAGAAAGGTCGGCTCCACTTAACCAAGTTCCTCTCTTCCTTTGGATGATGGCTATCACGATTCTTCCTAACATCAATGGGTTTCAAATATGTCAAATTGCCTCTTCTAAAAACATAAAGTTCCCTGTCAGACACCCAAAACTTGTGTAAGGACTTGTTTCCGACATGTCTAGTTTGGAGTCTTGGACAGGCATCTAGCAAGCATGTCTTTTAATTCAAGTATATTATATTGTCACTCATAAAACTCCCCTTTTACATTACTTCAGTGAAAAGGTTGCTTCAAACACCATTTTAGCCTAGGAAGTGAGAAAAATATAAAAAAATCTGAATGTTTGGTTGTCTCCTGGAGCCATTAAGCCTGAATATTAGACGATTTTATCAGTTAGTCACTCAACTGCAGCCCACACATGTAACCAAATTCATATAACTTAGAGGGATGGCAATCTGGAATTTAGAAATACACCATGTGGGCCATCTACAATGTTAGGCAAAAGAATTGATATGAAAAATTATCAAAGATAAGTTTTACCTTAAACACCAAAAACAAGTGTTCACGAAGAAATGAGAATAGAATTAGTCATCCTCCAATGATTCACTTTAGTCCTTCACCGCCATGAATCAATAGATGATCTTAGAATGCAATTTTGTTCAAGTTCATTCACTAGACCACATACACTTGTAGAACACAATTTCCAACAAGCATAAACCAACTAGTTGGGTGGGCTACTTGAATAAGTGGAGCAGATTAGATATATTGATGCACATAAAGCGATGAACGATGGAGGAATATGACACATGACCCATGGACACGTGGTAATTTAGGAATACCAAATAATTTCAGCTTTCATTCAAGTGAACCAAAACAAACCAAGGTGGATGGTTCAATATTTTAACAAATTTAAATACACACATGTAATTAGTAAGAAACGGAGAAAAGTGAAAGATGAACCTGCAGTTGTTCATGGCTTTGTAGAATTCAATTCACCAGATCCGACTTTAATTCAGCTTCTAATACTATAAATCAAATAAAAAAGAATGATGCAAATAAAACATTCGAAGAAAGAAAAATGAAAAACAAGTGAGATTAGAAGCCAGAGAGAAACAAAAAAAAAATTTGATCAGAAAGAAATTTCCATTAAAACCGGAACAGAAATCAAGTTATTAGCTGAGTCGTATTTATGAAAAATCTTATAATTATAATTATTAACGTATAAATTTCATCTTTTATTCATAATTTTTTTTTTAAATATATACCGATTTGAATTTTTTAATTAGAGAGAGATAAGCAAACCATTGATGAGGACATGAGATCCGCAGTGCTTGCAGCAATATACGAAGAGATCGGATTCTGGACCATCTGGTGCCACGTCCTCACTCGATTAGCCTCGAGATCGATGAAGAACAGAAATCGTTGCGATTGATGAAGAACAACTAGAGCAAACTGCTGCGGTTGAGTTCTGTGTGCTTGAGCTTCAAATTGAGGGTTGTTTGAGCTTCGATCAACATTGATGAAGAACATACAACGCAAAATCTGCAATCAAACGAGCGAGAGAAAGAGTCTGTGTTTGAGCTTCAAATCGAGGGTTTTGGAAGAGAGAGAGAGAGAGAGAGAGACAGAGAGAGAGCGTGTCTGTGCATTTGAGCTTCAACTCGGGGTTGTAGAAGAGGCAGAGAAAATGAGAGACGGAGTCTAAGACAGTGTTAATAAATCGACTCAATACGACGTCGTTTAACGGAAATCAAAGACAATGTTTTCAAAACGCTGTGTTTAATGAATCTATAATAGCGTTTCCATAAACGCCACAAAACAAACGTTGCCATATGCCCTTTTTTTTAGTAGTGAGGGGTGATAGAAGTAATACTGGAGCTGGGAGTAGGTCTGCTGGTTGGTGTTTGGATCTACAGTGGGTGGTGTCCCTGTGGTGGTTGTGGAGGTGATGATTTGCAGTGGCAGTGGGTTTCGGGAGTCGCAGCAGCAGCTGGACCTTGGTCGATGATCTGCAGTGGGTTTTTTCCGGTGGTGGCTGTGGAGGTGATGACCTGCACTGGGTGTGTTCCGGTGGTGGCTGTGCAGTGGGTGTGCTCTGGTGGAGGCTATGTAGTGGGTGTTTTCTGGCGGTGTGGGCCGGTTTAGCAGCAGCATAGGGTGGTGAGGGCAGCATCATAGGGTTGCTGTAGGCTGCTTAGGGTTGGGTGGTTGAAGCTTCAGAGGCGTGGCCTGTTGGTGCAGGTGGTGTAGCTGCAGAGGAGTGGGTTTGTAGATGCAGAGGTGTGGGTGATTTGGCAGAGGCGTGGGGGTGTTGTTTTGTTTGAGTTGGTTTAGTTTTATTTATTTCGTTCCTTTTGGGGGTTGGTGTAGTTCCTTTAGTTTACTTTAGGTGTTTTGGTTGGGTTGATTATGTGGGACTCTTGTATTTTAATTTTTCAGTTAAGTTTTTCTTAATTTTTTTTGTTTAAAACAAAAAAAAATCGAGATGCTTAGGGGTATTTTTATATTTCTGAATCTCTCTTGATGCATGTCATCTTCTTGAACTCTTAATTTCATGCTGTTAAATGAAATTTTTCTTTGCTGATAAAAAAAAAAAAATAGTCATAAATGTATGAAATATAGTTATATGTCTTTCATTCTATGCATGTAGGTCGATGTGTATTTAGAATTAAGTCAATGAAGACAACAAGGTTTTTTATTGCAAGTATGGAATGATACGAAATGAAAATTAGGTGACGCAATTATGATTTAAAAAAAAAAAAAAAAATCATTCAATGCAAAAAAGAGCTTTATAACAGTTAAACTAATTGTATCTGTTGGGATCCGGGATCCCCCCAAGACCTTTGCGGAAATGAAACCAAGCAGAAATACACACCCACACACAAGGAGACACAATATTTTACGTGGTTCGGCCTCAATGCCTACGTCCACGGGAGAGTAGCCGGTTTTCACTATACCAATATGGAGATTACAGAATATGACAGAGGAGAAACTCACACTATTCTCACTCACCCATTCACCCGTCTCCCTCGCTCACACCGAGGGAGACGGTTTCTCACATCTCACTGATATTACACTTGCTCTGTTCACTCTCTCATTTTCTTCCTCTCCCCTAACCTCTATTTATACAGGCTTGAAGAGAAGGAAAGACAGCAGCTGGTGGATGAGTGGGTTTACCCACCCCACTTCTCTTAGTGCACCACTTCAACCACCACACTCCACCATTGTTGGCCACTCCTCTCTTAGTGGATTGGGCACTCACTTGGGTGATATTCAACAAATCACCCCCTCAGCCCATGTGAGGTGATCCACTGCACATACAGCTGCTAATCTTGTCACGCCCAAATTTCAACATAGTCTTCATCTCTTCACTGAGACGCTGCATCCCCTGAAAGCTAGAGATAATACACCAGAGATACAAGAGGAGGAGGGAATCCTACATCCTCAACTCAACTCACACCACTCTCTGATTTGGAGAGAGCCTCTGCTCCCATCTCCCACGGATCTCTTCCACGCTTCTGTCTCGGATGTCTTCACTTGCTATGCTTGAACTTGCGTAACCAAGATATTGGACACCCCCTGATCGGATGTCTTGCACCCCCTACTCGGATGCCCTTGACTGTCATGCATTACCTCGCAGGAACAGTCATGTTGAACACTGGAGCAACTAGAAAAACTTGTCGTTTATCCCATCAACGTCCTCAATTTTCCTTGCTCGGAGCTTATTTTTGAACTATCAGCCTTTGCCCTCTGCACTTCTGAACAACCTCCTAGCGTTTCCACATACGCTTGTTGTCTGTGCTGCAATCCCTGATTTTCGGTTCTGTCTCACTTGTACTCCGTACTGATGTTTGACAGTTAGCCCTTCTGCCAAGACAACTCCCACCGGTCTGTACAAGTTACCGCTATGCACCCCTGTGCATAGTGCTCGCACCCATGGTTTCTGATCTCCCTACGTCGAGCTCGCCTGAGAGATCCGCATCAACTCTATCATCTGCTGCCATGGAACTCAAGAAACCACCATAGAGAAAAAGGACTTGCCACTCATTGGCGCGCACTCTTGCGTTTGTCTCAATTTCTCTGTCTGGAAGTTCCTGTGAACTTTCAACAACCCGTTGTTGCACACTCCTCTGGCGCCTCTGTACGATACTCTACCGTACCCTTGCACTACTGCACGTCTGCATTTGTGCCCCTGCGCTTAGTATGCTCCTCTGCAACTATTGTTCTACACGTCCACATACCACCAGTATTTACTCGCATACAGTAGCTCCAACAGCCACAACATTTCCCTGAGCCTGAACTGGTTGCCAAATCATCTATCCGTCGATGAATGGTCTTCTCTTCTGATTGAACCACATCCTCCGATGATGTCAACAACCAGGAAAGTTCCCAGGACAGACTGGTGGGGTCACACTCGGTCCCACTTAAGAACCAGTCTCCTTAGACACTGTCTTTTTTACAGAACTTTCTTAGACATTGTTGATCTTGAGATAATCATACCTGCAATCCTCTGATCGCCCCCTGACCAATCCTGATCTCCCTCGATCTGCCATCAAGCCTGATCTCCTCTGGTCTTCAATGATCTATCTCGAGTTGTACCTGGTTGTTCAATCTGGTCAGAATCTGTCCATTCTAACCTCTTCAGTGACACTGCAGCGTTCCACAATATCCGACAACCTCCTTCCGAGTATTAAAGATGAAAAACTCCCATGTTTTACCAATCTTTTAAAAACCGTTCAGAATTTCACTATTCTGACCTCGCGGTTGCGTCCGGAACGGTCCGATTAGCTAGGACCAACCTTCGCTGTATTTTCGGGGACCTCACTGAAAAATATCCCCGAAAGCTGGGCCACACCACAATTTTCTGAAAATTCTGGACCACATTACAATTTTCAGAAGTTCAGGGAATATTCTGTGTACCAACAGAATATTCTGTCCACTACACCCGATGCCGTCCGCCCCTTCAATCTGCCTTCTTTTCACAGAAACTCCACCTCTAAAATCTGACCGTACAGATGTGTCCGGAATACTCCAAATAGTCTGAAACCACTATTAGATCACCAAAAATGGACTCCAAATCGCTAAGATCAAGCCAAAACATTTTGTACACCTCAGATCTGCGGCTGCACCTTAGCTGCGAAGCACCAGATCCTTTCCCTGCGGCTGCACCTTTGCCTGCGTAACACTGGATCTCTTCCTACCTCTGGATGACGTGTCAGACACGTGGCACACACGTGGCAGTCCCTGACTGGCCACGGTGCCACGTGTGTCGCTGACGTGGATGATGACTGGACCGCCACGTGTCGCTCCCTGGTTGGACACGTGGCGCTGACACCTTGCTGACACGGTGCTGACGTGTCGTGCGCGTGGCGTACGCGCGTGTGATGCACGCGCTCCCCCTTCCAGTCGCCTTCTTCCCTCTGCGCGCGCGTGGGGCGCGTGTCGCGACTATGCCCACGCGCTGGTTGCCTTCTCGGCGCGTGGAGGCGCGTGCTGCGACTGGAACTCACGCGCCAACTTCAGGAGGCACGTGAGGGCGCGTGGCTGCTCCTCTGGGTGTCTGCTTTGCATTTCTGGAATCCTCTCGTCGAGCCCTTGCTCCTGGTATGCTCAAAACTCAATTTCGAGCAATTCGATTTCTGGGCAGATTCGGATTTTGCACTGTTTTGGTTCCGAAACGCCACCGACGAGGCTCTGATACCAATTGTTGGGATCCGGGATCTCCCCAAGACCTTTGCGGAAATGAAACCAAGCAGAAATACACACCCACACACAAGGAGACACAATATTTTACGTGGTTCGGCCTCAATGCCTACGTCCACGGGAGAGTAGCCGGTTTTCACTATACCAATATGGAGATTTCAGAATATGACAGAGGAGAAACTCATACTATTCTCACTCACCCATTCACCCGTCTCCCTCGCTCACACCGAGGGAGACGGTTTCTCACATCTCACTGATATTACACTTGCTCTGCTCACTCTCTCATTTTCTTCCTCTCCCCTAACCTTTATTTATACAGGCTTGAAGAGAAGGAAAGACAGCAGCTGATGGGTGAGTGGGTTTACCCACCCCACTTCTCTTAGTGCACCACTTCAACCACCACACTCCACCATTGTTGGCCACTCCTCTCTTAGTGGATTGGGCACTCACTTGGGTGATATTCAACAGTATCAACTGTGAACTGGTCATGAAGTGATTGTAAACATTGATATGTGTTGGAAATCGGCTGAAACTACCTTCTCATCAATATACTAGTATTGGGAGGCCAAAAACCAATACGTATTGGCCGACATTTAAAACTATGAAAGATAACAACATGGAGAGCTATCTTACCAAATAGGAAATGATCAACATGGAGAGCTATCTTACCAAATAGGAAATGATCAAGACTTCCATTGGGCATAAACTCATACATGAGCAGTCTTTCTGTTCCTTCCATGCAGAAACCTAAAATCCTAACCAAATTCCTATGTTGAAGTTTGGCCACCAACAAGACTTCGTTCTTAAATTCCACTTCACCTTGTCCAGAATTTTTGGATAGCCTCTTCACAACTATATCTTGTCCATTTGGAAGTGTACCCTATAAATATATTCAAATATATATATATATATATATGTATGTATTCTCTCAATAGACTCAAATCTGTAATTTGGCACAACTTAATTGAAATATTTTTATGAGAATATTCTTTTACCTTGTAAACAGGCCCAAATCCACCTTGTCTACGCTTGTTACTATCAGAGAAGTTGTCTGTAGCATCTTTTATAGTACTAAAATCGTATTGTAAGGATTCTACGGCACTGATTTCATCCGTAACTTCACCAAAAAAAAAAAAAATACGAATTTAAAAATGACAACAAATTTGGATTTATAAACTTTCATTTTATTAGCAGTAATGTTTTTGTCTATCTTGTAGCCCTTGTGAGCATGTCTATGTACTGTGTTTTTCTTGAGAAGTAATTTTATGTAATAAAGAATTTATCTACTGGTCCTTTTTTCGACCAAGCTCCATGGTGTCGGACTTGTCTGACCTACCGTTAGCTTTCTAAAGAGTGATGAAATAATATATTTCAACCTTACCCGAGTAAATCCTGTACTATTAGGCCCAAGTTATTAGAGATGAGCACAATAATGTATCTACCCACCTATTTAGGCTGTGGCTGTATTTAGATCATAACATAAACTTGACTACAGACTTGTACAGTGAAAAGAAAAAAAGAAGAAGGAAGTAATTAAAAATGTAAACTAATTTTTTTGACACTTTCTTATTTTCTACAAATTTATAATCTAAACACAATCTTAATATAGTAATTTGAGAATTGCTAACACCAGGTGTGTATTAGCTGAAAAATTTTTAAATGGTACACATTCCCCTTAAAAAGGTGCGTACTATATCCTCATAATTATAAAGTTTTGTGATCTTAATTATGAATTATGCATGCTTTATTATGCATCCTAATTATAAAGGTTTGGGGATCTTAGCAATGAATAATAGAGATAGCAATTAGGGGGTCCATGGCACCGGGACTGGACCCGGTCTCAACCCGAATCCAATTAAATTATACTACCCTGCTCCCTGATCCAGATCCGAATGGTGAATGCTATGAACCTTCAAAATCTGACCCGAATGGGGAACTATTCTCCACCCCGAATGAATGTGTGCTTCGTTGTGCGGTATGGTAGTGGTCAAATTTGTAATGAACCAAAACGTGAATAAATAACACCTCATTTTGAACTTACTCTCAATTTTCTCAGTTGGCTTTTTATGCTTTCGTTTTCTGAGAAAGATGGTAAAGAGAACTATAAGAATTGGTGACAGTGCCAGTGACAGAGGTGGCAATAATGATAACCAATAGTTGTGGTATTGCCTGCAAAAATGACATAACATCAATATGCTTTGTTCCAATGGCTGTGTTAAATAGTTAGCTAAATGGATAGTTTGCCAACTAATTTGTTAATTATTATGAAATGATCGTAATTTGGATATCAAATAATCAGAAATAATCAATGAAAAATAAAACAAGCACAAATAACAATTTATGTGGTTCAACTTATACATCCATGAACTAGATTACAACAATACTTCACTAGGTAGGAAACAAGTTTACAACAATTAATTGTTTCTCACACTCTCAAACCCCCCTAGAATATACCCAAATTTTTGTATATCCAACTCTCTATAAAAGAAACTCACTCTATATTTCTTCTATGAATTTTCTCTGTATCTAAATTGTGTTGGATTTGAGACATCCAATCCCTATTTATAGTTCAGCTACAAAAATTTAACTTGTCATTTTAAAAGAATTGAAGATTTTATTTATAAAAGCCCACTATGAATGAAAAATGGCAAAATTTATTTTGGTTTACCCTTAAAGTGGCAATTTGTAATAATTTTGTTGAAATGAAAATTAAAAAAGAAAAAAAAGGATGTACAAAGATTTAGGGATATACTTAAAAGTTCAAACCAACTAATTGACAAACATTTTTTTAATAAGAGGTAAAAGTGTAATTTTCAATCAACCGAGGGACGATTAATCCTAGCAAAATAGTAAATAGAATATTAAGCACAATTATTATAATATAAACTGAATGCAAATTGGAGGTTAGAATAGTAAGGGTTGTAAGAGTTTGTGAGTTATGTTGTCAATATCCTAAAATTGTTTTCTTCTCCTTATGAAAGTGTTAAAGGAGTGAACATAAAATTCAGTTTGTTGATAGCATTCCTCGTTTAGTGTTCATGATCACTATAAAGTTTTTTTTTTTTTTTGATTGGCAAAAGTTAATGACTAAGTTGCTAAATTAACACCTAAGGAGGAGTGATCAACTCCCAACATCTCTTTGCAAGCACTTATGTCTTGCCCCTATGCCACTAAGCTACAAGGCTCTGGATATGAACATTAAATACTTGAATCAAGTGTCGAATCAAATTATCTATAAACTCATAAAAATAGTGAAGAGCATTCTTTGAAGAATAATCTCAATGGATAATATGAAATTAACTTTTGTATATAGCATAATGTACAAATCAAGTTGTCCCCCCCCCCCCCCCCCCCCCCCCCCAAAAGTCAGACACACATATAGCATTAGAGTTGCATAAGAAATGAAGGGGGTTTATTTGGTTTGTATCTCAAGATATAGAATTTCTTTGTTTGTATCTCAAGATATAATTTTTTTTTTAAATTTCAAAATTTTGTTTGGTTCAAATTTAAAAAAAAAAAAAATTTCAAAATCACTTTATCTCTCTTACACATCAATCAATCATTTTTTCTCTATATTCTCTCCTTTTCAATCACTTTTTTTTTCTCACACACATCTACTCAATTACAACAAAATATTAAATCAACCCAAATTCTCAAACTCCAAAACTATTTTCAAAATATACAACCAAATAAACCTAAAAAAATTCAAACACTCTCCCTAAATTTTTTTTTTGAAAAAACTATCTCAAAATACAAACCAAACACACCCACAATTTTTGAGAAAAGTTTTCAAAATTTTGTTTGGTTCAAATTTTTGAAGTTTTTTTTTTCTAAAATCACTTTCACTCTCATACACATCAATCAATCACTTTTTTTCTCTCCGCTCTCCATATTAATCATTTTTTTTTTCTCTCACACATATTTACTCAATTACAACAAAATATCAAATCATCTCAAACTCTCAAATTATTTTCAAAATATACAACCAAACAAACCAAAAAAATTTCTAAACTCTCTCTCCCAATTTTTTTTTTGAAAATTTATTTCAAAACACAAACCAAACACATTCAAACTCTCTCATTATTTATACCCATTATTAATTTGTAACTGAATTGGTTTAAGAAACCAATTTAATTCATAACTGTCAAAAAATAAACAAAACAAATAATTAAAAAATATATTTTATTAAAAAGAACAAATTATACTGTTAGTCCCCATACTTTAGCCCTTATGTCATTTTGATTCCTGTAATTTCAATCGAATCAATTTTGACCCTCAATTTTTTATTTTGCCTCAAATTTGTCCAATTGCTTCCAATTTCTAGCTTTTTTTTATGGTAAAATGTGTACACAAGTGACATATGTTATACTTTCAGGAACAAAATTGTAATCTTGATCAATTCAGTAGCTTAACCTTAACTAATTCAATGAATTTTTTTTTTATCTAAAATTAAGAATCAAAATTAAGCCAAGTAAAATTTAGAGACTAAATAGCACATGCAACAAAATGTAAGGACTACCCGTAGTAATTTGCCCTATTAAAAATGACCAACATGGGCACCTCTTCTTGCAATTTTGGAGGTGAAGAAGGTGGTTAAATATGCTTCAACTGTTCAATATGAAAAAGGGATTTTAATTATCAACTGTTATGCATCGTATTAGTCGTTATGTAATAAGAGTGGTGGGGAGGCAAGGGTGGTGGGACAGCTAGATGGCGAAGTGGGTGTGGCAGAGCTGGTGGCATGCGAGGTGGACAAGAGCATTGGGGGATCTGAATGGTGAAGGAGAATGTAATGATAGTATGTTGGAATCAGTGGTAAAGAACACTGACATGGAGTTGGAAGTTCCAACGGATGGTGGCTGCAGTCAAGAGCTGGAAGTGGAGGGAGTGGGGTAAATCATGGGTGGAGAAGAGGGGTAGCATGCACGGGCTAGATGATACAGTTGTAAACTAAAGGCTTCTTAAAAAGTATTAGTGGGGCCGGAAGAGGAGAGGCCCAGTATCAATCTAGAGGTTGTGCTTACTGGGGCCCAAAGGAGGGTTTCGTTGGAACCAGGAAGTATGCAGTCCAGTTGTTGGGTATATTGGGCCAGATTCTACACAGTTGGTGCCAGGTAGAAAAAGTAAAGGTGTAGTGTCTAGAAAGAGTAACGAGGGAAGCAGAGAGCCAAGGGAGGCTGGTGTGAAGAAGCTTATGCAGAAAAAGATGAACCAGAGGGGCAAGGTGCATTCGAGCTGTTTTTCCAGAGGGGCTATTTGTAGAGCTGCAGCTATTACAGCTTCATTATCGGTACCCCAGTCGAGTGGTCCCAGTAGAAGAGCTGCGTTGTTGAAGGAAGCTCGTGAGACGGTTCAATTGGGTAAGCTGTTGGGGGATGAGTTGTATGGGGAAGGAGGAGGAAGTTGTGAATCGGATTGTGGAAATGAAGCTACAAGATAAGGAAAGGATGGGAGGAGGGGCCCGCGGGTAGCCCCAATTTAAGACGGGTGAAAGGGGGTCTCAGGAGTAGTCTTAAGTTTTTTAATGAAGATCTTGTCATGGAATGTAAGAGGGTTGGGGAGGAAAGATAAAATGGGGAAAAATTTTGAAGTTGGTTAAGGACAAGAAGTTGGATATGATACTGTTTCAAGAAACAAAGAAATCCAATGTGGATGAATTGTTGGTGAAGTCCTTATGGCCCTTTGATTCTTTGCAATTCTTGGCAGTGGACTCGGTGGGTAGTGCAGGGGGCCCTGTTATGTGTGTGGAATCCTGGGGTCTTCCAGCTGGCCGAGTGTTTGCAGCTCGAGGAATTTCTTACTTCTATCCGGTATTTTTAAGCAATCTTTTGAGTGTGTAGTTGTTAACATTTATGCTCCGAATATTGTGAGGAGTCGGGGTCAGTTATGGGAAGCATTGGGCAGGACTGAAGTCATCTTTTCATAAGCCCTGGTGTATTGGAGGAGACTTTAATGAAATTCATTTTTTGAGTGAAAGAAGGGGTTGTCTGAGAAGGGATAAAGGAATGTATGAATTTAATGAGTTTATTGAACGTATGGAGTTAGTAGATCTGCCTTTGTTAGGGAGAGGTTTTACATGGTGTAATTTCAGTGGAAGGTGATAGGTGGAGTAGAATAGATAGGTTTTTTAGTAGATCCCTTGTGGATGGAGAAGTTTAGCCTCAAGCAGTGGGGCCTTCCAAGGAGTTATTCTGATCACTGTCCATTGGTGGCTGATGGAGGAAGCAAGAGACTGGGGTCCCTAGGCCCTTTAGGTTCCTAAATGCATGGAGTCTGCATCCTACTTTTATGGCTTTGGTAAAGCGAGCCTGGGCTGAGGCTGAGACTCACGGTTGGGCTGGCTTTAGACTGAAAAAAAAGGTTAGCATCCTTGAAGATGGCATTTGAAGGAAGTGGAATGAGGAGGTCTTCGGAAATGTTGATCTTCAGTTAAAATCCGCTGAGGAGGAGCTCCATGAGATTGACCTAAAAGCAGAAGTTGGGCCACTTCTGGACTCTGAAATTGGTAGGAGAAGAGAGTTAAGAAGTTTAGTATGGAAATTGAATAAGAGATTGGGTTGGATTTGGCAACAGAAGTCTAGAGTTTAATGGGCCCAAGATGGGGATAAAAATACGAGATTCTTTCATGTGATGGTTAAGAGGAGACAAGGTCAAAATTTAATTGATACAGTGTTTCAGAATGGTGAAGCTATTGGGGAACCAAGGAGGGTGAAACAAGTAGTGGTAGGGCACTTTAGAATTTGTACTCCGAGCAGTGGAAAAGTAGACCAAAATTGAATGGCCCCTTTATTACCATTGGGGACGATGAGGCAAAGAGGGATTTAGAAGCAGAGTTTACATTGGAAGAAGTGTGGGCAGCTGTGAAGGACTGTGATGGGAATAAAGCTCCCGGGCCTGACGGCTTCAACCTTTTCTGCATCCAAAAGAGTTGGGAGGTGATGAGTAGTGAAATTCTTCAGTTCATGCATGAGTTCCATAATAATGGTAAAGTTGACCAGTGGGCTTAATAGTTCATTTATAACGTTGATTCCGAAGAAGGACAGTTCAGCAGATTTGGCGGACTACAGACCAATCAGTTTGGTGGGGTCAATCTACAAAATTCTAGAAAAAGTTCTATCTAGGAGAATTAAGAAGGTTTTGCCTAGACTGGTTGGTGAGGGTTCAAACAGCATTCATTGGAGGCCGGTGTATTCTAGATGGAGTCTTGACTGCCAATGAGATCATTGAGTGGTGGAAATCAACAAAGCAAAAAGGGGTTCTACTTAAGCTCGATTTCGAGAAAGGCGTATGATTCGGTCAATTGGAGTTCTTGCTTCAATGGTGTCTAATTTCGGATTTGGAGAGAAATGGGTAAAGTGGATCAAGGAATGCCTATCCTCATCTAGAATATCAGTTTTGGTGAATGGGTCACCCACTGAAGAGTTTTCCACCGCAAAGAGGGTTAAGACAAGGTGACCCACTCTCCCCATTCCTATTTAACTTGGTGGCTGAGGGGTTAAATATGCTTCTAGATAGAGCCAAGACGTTGGGATTGGTTAAGGAGGCTGTGGTTGGGGTCCACTGTATGAGCATCTCACATTTGCAGTTCCTGGACGATACTATAATTTCTTCTGCGAGGCAGATTTGGAGGAGTTGTCATTGATTAAAAGAATATTAAGGTGTTTCGAAGTGATGTCCAGTTTAAAGATAAACTTTCACAAAAGTGTCGTGTGTGGTGTGTGCATCTCTGATTCTGAGGTGAAGGATTTTGCAGGGGAGTTAAATTGCCAAAGTAAGAAGCTGCCTATTCTGTATTTGGGATTACCCTTAGGAGCCAATCCTAGGAGGAAGGCTACTTGGCAGCCTGTGGTCGGTAAAGTTCGGTTGAGGCTGTCTCTCTGGAAGAGGAAGCTGTTGTCCTTTGCAGGTCGTCTGACTTTAATTAAGTCAGTAGTTGCCCTGTCTGCCAGCGTATTATATTTCTTTATTCAAGATGCCTAAGGGTGTAGCGAAGACAATTGATAAGCTGCAGGCTATGTTTCTCTGGGGAAGCAGTGAGGGTCAGAGGAAAAGTGCATTTGGTGAGGTGGCAGGAGCTTATTAAGCCTAAGAAGCAAGGTGGGCTAGGGGGTCAGAAGTCTAAGTGAGCTGAACGTTTGTTTTATTACTAAAAATGGTGGTGGCGATATGGTGTTGAAGTTAAAGCCTTGTGGAGGGCTGTGATCTGCAGTAAATATGGGCAACATGGTGGTGGGTGGTGGCCTGCTGTTGGTGAAACTGGTAATTTATCTCCAATTTGGCAGGGTATCTAAGTATTGCAACGGATTATCCTCAGCTGCTTGATTTCTATTTGGAGAATGCAAAGATAAGGGTAGAGAATGGAGCAAGAGTCCACTTCTGGACTGATATTTGGTGGAATAGCTGTAGGCTCAGTGAGAAGTTCTCAAGATTGTTCAGTTTATCTATCGCGAAGGAAGGCTCTTTGCTGCAATACAACCTGGGTAGGGATAGGACCGGAGAATGGAACCTGGCTTTTAGAAGAGGGTTGCGTGCATGGGAAGAAGTGGAGGTTAACAGGCTTTGTGAGTGGCTGAGTGCAGCTCCTATAAACAGGGGAACTATAGATGACTGTTTGAGGTGGGAGATGGATTCATCTGGTCAGTTTTCAGTGGCCTCAGTTTGGAAATGGATGCAAGTGGATAAGGGACCGAAGCTGCCTGTGACAAATGAGATGTGGGCAAAATGTTGCCCCCCCCCCCCCCCCACCCCCCCCCCCCCAAAATTCAATTTTTTGGATGGTTAGCGTGGAAGGGTAGGGTGAAAACTTCAGAATTCCTGCAGAGAATGGGGGTGCTCGGTGCCAACGCTAGCACACTGTGTGTATTCTGCCAAAAGGAATCTGAAAGTGTTAAATCATGTTTTATTGCACTGCTCATTGGTTTGGAGAGTCTGGTCTCGAATTCTAGAGCTGGTGGGATATGTGGTGGGTAATCCCTGGGGTCTATTGAGGACTTGTTGCATTGGTGGGCAGGTGCTTCGATCAAGAAACAAGAGGTGGAGGTGTGGAAAATGGTGCCTTTACTCTTGTTGTGGTCGATTTGGAGGTTGAGGAATGATGTTGTGTTTAATGATGCCCATCCTAATTTTGCTGATTTGGAGGAGTTGGTGAAGATAAGGGTAGCGTTTTGGGCCAAGAGCAGGTTATCAGGTGTGAATTACAATGTGCATGATATAGTAAATAATCTTCATCAGGTGAGGCATTGTCTGAGGTAAAGGAGTGCGAATCTGGTTCTGCTGTGGCAGTACTGGGCAGCAATTGTGCATATCTGGAGTTTGCTAATCTGCTCATCTGGCTACTGTGTAGTCTGTATCAGTTTTGGAGGGAGGCTGCTGTGAACCTTGGTGAAGTTATGGCCTTCAAGTGAGGAATGCTGCTGGTTTTTCTGGGTTACACCTCCTGCTGCTGGAACCAAATCTTCTTCTGCAGAAGGTGTTCTGTGCTCTGTGCTGATTTGCTGGGTGTAGTTCCTGCAATTTTGAGTTGATCTGTTTCTCTGGCAGCTGCACTGATTTTCTGGTTTTTGGTGATATGTCCAGTCTGTTATGTCCCTTGGACTGCACTGATTCTTGGGTTTTGTTTTGTTTTGCTTGAGTTGTTCTGTCGTTTGTCCTTTACCTGTTGGTTTCTCACCAACTAGGAGGTTGGAGCTTCGCTTAGCTCCAAGCTCCTCTTTATTGATGTATCTTCCTTCTCTGTTTGGTGTTCATCAATAAAGTCTTTCGTTTTGCCGATCAAAAAAAAAATGGATACATATCATGTTTTGAAAGCAGAATCAAATTTTTGTTGATGGGCAAAATACCTTGAGTTGGAGGTGGAGGTGGAGGTAGAACCCGGAGTGTCGTTATAGAAATGGTTCATCTCATACTGAAGATTACAGCTCGGAGCTAGAACTCTAGCTCCTCTACTTGCTTGCATTACAGCATTGAGGAATGTAATTAGCAGCCACAACTAGGACAATCAATATATTGCTGCGGAGATAAATCAGGGGTGCACTGTGAAAGCCCGTATATTGTCAGAAACGCATCGCCACTTGTCATCCCCATTGCAAATTTAACGGAGAGGACCTCCTTGCGCCGCTTGGTTCGTAGCTTTACAAGCAATGGCCCCAGTGCCTGTTTAAACGGAGCCCCGTCGGTGACATTTGCATGCCGGATTAGTTTGCAGTGTTCCCCCGGCTATAGTCTTTTGTATGAATACCTTTGTTGTGGAAATTTTATGCAATATATCATAAATATTATTATGGTATTATAGAAAATCAATCCACATTATACCAAGTTTGTAAATTAAATGTAGAGCAGCACAACAGTTCTACATACTCAGAAAGGAATTTATAATTTTAGTCCAAGATTCATTTATAAATTGGCCTGGCCTCATAGTGAGAAGATTAAATCTACACTCTACATTTGAAATTTTAGATAAATTTCTGATTTTTCTTTGTGGGTTTATAGACTTTCCGGATTGTGAGAGATATGTAGTTGTTGTCCTAAAATTCTTATTATCTCTCCTAACACGAATGTTACAGCACACAATAAATAATTTTAAGATACAACTCAAATAACTATCCATCCTTCTCATGTCCGCAGACATCAGAAGGGTTAATAATGAAGTGTCTATCACTACAACATATTAAGATTTTAGGGACAAAAATTATTTTTCTTTTCAAAAGTGGTCATTATTATATTTTTAACGAGAAAATTGAACATTTAGTGATAGATTATTATCCTATGGGACCCATTTTTTTGTCTGAAAAAAATGAATATTTTTTTATCAAATTTTCTTGTTCCTAAGAGTACAATTTATTTGACTTTGTAGAATGAGTTTTTAACGACTATTCTTACGACAACAAGAATCGATCTCCAAATATTTTTTGCAACAAAGTTTTACTTTTAGAGATAAAAAATTCGTTCCCAAACTCTTATTTGTTATGGTAAAATGTCTATAATTAAATTTGTCTATCATAAATAAATAAATAAATAAGAAAGGAATGGAAAAGTTATTTCATGGGTCAAGAATTCCACATCAACAGTGTGTATGATTAATGGGAACAATACATGAAAAAAAAAAAAAGAAAAAAGAAAAAAAAAAGTCACAATACATAGAGGAATTATTATAATTTTACTGATGTATATATTAATTCAAAAAAAATAACCACAATACACTTTAAAATTTCATTGATTTAACATGTCACATCAATACAATGACGTGATATATGTCGAAAAAAATGATTTTTGGAGATTTTAATTTAATATTAAAGTGTGGTGACTTTAATTAAATATTAAAGTGAGTCATAATCATTTTTTGTGTTGGGTCCAAGTGAGCCAAAAACCATTGGGTTTTTAATAAGAAATTGCCAAGAAATTACTTCATGATGTTAGATTCATGAATAGGATTTTAAAGGAGTATTTAAATCCTTTTTCTTGGCTAAAAGGTGTGAATCCTTTGGGCATCCATACTTTTCATTTTGTGAAAAGGGGACTATGGATGCTTGGTGTTTTAATGACTAGCCTTAAAGGCTGGAGGCTCTTTCTCTCTCCCCTATACATGTATAAATTGAGACCCTCCTATCAAGTTTCATATAAAAAATTTTGCTTCCATTTTACAAGTCAGTTTGCCAGAAAGTTCCTATTGTGAGAGAGTGCTGCCTTTGTTTTGTTCGCTAAGCTAGACAAATAGTGCTTCTGCCGTAGCTGGTTTTGACTGTCGTATCCTGGGAGACAGACGTTGGGTTTCCTCAAGCACTCGACCCGTGAGGCGGTGAAATCTGTTTTAAGGAAACTGCTTCCGTGCAGGTTTCGGTTCGTCTCTTTACCCTTTTATTGTTTGTGTATTTCTGTTGAAATTTAGTTGTAGATTATCCGCATATGTTCTTGATATATGATTTGTTTTCTTCATAAATCTATTTATTTAATTTCATAATTTTGAACAACAAGCTTAAAACAGATTATATATATATTTTCTATGAAATTGATTGAATAGATTTATTTAGAAAATTAGGTTAGCTTTGTATAATGTTACTAGAAACTGTTGCGAAATTGCAAACTATTTCAATGATTGTAAATCATGCAATGGTACTCTCTAATTGCTTAGTTTAATTAGAATGCTCTATTATAATTTGCATACTTAATTGTATTAGTATGATCTTGTTTTATACGTATGGTTCATCATTTTCCCTACCATGATTTGCATGAATTTTAAGGTTATAAAATATAATTTATGGATGTTGCAATTTTGACATGTTAATTCTATTCTAGTCTCAATTTGTTACATGCTTATTATTTTCTAGGCTAGAGTACATAATTTAATGTATTTGGGAGTTATAGAGTTTTATGAATTGTGTACATGATTAATCTAAATTATCTAATTGTGTGCATTAATATGAATTATTTAATTGGGTGCATTAATCTAAATTATCTAATTATGTGCATTAATATGAATTATTTAATTGGGTGCATTAATCTAAATTATCTAATTTGGTTCATTAATCTGAATTATTTAATTAGATGCATTAATCTAAATTATTTAATTGGGTGCATTAATCTGAATTATTTAATTAGGTGCATTAATCTGAATTATTTAATTAGGTGCATTAACTTTGAATTTGACTTATCTATTTGGAGTTATTAGTTTAAATGTTTATTATGAATTAATTTCATTCATAACTCATGAGTATTGAACTTTATTTTAAAGTTGTAATTTAATTTTGAAGTTACAAATTGTATTTTATTTTGGTACTTTATATTAGTTGATTACTTATATAATTAATAGTTGGCTAGATGGTTTCAATTATTTATTATAATTAAATTTTTTAGATTATTTGTTTGTATTTTGTTGTGGTTTGCCTACTAACTTTCTTTGTAGGGATACAATGCGAAAAACAAATATAAAACCCAAATGAATAGAATTTGGGATGTAAAAACAAAAAAGTTTGGACTACTAACGTTTGTGTTGAATAGAATACCTAAGCGTGGAAAGGCTTTTGGACTAAATAGAATCCTTATGGATTGACTATTTTATCAAAATGTTTGAAGCATGTTTGCTTGAGAAGTAATTGGTTTGTTTACCAATTTGTAGTAGCAAGTTTTATTTGCTTGTTTTGTTAGAAGCATTTTATATGCGTGTAATTGTTATAATAATTTTAATTGCTTGTAAGTTTGGAACTTGGTTTGATTTCTGTGATAGAAACCAAAGTTTTAGCTTTGGCTAAAGAGTAGTTCTTATTTTTGTTTTCAGAAGAAATGACAACTAAGATGGATTTGATTTCAAACTTTTGGAGTTTGAGGAAGTCTTTGGTTTAATCATTTTATTCCCAAAGGTGTTGGAAAACCAAGTTTGGAAAAAAAAATTGGTTATAATCTGATTATATCCAAAGTGTTTTGGTTTTGAGAAAGGAAACCAAATTTTAGCATTAGCTAAAATATTTCTGATTTTCTTCAGAAATAATGGGCGTAGTTCCGGGAGTACCGGTTAACTTTTATGAGTGGTGTAATTCTGGTAGCAAATTTTATTTGCTTGGGAATCGGTTTGTTATAACCTGGTTTATCCCCTAGAAATCTTAATTTTTAAATTGTTTCCCATGGACTAGGAGTCAACATGCTCTTGAATGTTTTGTCAAAAGGTTAACTGGGTTTTAAGTGGGACCGATGTGACCCCTCCAGTTTTTCCTGGAAACTTTCTTGACCATGTTCGATTCTAGGTTTCATGGTGAGACTAATTTTTAAATTAATTTTTCTTCTGAGAGATTTTCTAAGGGTTAAGTTTAATTTCTGGAATCACAGAAGTGAAATTCAATTGTGATGTTTCAGAAATGGCTTCAAAAGGTAACAAACAGAAATGCTGTTCCACTTGACAACCTTAGGCCTCACGAGATTCTTAAAGGAAGATCTTGAGAGATCAAGTATGATTAAAGGAAATCATAAGATTGCATTAAAATATCTCTGAATTGATCAGAGGCAAATAATATGGTATCCTTGTGTTATTTATAGCATTTATGATTGCTATGTGACTTTGCTTGAAAGCAAAGTTAGAGACAACTTGTTATAGTGAGTGAATATTTTTGGATTTTTAAATTCCAAATATATTCTTAAATTGGTGGTTCCTAGTAAGTACAAGATCACTGATCACAGAGATAGAAAACTGGTGGTTCCTAGGTGGTGTTAGACCACTGGCTACACAGTTATGAGATTGTGGTTCCTAGTAGTGTATAGATTACTGATCACATGTCAAGACAACATGATTCTTAGTAGTGGAGAGGCTTACTGGTCATATGTCAAGACATGATGATTCCTAGTAATGAAAGAGTCTATTGATTCTATGTCAGGAAGTTGTGATTCCTAGTAGTAAAGTGACTACTGAACACAAAGTTTAAGACATTGTGATTCCTAGTAGTAGAAAGTCTACTGACCACATGCATGAGAATTAGTGATTCCTAGTGATAAGACTACTGGCCATGTTATGAAGTTCCGAATAGTAGACTATTGAACACTGGATTTGTGTTTCCTAATAGTAAGACTATTGGCTTCAGAGTGATAGGTTGAACCTAATATATTTGGATGCCTAATTCGGTTGATGACATTCTGGGAATGTATTTACTGTGATATGATTTTGAGAGTTTCATAATCATTGTGACACAAGGATTTGTTCAAAAAACTTTGTATAAATTCTACAAAGAAGACTTAATTATCTAACTCCAAAATTGAGGAGGATAATAGAAAGAAAGGAGGGAGTACCTCCTTAGTGAAGGCCAATGTCATTGACCATGGCAATTTTTCTGGGGTAAGGAAGAAGCCCCCTGTGAACAATGACTCTATGCTGGGGCCAAGGGGTGGTGTTGTAAAGAAGCTGGCATACAAGCTGCGGGAACCTGGTTATCGGTTCTTTGAGATGTGCTACAACTGTGGTAGCGAGGGGTTTTATCTTTACTAGGGCTACACGCCACATCTGCTCCGAGCAGAAGCTGTTTACAATTTTTGAACTGGTTACAACCAGTGAGAAGTTGTTTATGGAAAACTCTGCTACCTCGATTGTTGAGGAGAAAGGAAAGGTGGTCCTGAAGTTGATGTCAGGAAAGGAGCTAACCTTGAACAAAGTCCTGTATGTTTTGGACATTTTGTTAGAATCTTGTCTCAAGGTCTTTTCTCAGTAAACATGTTTTCGCATGGTTTTTGAGTCCGACAAGGTCGTTTTGACGAAACACAAGTGTGAAACTTGTGTTGAAGCGAAGTGGACAAGATCCTGTATAAGTTATGGAAATGCGTTAAGTCTTCTTATAAATTCTTACGAATGTGGGGGTGTCTTGCTATTGTGGCGATTCCTACACCCTAACGGGTTAGGATAGGCCCGAAATCCGTGAATTGTATATTCATTGGCTATGCACATAATAGTAGTGCATATCGATTTCTTGTACATAAGTCTGAAACTTCAGACATTCACAGGAATACCATCATGGAGTTAAGGAATGCATGTTTCTTTGAAGACATTTTTCCTTGTCGAACCTAAGAAGGGGTTCCAAGGTCTTTGGAGCATTTGATGAGCTTCCTAGTGAGGATGATCATGTTGATGATTCAGGTGATGATCAAATTGAGGTTTTAGATGAGCCCAGAAGGAGTAAAAGGGCTAGGATATCCAAATCTTTTGGTCCAGACTTCTTGACTTATATGGTTGAGAACGAACCTCAAACTTTTCACGAAGCTGTGACTTCTCTTGAGAGTCTTTTATGGAAAGAAGCAATCAAAAGTGAGATTGACTCCATCTTATAGAACGACACCTGGGAGTTGGTAGATTTACCTACAGGTTGTAAGCCTTTAGGCTGCAAATGGATTTTTTAAAGAATGATGAAGGTCGATGGGTCTATTGACAAGTATAAGGCGAGGCTCGTTATCAAAGGGTATAGGCAACGAGAAGGCCTGGATTACTTTGATATGTACACACCTGTAATTCGGATAACATCCATTCGCGTAGTGATTGTGTTAGCAGTTTTGCGCAATCTAGAGATACACCAGATGGATATAAAGATAGCTTTCTTAAATGGGAATTTGAATGAAGAAATCTTCATGGAGCAACTTGAGAGGTTTTCAGCTCCAAGATAAAGCAAGAAAGTCTGTAAACTTGTCAAATCTTTGTATGGTTTGAAGCAAGCGCCTAAACAATGGCATGAGAAGTTTGACAATGTAATGTTGTCAAATGGGTTTCGAATCAACGAATGTGACAAGTGTATTTATGTCAAAGACACTGACAGAGGTTATGTCATTTTATGTCTATATGTTGATGATATGCTCATTATAGGTAGTACGATGAAATGATCAAAACTACCAAGAAGTTGTTAAACTCTAAATTTGACATGAAGGATATGGGCATAGCAGATGTTATTCTGGGAATTAAGATTAACAGAATCTCTGGCGGAATTGTACTTTCTCAGTCTCATTATGTTGATAAGATACTTGAGAAGTTTAGTGGATCAGATACGAGTGTGTCATCGACACCTGTAGACTTAAGTCTACACTTTACCAAGAATAATAAAGAGAGTGTCTCTCAGTTAGAATATTCTCGGGTAATTGGAAGTTTAATGTATCTGATGAGTTGTACTAGGCCAGATATAGCTTACTCGGTTAGCAGGCTTAGTAGATACACAAGTAATCCTGATGCTTCTCATTGGAAGGGCATTGTACGGGTGTTAAGGTATTTACGCTACACTCGGGATTATGGGCTGCATTATACTCGATATCCAGTGGTACTAGAAAGATATAGTGACGCGAATTGGATATCAGATATAAAGGACTCAAAGTTCACTAGAGGATATGTGTTCACTCTTGGTGGGGCAGCCGTGTCTTGGAAATCTTCCAAGCAAACGTGTATATCTAGATCAATGGTGGAATCAGAGTTTATTGCTTTGGATAAAGCAACGAAAGAAGCAGAATGGCTTCGCCATTTCATTGAAGATATTCCACGTTGGTCTAAACCTGTGCCAGCTATTTTTATTCATTGTGATTGTCAATCTGCAATTGGTAGGGTACAGAGTAATATGTATAATGGAAAGTCTAGACATATCCGTCGTAGACATAATTCCATACGACAACTGCTCTCGAATGGAGTTGTCTCTTTAGACTATGTAAAGTCTAAGGACAACATTGCGGATCCGCTAACCAAAGGGTTAAGTCGAGTGTTAGTCGAAACGTCGTCAAAAGGAATGGGGTTAAGGCCTTTGGAAGTTACCGGAATGGAAACCCAACCTAGTTGACTGGAGATCCCAAGATCTAGGTTCAATGGGACAACCTAATTGCGTGTAACGGTGGTATGTCACTGAGGAGGTTAAACCTCCAGCCATTCCTTTTATCAGTGATACCTGCAAGTGTAGAGGATAAGCTGAGCTTTTAATGACTCTTATGTGTTAAGCTGTTGAGCTAAGTATTGCAGGATACTTTAGTAGAGTCACCTATGTGAGTTTGAAGTGGGGCCGCTTCTAGAAGAATTGGGCAGGCCAAGATTCTTTGAAACCACTCGCTGAACCAGGCTAGTGTCCAGGGCCACACAGGGCACACCATTGAGAACATAATGGTGGTAGGAGTAATTCCCATGTGAGATCTATTGTCTCAGTTTACACAAACGGCAGAGCAGTTCAAGATGTCTTATTCACTGATCAGCGAGTAAACTCGATAGGTTTTCACTGGGAGAGGTTCAAAGCCAAAAGCTACCTTCTCTGATGTCGGGGTTAGTCCGTTGTACTCTCTCTCAGAGTCTTTATTGTTGAACGATGTCCGTTTGTTGAGTCATTCGGTCAATTTTTATTCATGTGGGGGATTGTTGGAAAAAATGTTTTTTGGGGACTTTAATTTATTATTAAAGTGTGGTGACTTTAATTAAATATTAAAGTGGGTCCTAACCACTTTTTGTGTTAGGTCCAAGTGAGCCAAAAACCATTAGGTTTTGAATAAGAAATTGCCAAGAAATTGCTTCATGATGTTAGATTCATGAATAGGATTTTAAAGAGTATTTAAATCCTTTTTCTTGGCTAAAGGGTGTGAATCCTTTGGGCATCCATACTTTTCATTTTGTGGAAAGGGGCTATGGATGCTTGGTGTTTTAATGACTAGCCTTAAAGGCTGGAGGCTTTTCCTCTCTCCCCTATACATGTATAAATTGAGACCCTCCTGTCAAGTTTCAATATAGAAATTTTTGCTTCCATTTTACAAGTCAGTTTGCCAGAAAGTTCCTATTGTGAGAGAGTGCTGCCATTGTTTTGTTCGCTGAGCTAGACAGATAGTGCTTCTGCCGTAGCTGGTTTTGACCGTCGTATCCTGGGAGACAGACGCCGGGTTTCCTCAAGCACTCGACCCGTGAGGTGGCGAAATCTGTTTTAAGGAAACTGCTTCCGTGCAGGCTTCGGTTTCGTCTCTTTACCCTTTTATTGTTTTGTGTATTTCTGTTGAAATTTAGTTGTAATTATCAGCATATGTTCTTGGTATATAATTTGTTTTCTTCATAAATCTATTTATTTAATTTCACAATTTGAACAACAAGCTTAAAATAGAGTTTATATATATTTTCTATGAAATTGATCGAATAGATTTATATAGTCTATTAGGTAAGCTTTGTATAATGTTACTAGGAACTATTGCAGAATTACTCACTATTTCAATGATTGTAAATCATGCAATGTTATTTTCTAATTGCTTAGTTTAATAAGAATGCTCTATTATAATTTGCATACTTAATTGTATTAGTATGATCTTGTTTTATGCGTATGGTTCATCATTTCCCTACCATGATTTGCATGAATTTTAAGGTTATAAATTATAATTTATGGATGTTGCAATTTGACATGCTAATTCTATTCTAGTTTCAATTTGTTACATGCTTATTATTTTCTAGGCTAGATTACATATTTTAATGTATTTGGAATTATAGAGTTTTTATGAATTGTGTACATGATTAATTTGATTTTAATTGGGTGCATTAATCTAAATTATTTAATTAGGTGCATTAATGTGAATTATTTAATTAGGTGCATTAATCTAAGTTAACTAATTGGGTGCATTAATGTGAATTATTTAATTAGGTGCATTTATCCGAATTTTTTAATTGGGTGCATTAACTTTGAATTTGACTTATCTATTTGGAGTTATTAGTTTAAATGTTTGTTATGAATTAATTTCATTCATGACTCATGAGTATTGAACTTTATTTTAAAGTTGTAATTTAATTTTGAAGTTACAAATTGTATTTTGTTTTGGTACCTTATATTAGTTGGTTACTTATATAATTAATAGTTGGCTAGATGGTTTCAATTATTTATTATAATTAAATTTTTAGATTATTTGTTTGTATTTTGTTGTGGTTTGCTACTAACTTTCTTTGTAGGGATACCAATGCGGAAAACAAATATAAAACCAAATGAATAGTATTTGGGATGTAAAAACAAAAATGTTTGGACTACTAACATTTGTGTTGAATAGGAATACCTAAGCATGGAAAAGCTTTTGGACTAAATAGAATCCTTATGGATTGGTTTTTTTTTTTTTTTTATCAAAATGTTTGAAGCATGTTTGCTTGAGATGTAGTTGGTTTGTTTACCAATTTATAGTAGCAAGTTTTATTTGCTTATTTTGTTGTAGCAATTGTTTTACATTGCCTGTAAAAGTTTTGGACCTTTTAACCTAGTTCATCCCTAAGAAAATTTAATTCTTAAAATTGTTTATCACGGACTAGGAGTCAACATGCTCTTAAAAGTTTTGTCAAAAGATTAACTGGGTTTTAAGTGGGACCGATGTGACCCCTCCAGTCAAACTGCACGTTGAAGGATTTAACTGATTTCTTAAGTTGTAAACTGAAGAAGCTTGACAGTAGGGGTTGCATATTGTTATTGTATTGTTTACCTGAACATTCGCAATGCATGATTGATAATGATTCTGATTTTCAGAATATATTGTCGCTTGTTTATCCCCTTAGTGTTGACCGGGTTGATATGACTATTATTGAAATGGACATTTCAAATGAAAAACATGGACTTAGAGAATTGGAGGGCACTAGCGGATTAAACGTTACTGATGATGAAATGGATTTACTCTCTATGTTTTGTCAACATGAAAAAAGGACTTTGTTGTCTTGTGGATGGGTGAATGGAATTACTCATGTAGATCAAAGATTTATTGGAGGTGTACAGGATTTCCGGACTACATTATGTAAATATGCCATTGAGATAGGATTTGAGTTTGTGTATGTGAAGAATGAGAAGCGTCGGGTCACTGCTGTGTGTTCAATGCGGGAATCTAAAGGTCGTTTATGGCAAGTACATGCATCTCTAGAGAGTGCTAATAATTTTTTCTATATTAGGACTCTGCATGATGAGCATAGTTGTGGAGCTGCAGTTCGTACTTTTAAAAACTCAAGGATGAGTTCAAATTTGGATGCAAGTTTGATTGTTAATGAAATTCGTTGGAATCCCCAAACTCGTCCAATTGATGTTGTGCGTCAATTTATAGATCAATACGGGCTCACCATTATGTACAATCATGCTTGGTTGGGAGTTGAAAAAGCTAGGACTACTACTTTTGGGGATTTCTCTATGTCTTATGATGAGATTTGATGGTATATGGATATTGTGATGAGCACAAATCCTGGTTGCTATTTGTGTCTTGACTATAACTATCAAAGTGAATAGTTCAAGAGGTTTTTTGTTGCATTTAATGCTTCCATTCAAGAGTTTAGGCATTGTCGTCCTCTATTGTTTATCGATGGAACTTTTCTGAAGGGGAAATATAAGGGCACCTTGTTAACAACTACAATGAAGAATGGGGATCAAGGTAGATATTACTATAGTTTATTGAAAAGTAACAAGTTACTTATTCTCAGAGTAACATGTTACTTATTCTCAGAGTAACATATTACTGTTATTCAGAGTAAAAATTTACTATATTTGTCATTTTCGTTTAATATACTTACTAATTATAAAATGTTATTTTTTAGGTTTTTTCCCTTTTACAATGGCAATTGTCGATACGGAGACTACAGACAGTTGGGAATAGTTTTTTATGCATTTGTCAAATATATTGTTGGATGAAAGACCAATTACCTTCATATCTATTCGGAACGCTGGACTTTTGAAGGCTTTACCTAAGGTTTTACCTACTGCTTACCATTATTTTTGTCTCCAACACTTGAAGGCCAATTTCAGGGATAGGTTATCCGGTCCAAGTTTCAACAATACTTTCAGGAGTAGAATAGTTTTTTTGTTTTCTTCATGTGCTTATGCTTCGACAGTGGGATGTTTTAATCAGTGTTTGAAAGAATTACAAGATGAGGGAAAAAGGATCGTTTGTAGGTTTCTATCCAATTTGCCCTATGACAAGTGGACTAATGCATATTTTAAAGGACAAAAATATGATGAAATGCACTCGAATGTGGCGGAGTCTTTCAATTCATGGATCCGTCAAGCTCGTCATTTGCCCACTATGAAGATGATTAATTCAATTAGGTTGAAGATCATGGATTTGATATCAAAAAGGAGAGAACAAGCTAAGAAATGGAATACTTTTCTTTGTCCGGAGATGGATTTAACATTAGTAAATGCTCTTAAAAGTGGAAGAACTTGGTTGGTTAGTCGTTCAAGTGATCATGTTTTTGAGGTTCAATCTTGGCCATCGGTTAGCGTTGACCTCTTGAATAAAACTTGCTCATGTTACCAATGGCAATTGAATGGATTTCTTTGTGCTCACGCGGCGAGCGCTATCCAAAAGAGTAGAGGTGATTTGTATGCACATGTGGAACCATTTTATTACACTAGCAAGTTCAAAGCTTGCTATGCTGAGTTTCTTTATCTAATACCCACTGTTCAGAAACCTCCTGTAGCTATGAATGATCTTGTTGTCCTTTCTCCAATTTGAAAGAAGCCACCTGGTAGGCCAATGAATAATAGGATTCCATCTAGGGGTGAGAAGATAAAACGAGTATAGTGTGTTAGATGCGAGAAGTACAGTCATAATAGGAAGACTTGCAAGGAGACATTGCCATAAAAGACATTATTGCTTTTGCAATAAAAGTATGAAAATAACGCAGTTCTTTTATGATAAATAGTCCATAGCAATAATAGTATAGTCTTTTAGACTAGACTTGTAAGGAGACATTGCAATAAAAGACATTTTTACTATGTTCTTGAATGGTTGTTTATCCAAGTTTCTGATTTGCTTTGTGGTTGAGTTTGACATTTTAATATATTTTTTTATTTTGGTTGAATAGGTTTCATATAAATGAACTTATAATGGAGTTTGTTTAGTAGGTGTGAAGGTTTGAAATGGCTGAGCTCAGCCTGTGCTTCAGAGTAAACTTTTGTTGTATTTTAGAGTAAACTTTTACAATATTGCAGAGTAAAATTTTACTTTTACCAGAGTAACACATTACTTTCATTCACATGAAAGTAAAATTTTACTGCCTTTTAAAGTAAAAATTTACTATGTTGTTGAATCGTTGTCTATGGTTGTGATGAGCCTGTGGTTTCATAGTAAAATTTTACTTTATTTCAGAGAAAAATTTTACATTTAAAGTAAAATTTTACCTTATTTCAAAGTAAAATTTTACTACGTTGTTGAATTGTACTCTATGGCTGTGTTGAAGCTGTGGTTTTACAGAAAAATTTTATTTTATTTCATAGGAAAATTTTAGATTCAAAGTGTAACATTTTACTCTTATTTCAGAGTAAAATTTTACTTTATTTCAGACAGTATGTTAGTCCTTTAGAAAAACATTTCCAACCTGCACCAAAATTTACCACAATATACAAACTCCCCTGATGCTCATCATGCAATCTTTGTGCAAAAATAAACTAACAACACAACTACATATATCATCAAAGATACACAAGTATAACCTGCATCATTGTATTCTATCCATAACAACGTTCATTCCTAGTCAAAACAATATCTTGTTATAATAATGTATTAATCACCAAACCACAGTAAAATTTACTAGAACAATAAACATAGCATGTACTATCTAATACTCTTTTAGTATTCTTTTACTTACAATTACTTTTTTACCATTCTTTCATTTACAAAAATCGAAATTACATATATCATTCACAATAGTTCCCAAAAGTTGTCCATATCGTCGTCCTTGAAGTCTTATCTCTTGGCTATTTTTCTTTTGAGGTTGAATTGTTCCTCACTCCATGCTTTTGGATAATCATTCAAAAATTCATGCACTATTGATGCTCGGAAATTGTTAATTTCATCTTCTTCCATAGAATTTGCAATAGGCTCATCTCTTATGATTTGGCGCATGATATAACATACAATAATTTCGCAATCAACACTATTAATAAAAATCAAGATCATGTTAGATTTAGTCAAATTTCAAAACTACCAATTCAAGCATGTAGTAGTAGTGTGAAATACTTACGATGTTGGGCGTTGTTGTGGACTATCTTCATCGAAACCAAGTTTGCAAACTTTCTTGTACCTCTCTTCCTTTTGTTGGCCAACTTGTTCTCCACATATGTTATCTAACATCATTGCATAATTGTTTGGTCACGATTAAATACAAGAATAAAACACAGTAAAAATTTACTGTTAATATGATGCAAAGCACTACAATCTGTTTTGCATCCTTAAGGTAAGGATCTTCTCTGTTGTCTCTTAGCCTTAAAGAATTGTAATGCCTCTACTCATCAAATTCAGTGTCCAATACAAGCAGCATCCAGTAATAGGGTTTTTCTTCCTTTTTGTTCCCATTGGAGTTCATGCAAAAGTGAAGGAATCTGTATCCACTTAAATCTCGCTCAAGCACTTCGTCAATTAAATGATTTCTCAAATCTCTATAACCCCATTTCACTAGTGACTGCATTTAAACATATAAGAGTGTCATGTGTCAAGTTGTGTTGGTGACACATTATATGAGTTGTCAATCTTTGGCAAACCAAATAGTAAAAATTAACTCTAAAAAACAGCACAATGTTACACTAAATCATAGTAAAATTTTATCAATTCAAACTAAACAAAAATTGATGGCTTACCTAATAAAGGCTTGAGAAAAAGAATGACTTATTCTTTTCTAACTTCTTTGCTTGTTGCTTAATCTGAAGCATTTTTACAAAGTTGTCAATGACCTACAAAAACAAAAATCAATTAAATATATGTTAATAAAATGAACTATTTTTAGTTATTGTAGTGAACACTAGTCATTGAAAATTGTATGGACACTTACATTATTTGCAGTATCACCATCTCTCAGAATTGCATCCATATCATACAATGTAACATATACTCCATTTCCTGTGCCGGACCATATGATTGCACTAGTCATAAGGTAAAAAAAATGTTGATTAACATGTTGCAGTTTGATAACAGTAAAAATCTGTTGTTTGATAAAATTAAAATGGTCTTACTCTGTGATTTCCAAATTGTAAATCTTGCTTAGTAGACACTTATCATTCTAATCAAGCAATTTGCATATTGCAGCCTTGTCTGGAAACAAAACCCTTTCAACTGGCTTTGATTGGCTTAGAGGCAAGTTGTCAACACAAATCACTTCATTTGATATCACTTTAATTGCTTGTTTTGTGGTCTTTTTTTTCTTTGCCTCTTTTGTTTTATATTCAAAATCAGATATCTCTTTTTTCTTCCTCGCATTGATTTTGATTTTCTTGACCATGGATGTTTGCAATGACTCTATGACTACAGGTGTTTCTTTTAAGTTAGCCTGAATCATAAAGTTTTGCTCTTGTTCTACTCCTTTAACATGTGGCATTTCTTTAGAAGCAAAAGCTTGGGTAGCCGCATGAACTACATTTTTTTCAATCTGTTCAACTAATTGTTTATTTTCAGATTTGAGTACTTCAAACTCCTTTCTTAGTTTCTCCATTTCTTTCTCTGTATTGCTCATCTTTTCCATCATTTATTTTGTTTTTGCCTCTTGATCCTCTTGTATTTTTTGCATTGTTTTCCTCATTTTCTTCAGTTCTTCAACCAATGCCATATTCTCACTTTTTAGCCTCTTGTTTTCTTTTTGAACTCGTTCTAATTTCCCAAGATCAATGAAGTCCTTCAAAGGTTGCTCATCTCCTAAAGCTTCAGCTATATGATCTTCATCTTTTTTAGTCTCCAAATTTTCCTCTCTGTCAAATACATCTTCTTCCTCATCATTTGCAATGAGTTTCATTTCTTCTCTGAAAATGGGCTTCAGTTCATTGTGATTCACCTGTATTTGAAAAATAGAAAAAGAAAAGAAGTCAGCAATGAAGCAAACTTTAACCACCAGAGCAAAATTTTACTCTGTTTCAAAGTAAAAGTTTACTCTGATTTTAAGTAAATTTTTACTTTGTTCAAAAGTGACATTTTGTTATGTAAGTATAATTTTAAGCAAAGTGAACCAGTAAGGCTGAGATTGGAAAGATGATACCTCTTCTGTCATGACCCGAACCCGCCCGTATGGATTAAGGTCATAACCGACCAGTAATCAGGGGATTACTTACGGCCTCAAACCTGATTAAACATATTTCAACAGAGTTAAGGGGCCAAGACGGAAGCAAAATTGAAAATTTTGTCCATAGAGCTGTGCTTACATGGCATGTCAAAACATTTTGCATGTACTCATTAATAACCCACATCAAAAGGGAAATAACATAGAATTTTTACACAACAGGATCATTCAAGTCATAGTCAGCCAAACCAAAAGCTTATGTACATGGTGATCTAACATTTTCACCAAAGTAACAAAAAGAAGACAAAAGAAACAAACAAGTCTCGTGCGTGAGACGTTCGGGCTTACTCCTCAAAACTTTGACTTTTTCTCACATACTTCATTGAGGCTGGGTTTGGACATCTCTTGGCTCACCTATATATACATGAATGAGAGTGAGCGAAAGCCCAGTGAATAATATCGAATAAAGAAGATACATGAATCATATTCGAAACAGATATATCAAACGGCTTTAGGCCCATTCATGTTTATGTTTGGTACATTAAACGGCTTCAAGCCTGATCATATCAAACAGCCTCTGGCCCACTTCGTCCTTGACAAACGATCTCAGGCCCAATTCATCCATGTCAAACGACCTCGGGCCCAATTCATTCATGTTAGACGGCCTCGGGCCCAATTCATTCATGTCAAACAGCCTCGGGCCCAGTTTCACTCTTGTTGAATGGCCTTTGGCCCAATCATTCATATCAAACGGCATTTGGCCCAATTATTTATGTCGAATGGGTTCATGTCAAACGGCATTTGGCCCAATCGTTCATGTCAAACGGCCTTTGGCCCAATCATTTATGAAATGTGCATTTCGTACTTGAGATCATAATCACATCATAATCATAATTGTAATTCAACGGCCTTATCCAATCATATAGTGTAACGAATATTTGTCCACAATTCAAATTAACAAACTTATGAAACTCAAATAGGAGTAAACAATTGGACAAATAGCATACTTCAAAATATTTTTACTAAGATATTACTTACAGTGTCCTGCCGGTGGATTCGCTCTTGTGCTCGACCCTGCACATTACATAACACATATTGGGTTACAAATGATTCAATCTGTTCTTAATTTATTTCTTTCTCTTAGGTCTCTTTTTTATCCTTTTAGGTCATATGCAAAGCTCAATGCATGCCTAAAAGTGATTAGAAATGGAAAAGAACAGAAAATGAAACTCAAAACAACTTTTTAAAATTTCTGAAACAGGGTTTTCCGCTCGAGCGTGGGTCTTCCCGCTCGAGCGGACCCATTTAGTCTGCAAAAGTACTGGTTGTCTCATTTTTGCACTCAAGCGTGATTTCAGACGCTCGAGCTAAGATTCAAAACATGTGACTTGGTGCTCGAGTGTAACTCTCTCAGCTCGAGTGGGCATCAATGTTTGCAAAACTTATGGGAGCTAACATTTTACACTCGAACGGCGCTTTCCCCGCTCGAGCGGGACATGCCGAAATCTGGAATTTCTAGAATTACGTTTGAAGTTCAAACTTAGCATTCAAAGGGTCTAAAGCTCATGTTCTTGATACAAATTCATGGAAATCTTTATACAATATGAGAACATAAGAAAATTGAGTCTAATTTGTCCAAAATCACAATTCAATTCCCAAATTATTTCACATTTTTTTTGACAACCCATACCAACTTCATATCTTCAAAACTCATGCAAATTAATTTCTATATCGCTTTGAATTTTACATGCATGTGAAATATAGGCTTCTTTTTCAACTTAAATAACACAATTGATGCTCATCTTCATCAAACTCAACATTATCATGTTTGCATGTGCCAAATAGCCTTCAATTCTTCCTATAATACATGTTTGTACTCAATTATGCAAGCTCATGATAATCCTTTACATGCATGCACATACAAGCTTCAAATTCATCAAATTCAACTCAATTTATGTTCTTGATTACCATCTAACTTTGAATTCACAAATTTACAAACTCAAACTTATGAATTTGTGCTTAATTACTCACCTAGGAGCTCCAATCTTCCAAATTCTAGCTAGTTCTTGAGCTAATCCACTTAATTCTCCAATTTCCTTGCAAAATCTTCAATGTTGGCCACTTTTTCTCTCTAAATTCGGCTCACTCTCTCTCTAGAGTGCTATTTCAGATTTTTGAGCTCTTAAGGAATGAGTATGAGTGTAATTGGGCCTTTATATACACACTTGGCTAATCAACTTAATTAAGGCCAATTAACTAAGCTTAAATTAATCAATTTAATCTAATTATTTTGATCCGAATCAATTTTCAATTAAATTTCACCATAGGCTCTAAAAATTACGCTAATCACAATGGCGTAATCAATTTCAGTTTCTGACGCCTTTACGGCCTTCAATTAAAATTCTAAAGTAGGAATTCAAATAGATTTTCCTATAGTGAACAGATAGAAATTCAAAAACACATATAATCATGTAATTATCACTCAAAATCATATTAAGCATATAATCACAATTATAATTAAGATCAATTAGCATAACACGCGACAGGGTTATCACATCTTCGGGCTTTAGTGTTTGCAATGGCCTCTTCATCAGTTTTTTCCTCAACGTTGATAAGTCCCATCGAAGGAGCCTTGGACACAAATTTTTTCCTTCGGGTTGAATGAGGGTAGTGTGCTTGCATAACCAGTACTATAAAATAAAAAATCAAAATTAGTTAATTCTCTAAAGATAAATTGCGTAATATTTCAAGTAGTTCAATTTACTTACCAAAAGAAGAAGTACACATCCAGTTACATTTTCAAGACTTCCTAATGAAAACTGGATTGAAGTAGTCAACGTGGATGCAACTGCAGTCGACCATGCATATGAATTCATCATTTCCAAATCTTCTACAAGGGCGACAAAAGCCCATCCAATTGTTAGACCGGTTGTTAGTAATAACAAAGTTGCCACAACAAATAAACACATTATTCGTGCAACATCCTCAACATCAACTGTCGTTATGCCTTTCAATGCATCTCATAATGCCTCTCGCAAACTCTTTACGGATTTTCTTGATATATTACGAAACCTTCTCTGCACAAAAGGTGATTCTTATTTCTTTCCATATGCGATATCTACTTTTTTCGTTCCCGATTTTATCCCAAAAATCAAAGTAACGTCACTATCCCGTATGTCACACGTTTTCTCCCCAAGCTTAAATCCCTTTGCATGAAAGTCATAAGACTTAATCACATCCATGACATTATCGTCAACTTTCTTGAACTTTTTCAATACCACATCTTCTTTCTTCCAAAAAGATTTGAATAAGATCCCAAAAGGTGTTACCTCGAGGGCAGTAATGTGTCTTTTAGTGAGCCTTGTGTCTTGCATTAGGTTTATTAATGAAACCATTTGACCTATATTGTTTCACATAGTTCTCCCTCTCCCGTATTCCATGTACAATATTCGACTTTGAAGGTTTTCTTGTTGAAGGCATTGGATTGTTTTCATGAGAGCCTTCATCTTCACTAGGAGAGCGCTTTCTCAGTCTCGTTGATGCAAGCACAAAATCATTATCACATGCATCATCCACATTGCTTATGGATTTTCTACTGTGCTTTTTAGGGAGTTTCTTCTTTTCTACAATTGTTGGTGGAACTTCAAAATCATCATCATCATCACCATCCCTACGCTTGCTTCTAGTAATAACCATTTTTGAACACTAAAAGGTTTCCCTGTATCAACAGTGTAAAATTTTACTTTAAACAACAAAGTAACAAAACAATAAGCACTAAAGAAAATGAAGAATAATGCAACAAATCAAAAATGCAAAAACATTGTAATGAAACAGTAAAGTTTTACTGTAAAAGTAAAATTTTACTCTGATTGGAAGGAAAATTTTATTCTGATTGAAAACAAAATTTTACTTTGATTGGAAGTAAAATTTTACTTCAAATAAACAAAAACACCTACAAAAATTCTATAGCAAATAATATTGACAAAAGTACATTGCCATATTCAAGAAATGATAGTGAAGAAACAGAGATAGTTCTAGCGAAGTATAAAAATTACATATAAAGACCACAAAAATATATATTCAACAATATACACTACAATCATATTTACATACATAAATAGATGAATAAATGCACAAATATATTCATATACAAATTGATATACACATTTATATAATAAGCAAAGGCTAGAGAACACATACAACAAGAAATCAAGAGGCATTGATGAAAGCATAAAAATACACAAACATTGTAATGAAACAATAAAGTTGTAAAGTAAAATTATACTCTGCCTATAAGTAACACTTTACTCTCATTGAAAGTAAAATTTTACCCTGAATAATATACACTAGAAAATAAACCAAAAAAAAAAAAAAACATATATTGAACAATATACACTACAATCACATTCACATACATAAATAGATACATATATACACACATATGTTCATATACAAATTGATATACACATTTATATAATAAGCAAAGGTTAGGGAACACATACAGCAAGAAATCAAGAGGCATTGATGAAAGCATAAAAATGCACAAACATTATAATGAAACAATAAAGTTTTAAAGTAAAATTTTACTCTATCTATAAGTAACACTTTACTCTCATTGAAAGTAAAATTTTACTTTGAACAATATACATTAGAAAATATATATATATATTGAACAATATGCATTACAATCACATTCACATACATAAATAGATACATAAATACACATATTTTCATATACAAATTGATATACACATTTATATAATAAGCAAAGGTTAGAGAACACAAACAACAAGAAATCAAGAGGCATTGATGAAAGATCCGCAATGTCATTGGCACTGTTACTCACGGCGGTGGTGGAAGGAGGGTTTTGAATGTTCACGATAGTAGTGGAATGAGGGTTTCGGATGCTACTACGATTGTGGAAGTAGGGTTTCGGATGATAAGGTTTTTGAATCACGCTTTTTCAGAGCAACAAGTTGGTCAATCAAACAGAGTGAGAATGAGGGAGACAAACGGTTCATATTTGCCCATTTATATAGAAGGATATTTTAGTCTTTTCATCATATTTTTTTATTTAAGGGGCTTTTGAAACCATTATTTTATTCCATGGGCTTCACACAAAAAAGGCCCAAAGAAGAGGCTTTTCACAAAAAATCCCTTTTTTTTATAGTGTAAAGATCTTGTTATAAAGAATCTAAACCCATTTAATCTCATTTCAACCAATAGTTGGGACCTACTTTAATTTCACATTAAAGTTACCGTAAAACTATTTTTTCCAACACCTTCCTCAAGTTGTAGAGTGAGGTCCAAAGGGCATAGCCTTGGGTTCTTGGTTACCAAAAAATAATCACAATTGGTAAATTCCCGTTCGGCAAGATAGTTTGGATTAATTTAGTCCAATAAAAGATAAAATATGCGCCTCATAACATTCCGAAGGCTAGCTTTGTGACTTGGATGGCGATCTTAGGTAGATTGAACACTGGGGACAGACTACAGAAGTTTGGTACAGACCATCCCACTGACTGTGTTTTCTATCATGATCCTATTGAGAACCATCCTCATTTGTTTTTTGAGTGCCCTTTCTCTTGTAGAGTTTGGGAGTGTATTAAAGGTAGGCTCAATGTGGATTGGCCTAATAATCCTTAGCCTGAGATTATAGATCATGTGTTAAGATCTACTGGTGGTAAAACTCTTAGAGCAACTATTTCTAGGCTTGCTTTTACTTGCACTGTGTAACCATTTGTGGCTTGCTAGAAACAATAGAATATTTAGTAAGGAGTTGACTCCGGAAGAGGTTGTTATAAAATGCATCGTGGATATGGTTAGATTTCGAATGATGTCTATTACTAATCTGACAAAGCATTATAGTGACAGCTGGTTCTTGAGCTCGTGGAGGCTTCCCCATACTATCATGACAACTGCAGCCCCTGGAATGAGAGTTGGGAGTTCCGTAAATGTGGGTTGAGTGATGGGAGCATATATTGAGTGTTTTCTCTCATTTGTTTGCTCATTTTGCAGATTCATGGAAAGAGATCATGCAGTGTTCAATGTGAAGATCCTATACTTGTGGGTTAAGAGTCTTGTGAGGGCAATATATTACCACACCTATACTTCACCAGCCATATTTAGGAGTTCTAACATATATTTGTATATTGTTATCTCTTTTATATGCAGGTACCTGGAGCAACAACAGTTTAGTGTTTTCGAGTGTTGTGAGGTTCTAAAAAGTGGGTTGAGTGTTGTGAGCTCATATAATGTGTGTTGTAGCAATGTGTTGGATGTTACTATGGTTAGCCACATAATGTTCAGGCTATGCTTATCTTTCTTTTATTTCTGGACAGGGTTTGCTAATGCTTGCACTACATATTGGAATATCCTGCTGGAACATCCGAAGTTCTTTTCACCAGCCATATTTAGGAGTTCTAACATATATTTGTATATTGTTATCTCTTTTATATGCAGGTACCTGGAGCAACAACAGTTTAGTGTTTTCGAGTGTTGTGAGGTTCTAAAAAGTGGGTTGAGTGTTGTGAGCTCATATAATGTGTGTTGTAGCAATGTGTTGGATGTTACTATGGTTAGCCACATAATGTTCAGGCTATGCTTATCTTTCTTTTATTTCTGGACAGGGTTTGCTAATGCTTGCACTACATATTGGAATATCCTGCTGGAACATCCGAAGTTCTTTGAGATTTTGATGCAAGTGTGGAGGGCTGCTTGTAGTGCCGATGGAGTGAAGAATTTTTTTATTCATGTGTATTTTGTTTATAGAATTGTGTAATTATTCTTGTTTTTATACCTACCTTTGCGGGGTGTGCAAAGATTATGTCTTGCTTTACCAATTTTGCTGTGATGAATGTTTATGGCCCACATTTTCAATGGGGTCCATGAACATTTTCTAGCTGGTTATTAGTCTCTTTGCCTGTTTAGTTGTTGGGCTGTTGTTTGTTGTCCGGTTCATGTTGGACATTTGTTTTTGGTTTTTGCTTACAGGTCTGTTTCCTTTTCTTGTTTGGATATGCATGGTTGCTGTCCATTTTTTTTTCTTTTTTTCCTTTGTATAGTTCTGGGTAGGGCCTGGGGCATGCCCCTTGTATTCTTGTGTTAGTTTTTTGTTTTTATTTTATGACTTACTTACCACAAAAAAAAAAGATAAAATATGCTAAAAAGTCAATAATATAAAATGCCACATTCAAACCACAATTATTTCATGATTTTTTCCTCACAAAACTGTAAAAAAATCAGAAGTTCATTTCAAATGAAATTTTTTTAGTTAGGTTAAAATAGAAAAAAAGCTAAAAAATCAGATTAAAAAGTTCTTCCCAAGTACATGCTTAGACTGCTACTAATCTAAAGTGATCTTAGAGTATCTCCAATTGTTCATTAGATATTTCATCAATTTTGAGTAAAAATTTGATATGATATGTTGAGCTCCAACCCTTTCATCAAATCTAACGAGTCATCCGGCCTAGTATAAAATTTCAAAAAATCTTTCCAAAATTGGATTATTCACCTAGTTGTCCACCAACGATTACTTACAAAATTTGATGAAAAGCTAATGTGCTCCCTTGATTTGATAAAAAAAACTTCTTCTTTCATTTTATATCAATTTGGTGAAACTATTGGAGTATCGTTTTTATTAAATTTAAATTTGATAAAATATTAAATACATCGTTGGATATGGTCTTCCACCTCTAATAATCACCACATAAATTTATATCACAATCTAAATATTAAAAAAAAAATTATATTACAATCAAAAATTTACCAACACTGCTAATTCTAATATTTAATTTTATATTACAATAAAAAATTATATGAATTTTTAATTTTATCAATTTAAATATTAATATTTTGATTTATTTTTAATTCAAACCATTAACTTATTTTCGTTGAATAAAATTGATAAAAAAAAACAATATTTTAATCATTAAAACCAATATAATAAATATATGAAAAATGCCTAGAATATCATTTTTATTAAGTTTGATGACTAAAATATTTATTCTTCATCAATTTATCCTATTTTCGTTGAGTAAAACTCATAAAAAATAATATTTTAGTTATTAAATCTAATATAAGTGTATGAAAAATGCTTAAAATATTATTTTTATTAAGTTTAATAATTAAAATATTACGTAACAAAAATACGTAAATGATTAAGATTGTAAATAAATTAAATATTAAGATTGAAATTGGTAAAATTAAAAATTAAAAATTTATTTTAATAAACTTGGGATTTTTTTTTTTAATTTTATAATTTGTCATATAAAAAATGTGGAGAGGAATGAAAAAAGAAAAAGAAGCTGGAGAGAGAGAGGGAGGGAGAGAAGCAGCACCACCGTACACCACAACCGTCGTCTGGCGGAGCTCACTCACGACATAGAGTGAATCAGGTTCTTCCTCCAAACTTGAAATTGAACGAACCAAAACAGATTGGCAAGTTAAATTTTTGAATTGAAAAATTAGGGTTTTTGATTTGTATATTTGTTTTTTAGCTGCATTTTCGCTCTTTGAATTGCATGGTGGTTCTCCATTAAAGACATATATAAATTGAATTTCATATTTGATTTGTAGTATATACAAGAAATTCCCCAGTTTTTTTAGCTGTTTCAAGGTGTGCTTTTATCATGCGAATGAGAAATAGTAACTCACAATAACAATCTCAGTTTTTTTCACAAATCAGCCAATTTTTCATAACTCCAAATTTTGATTTCACTTTTTACCCCTGTAATCTTTGTTGTATGATGTCAAAACACACAATTTAAACTGGTATAATTGCAGCCAATCGATCGATCGTTCGTTCTTGTTCCCCTTGAGCTCTGATCGAAATCCATGGATTCACAGAGCCAAAACACTTCGCTGCAACGACTCCAAACTGTAGAGCAGGTAATCAATCAATCGTTCTTGTTTTCTTCAATAAAAACTAGTCCTCACAATATCAAATTCCCTTTAATTTCAAATCTAATCCATTTATTTGTTTGGGGGTTGTAACAGAGAATAGTTAGGGTTTTGGAGCTCGCCGGAGGAGTAATGGACGAACTCTCTAGCCCTAGCGGTCCCAGAAAAGAATTGGTTAGCAGCCAATGCAGTGAGTTCATGCAATTAATCAAGGTTCCTCTCTCTCTCTGATTGAAATTTTGTTTGGTTTAGTGGTTTTGGTTAACTTGGAAACAGATACATTTTGGAACTGTTTCAAAAAAAATTCTGAAATGTTTTGGAAATATAGGTGGATCATATGTGACTTAATCATGCTTGTTTGATATTCTCATTCTTTCTAGTTTTTTGATTCTCTAATAAATTTTAGATTTTTCTTTGTTCTCAAATCTTTTCTTTTTGACAAAAGTGGCAAATATAAACGATCGTTTCTGAATTCTCCTATGTGTTTGCTATGTTTTGTTCTTTCTTGGTGTGGTGTGGTGTGGTGTGGTGCATTTCGGTGGAAAATATTGGAATTGCAATATTACACTATTTTTTTGTTTTGGTTTCCTAAGAAAGATAATAATTTGTTTCTTGAGATATATATATATATATATAGGCGCAATAGACAATTTAAAGATTAGAACTTTGTGGCAAATTGGGCTAGTTCTTGGATTTACGAGTTGTTTAGTGATAGTTCAAGGGGTTCCTCAGAATCCCATGATAACAATGTATATGGAAGTAGATAACCTGTCTATTGCAAACAATTTATGGCACATTGGAGAGGCCTAACTTGCAAATCTTGGCTTTAAAATAGAGTTACTAGAATTTTTTGTTTTCTAATTTATTTGTCTATTTTTGGGGAATTTATAAGAATAATAGTTAAATGTTGTGTGAAGAAGTATCTGTGAAATTGATTGAAAACCTGGATATTGATTTTATGCTTATATTAGTGTGCCGGTATCTCTAGCCCCTAGAAACACCACACATGCATGTAGTGTCAAACTATCTGTTAGATGGACTCTTCTAAATTTAGTATTTTAGGGCATGTGACATGTGTCCTACATTACATGGGCTCTTTGAAATTTGGGAGGTACCCGTTGTCAACATGGCACTACATGGGTACGGGTACGGGTACGGGTACGAGTGTGGGATACAGCTCTTTACAAATGGGTATGGCTCTATTTTGCCCTAAATGCCAGAAAAAAAGAAAGAGAGAGCAAGGAGAGAACCTATCGCTGGCTTCGATCATCTGTTCGACGACTTCGACAAGCGTGGCCCCTTCAACTTCGTCGACGATTTTCATCTTCGTCTCTCTCCTCTCTCTCTATGTCGATCTTTGTTTTCGCTTTTCTCTTTGTCAATCTCTTTTCTGTTCTCTTCTCTATGTCGCTGAATATTAATCTCTTTTCTCTCTCTCTCTCTCAAGAAATTCAATTAAATCATTTATAATAAAAAAATCGAATAAAATCTATAAAACAAATCATCTATTTTTTATTTATTATTTATTTTAATATAATTTGTTATTCTTTATTTGTTATACATTATTTATTTCTAATATATATTTATCAATAAAAATAAAAATATTATATAAATAAATTAAAAATATTATCAATAAAAATAATACATAAGATAAAAATAATAAATATATTTAAAAAACTATTTAACGTATCCCTGTACCCGTATCCAAATTTGGATCCATATCCACGTCTCCTTAATTTTTAGTTTTGAAGTGTCTAACCCCTAGATATGCACACCTGCACCCAAGTCCATGTAACGTAGTATGTGTCTGACATATCTTTTAGTCATCCACCCAACAAATATATTTATGTAGAAGAGTTTTATTGTGAAATCATGCATAAGAATCGCATTCTATGAATAAAAAGCTCTATATAATCCTTTGACATTTGCCTAACTTGCAATTTGGAAGTCATTTGAGAGGGCATAAGGGAACTTCCACAAACACCCCTTAGATATTTTTTTGGGTGAAAATTTGATACATGCTGCATCATTACAAGGGCCTATTTGTTTGCATGAATTGGATAATTTCATTTAGGATTAACTAGTTCAAAATCTAAAGTTCAGAGATTTTGTGTAGGTTGAGCTGAAGACATTTTAAATCTCCCAACATGGATTAGGTGTTCAATGTTTTAAAAGAAGTGATCCACGTTAAATTTCATGAGCAAATTAAAATGTGTAGTTGTTTCATTTTTAGAGCCAAACACATCCATTTCTCTAATTTGTAAATGGGGTAATTTTTAAATGGCCCAATGCATATTTTTGGACAACTGAATGGACCCTATCAGTATGTTTTCATTTCAAATTTATCCAGAATATAGTATTCATGCTGTGGGACAGTAAGAAATAATTCAGGAACTATTCAAGTCTAGGCTAGGGTTTAGTTGTTTAATGAAAAATTTAGGAGGTAGTTGAAGTTATGGGTGTAATTCATAGTGTACAAGCATCCGCCCTCCCCCCCCTCTTCTCTCTATTTATTATCATTTTTTGTTTTTGTTGAACTGGGGTATAGTTGTGTGTAGTCAATTGGTGTGTGAGATAGCTGAGCAATTGGTGTCTAGTCCATTCTAAACTACAATTCTCTTATTACTCAAAAATTTTGGCTAGTATGGTTACTAGTATGTTTTAACTAAACTAATCAAAGTTCATGTTTTGCTATGAAATAGGACATCCAAATGACACTGAGGGATGAAATCAAAAGTGCATGCGAGTATCGTCCATTCGAGAAGTGTGATTACAGTTCAAGAATATCTAACGAGATATGTTGCAAGAAACTGGAATTCGTCACTGCACAGTTGGATGGGATGAAGCAAACCATTGATGGATATTATGATGCAACTTGAAGACACCCCACAGCATTAGTATGCAGACTTGCTGAAGATTATTGCCTTGCCTAGCTTATAAGAATCTTATAAATTAATTTGAGGGATGTACTTAGTAAGGTACTTTTTGGTAAGTTACTTTTTATTCTTAGATTTGATAGCAAATTACTTTACACAATCTAAAACCATGTTCAATGCCTCTTTTGTATGTTGTGGAATATGAGATGGTTTCTTTATTTTGATCAATACCTTGTTAGTATCTTGTGATGTTCATAAAGTTAGTCTGTTGTTCTTGTAATTTTCTTTGAAGTATGTGATGCATTAGTAACATGCTAAGTTACTTATTTTTTAATTTCAGCAATTAAATGATTGTGGGGTATGTTTTTACCAAAGTCTGAAGGTTTATTACACCTAACTTTGAAGACATTTTTGACTTGTGCTTGGGTGTTTAAATTTGTCTTTGAAATAAATGTTTATACATATAATATATAATAATTATTTATCTTTAATTATATACTTATCTTGATATATGATATATAATTATTTCGTGTTGTGTTATGAACTTTAGGCCACACCCTAAACCCAAGCGCACAAGTCGGTGTGGCAACCGCTCCATAGGCATGCAAGGCTTCAACCTGAGTGTCTTCACCTAAAATAGCCACAATAATCCTAGAAATAAAAATTCTCCAATAAATACAACCTAGCTCCCCAATTTAATCAAGACATTAAAACCACCTCCTTTAAAAGTTATAGTCATCCACATATTCAATGACAGCAGAAAATTTTAAGTCCACAATATATGAATCTCATCTCTTCTTATAGATAATTTACATGTAACAATGAAAGATACATAAAAATATACAAATCATTGCAAGCAAGAACAGATAATGAGCTGTTTCTTTTAACAAACACTCAAATGACCAAGAAAATTCTAAAACTTTTCTCCTATTAAAGAAAAAAACAACTAGCTATTGACAGCAATGTCTGCACTTCTCTGCTCGGCCATTTTACGAGGGGTGGTGGTGATGGTTTTGCCTGTCTCCTTAGCTGTTTTTGAACGGTCCTTAATTTTGCAAGTGCCGTTGTTACCATTCCTTCCACTGATCTGATCCTTATTTTTGAGAGGGCTGGCAGAAGCACTGCTGTCTTTGTGGCTGCCGAAGCTGTGGCGAATTGCCCTGTTGCAAACTCCCTTTTCCTCCGAGGACGAGCCAGCTACGTCACCACAACTCTTTCTCCGATTCAACTTTGGTGATTTGGCACGAGTCAATGGAAGCTGCCATCCAATTCAAGTAAAATTACATTGTTCTTGAACAAAAGAAGCTAGTGTAGAAAAGTTTCCACTTTGGAAGTGTAGTCTAATATGAGCACACACACCAATTGTTTACAAAATAAGTATAAAAAATAATAAATAAAAAAAAGTAAGAAGAAAGAAAAGCAAAAGGGTTCCTCATTCTGAAACACCCATTAATTGGTTTTTTTTAATCTTTTCACAGCCATGTAAGTGGAAGGTGTGTTAAGCTCAGCTGCAACACAAACTCAGAGAGTTTTAGTGAAAAAAGGGTTGATCAGCTCGCCAAGGGATTCTATCCCAATGGCATTACCACGACCCTCTCATATGAGAGGTTGGGGGTTCAAACCTTGCCAGAGCAAGATAAGGGTGTATAAAAGCTTCTTCAGTTCCCATCTGTTCCCACCCGTCTATGCCGCTTATCAGCTCCCCCTAAAACCCAATACCCCTAGGATTAGGCTATATATATATTCCAATCCTCAAAAAAGATTAACCAGCTCAATTTTCAGTTCAGTTGCAGCCCTAATGATATCTTTTATGTTCCATGAATTTCCAATTTTCTTCCAGTTCCGACCTTTTTCCAGATGAAATAACATCTTAGATTCTCAACTTCACAGGACTATCGATGAGAAGTCCAAACTGAGTACCTTTTTTAGTTCTTTCTTAGGTGGAGGTCCTTCCTGGTAAAAGCTAGGGACCGGATTTGCTTTATATGCCATGGTCTTTCTAAGCTGCTTTATAGCTGCCTCTTCTTCCTCCTGGAAATTAAGAATAGACAACAGGATAAATAAAAGAAGGGTAACAAGACGTTCACAATAGCAATTATGATGTGAAACAGTAAAACACAAAGGAAACAGTATAACGATACATGCACACAAATGGAAGTACCTTGGTTCTAGCTTCATATTCCAACTTCTCTGCCTCCAAAGCTTGATGTTTTTCCCCTAGCTTAGAGTAAAACTACAAAACGAAAATTAATTAAGAGAAGAAAATCGCAAGAGGAAATTAAAAGCCATCGATTGAGAAAACATTTATACTCATCCACTCAATATTTGATTCATAAATACCTCTTTGCGTTTCTCTGCACGTTGAACGCATTTAAAGACGGGAGCTACTGGGACAGTGGTCTTAAATTTGACAGTCCGGACAGATGCTGCAGCACTATGCAAAGCTAAGGACACTTAAATTTAAAATGGTACCGACAAACATTGATCAAACAACAAACAAAAATAAAAATGCTCAAATCAAGACCACGGCAAAGGATACGAAGAAGCCAAGGACCAATTATCTTCCTCATCAAAATGCTTCTTCCTATATGCCTGAGAATAGTTTGGCTGGTACAAATACAAAATAATCAAGATAAGCACGCTTTCCAAATCTACAATTATATCGTACAATTGTATTCACTTTGACATACAAATTGCTCAATTTGCTTATGAGGAATTCAAATCAAACCTCCGTGAAGAGTTCTCAAGAAAATCTAAACATGAACGTAACGATTTAAGTGAGGCAGAGATGAAAACCATGATGATACCTGTGAAGGGCTCAAGCATAACAGCTACCACATTTTTTTTCCCTTTGTAAACACATTTATTGATTAATAATTTAGAAGTCTTAATCCTCATCTTATTTGTCAAATTACCAATCAAATCCAATCTCGCATTCAACTGTTTTGTGTTAACTTCAAGCTGAGAATTAATAAACTAGATGATGAGGAGAAGAGAACAAATAGGGAATCACAATCCCAAATCTCAATCTCAATCTCAATAACCAATATCCATATAAAAATTACAAAATCTTCAATTATCTCTTTATTGAATGCCTTTCAATCCCCATCATTAGAACTGGAAATGAGCATTAACATAAGAGCATATAAATGCCTCTCTTATATAATCTTGTCAGTCAAGTCTGGTATGGAACCAAACTAAAGTATGCCAATAAATTGAGTTTCATTGACCTTAAAGCAGCCCTAAATGATTGGCTTTATCAAGTTGACGATTGGGTTTGTATGAGGACTACTGGCTCAGAAACTATGTTACTGTAACGCGGATTGTTTCTATACGAGGACTGGAAACGAAAACAAGATGCACCACATGTTCTAAAACATAATATGATAGGGTAGTGTTATATAGATGACACTACTAGAATTTAAGACACTATATAACATAATAGCAATTATAATTTAATAGTTAGACACCCAAACGGGTTTTATAGATCACACCAATAGAATTTAAGAAATTAAAAAATATAATAGCAATTATATTTAATAGTTAATCATGCAATAAAATATTGTTACAGATTAATCATGTAAAAGCACAATTCTAGAGTTTGAAAAGGAGAAAAGAGATAATGGCATCCTTGCATAGCACCATTAATTGACTTGCCTGTGATTTCCTTGAAGAGCCAGGGGAGTGGAAATCATTAGTATTAGGTGAACAATTCCTACCCGCATCAACGGTTTCAGCCCCAACATGATCAGTTTCAGTTGAAACCTGTTTCTCAGTTGCAGCGGGAGTAGAGGGCTGCGAAACAGTATCCTTTGTCTCCACATGACCCTTGACAGGTGAGTTCAACTTCTTGTCACTTGACTTCTGAGCCTCAGGTTTCAAGGTTTTCCCCTCAGGCAAAGCAGCATCATGATTAGTACTTTTAACACCTAATACATCTTGCTTCTCATGACTTTCTTCCACAAGCGAGTCATGTGCAGTATGATCCTCTGCCTCGTAGTCCTTTGCTTCGTCACTTACTTCCGAAGTTTTGGGAGAAACATGAACTGGATCATGAGAAACACCATTTGAATTCACTTTGACAAGATTAGGTTTCTTGTCAATGCGGATACCAGTAACATCCCTCCCCATGGCCCTGCACAAAAATATGGTAAAAGTGTCAGAAACAAAGTAACAAAGCAAATTTAGACACCAAGAAACATAAAAACTATTAAAACAAAGGAAATATTTCCTTCTATTGTGGTTTAGTGAAGGTTTCCAGCAGCACTGTAATAGCCTATTTTTTCATTTCAATAACAATTTATCAAGGGGCCACTGCTTGGTTCATGGTAAAAGAAAAGGTTTTCTTCATGAATTTCTATCATAGACTTGCATTCCTCTACATCAAACTACCCTCCTTTGAAAATAAATAAAAAATATATATACAAAGGAGAAAGGGAAAAAATAAAAATAAAAAATATTAGAAAGCATAGAATTGAAAACCACTCTGTTCATTCAACAGTGATAATAATTTACCAGCTAGCCAAGACAACAGTGGATTGACCAACCCTCCTTGGCTAACTAGGAAATATGTACAAATTGGGGAAAATTAAATAGATATTTGGGCTGGTTCGGTATCATTTTCAATGTTTCATTTTTCGTGTATTTTAATACAAAAGTGAAAGTGTGAAGGGAGAATTCTTTTTTGAGGATAAAAACTAAAAAATGAAAACGATACCAAACCAGTAGTAACCAACTTTCAATGATGATTCCCACAAATGTGAAAGAGTAAATGGAGAAAATTCCTTTCTGAAAAGAAGAACTAAAAAATGAAAACGATATCAACTGGGCAGTAACCAACTTTCAAGGATGATTCACACAATTGGGAAAGATAAAAGGAAGAGAATTCCTTTTTGAGAATAAAAACTAAATAATGACATCGATACCAAACCTGCAGTAATCAACTTTCAAGGATGATTCCCACAAATGTGGAAGAGACTAGGGGGAAAACAAAAACAAAACAAAACAAAACAAGACAAAAATGCTCATTTGTACAAGGATCTATTGAAGGAGGTGGGGGATTGACACAAACCAATACATTCACCAATATGTTGACATTAAAACAAAATCTAGAAGACACCAAATGCTAGAGACATTATATATAGGAGAAATGAAAATGAGAAAGAAAAGATCCCATTCAAAGACTCCAAAGACAAAAACATGGAAACAGAACAAACCCTTTAAACCCCTCATTTTAAAGCTCAACCTATAAAAAAAAAATGTATAGATACGTGAATATTACACATACCATATGAAAGTGAGAGAGATGGGACGGCAACCTCCATTTCAAGTCCCACATTCATAACCAGAAAATAATACCCACCAACACAAAAACAGAAACAACACAGAAAGAAGATGAATTTATGAAACTACACAGATCCAAGCAAATTGCTTTTCAAGGTTTACCCCTATATATAATCAGATCAGCAAAAAAACAAAGAAAGGGGAAAGACCCAATTCATCAAATAGTTCAAAATAGTGCTTAAAACCCCTCATCATTCACTTAACCCCAAAAGAATATCCAAAAAGTATCAATAGATAAATGAAGAAAGTGAGAGAGAGAGAGAGAGAGAGAGAGAGAGAGAGAGAGATGGGAAAGCAACCTTCATTTCAAAAAGCCCACATTCATTAACAAGAAACCAAAAAAAAAATCACAAATAAAAACAAAAAAATAAAAAATAAAAACCCAGAAAGCAAAGTGGAGAGCTGCAAATGAATTTGTGAAACAAACACAGATCGAAGCAAGTTGCTTTCAAGAATCAGATCGGCAACAAAAACAGAAAAGGGACAGAGACCCAACAAAAAAAAAATTTTAAAAAAAAGGAGCAGAGAGATGATCTCTTACAGTTCGCAGCTCCGATCTGACGAGATTTGGACTTCCTTCTTTGAAATTGAGCGTTATGAACCACCAGTCCACCACCACCACCACCTCTCTTCTGTCTCTCTCTCTCTCTCTCTCTCTAAAAGGAAACAAACAGACGAATGTTGTAGTAATAGATTTGAGCTTTTTTAATAATTTTGTTTGTTTGTTTGTTTTTGATGTTGTTGTTGTTGTTTTTTTTTTTTTTAAAAAAAAAAGAAAAAAAACCCTGTGGAGAGTGAGTCTCGAAAGCGTACATGTCGCGTCGTTGTTCGTGTGTGTGTATATATAGTTGATTTCCGTTTTACACGGCGTCACTTAACGGCGCTATTTAAGAAATTTTAATAATTATTAATTATTAGTTAATAAAAGTGTTAGAAATAGAGGACTTAATGGCGGTCGAGTTTGTGTTGTCTAGGTCTTTTTTTTTTCTTGGGTATTTTTTGGGTCAATATTGGATTTTGTTGGTAGGTGATGTTGCCTGCCTAATTTCCTTGGACGCTATTTTTTTTTCAACTCACTAACCAATTTCTATGTACTATGAAATTTATTTAGACACTTTACCTACATTCGATTTATTTGATTTAAAAATATTTTTTTTATGTTTAGTAGAGTGGCGGTGGTGATGGAATGAAAGTAGCAGTGAAGGCATGGTGGTGGTAATGAAACAAAGGTAGAAGTAGTGGTTGAAGTGAGAGTGACAGTTGTAATGTAGTAATATTGATAAGATTTTAATCTAAAAAATAATTTATGCCTTATAAAAATAAAAAATATTTTCTACCCATATTGACTTATTTTATGCTGATCATAAAAAATATTTTTTGTTAATTTTCATTTTTCATCCTACCAAATACCAAAAAATACGAAAAATATTTTTCACCCAAAGAAACTAGTGTTAATATCAAAATTAACTTTCAATCTTTTTAAACCTCAACCTTAGCTCCACTTACCCACTATGTCCTCGTTTGGAATGAGTTAATTTAATCTAATTTTTTAAACTTTTTAACTTATTGAGCCTAATTTAAAAATTTGTGTTTGGGATGATGATGGCTTATTTATAGTTGATTTGATAGTTTTGAGAGAAAAAATAAAATAATTATACTTTAAATGTAATATTTTGTCTTATTTACTAAAATAATATATTTTGTCTTTACTAGCTAATTTAGTCCCAAAAAGTTCATCCCAAATAGGGGTGTAATTTTGGCCCAGCCCGGCCCGGCCCATCCGGGCTCGGGCCGGGCCCATATCAGGCCTTGTGGGCTCCTGCTAAAAATCGAGCCGACCCATGAGCCAGAAAACTAGGCCCAAGCCCAAGCCCAGGCCTAGGGGTATCCGAGCTTTGGGCAGGCTAGTGGGCTGGGCCTCGGGCGGGGGCCTCTGAGCTTGGGCATGGGCTCAGGCTTTGAGCGGGCTTGGGTGGCCTAAACAATTTTTGATTTTTTTTTGATTTATTTTTTTCACCAAAATTTTATTATTTTCTATTAAAAATAACACTGGGCCGGGCCTTGAGCGAGACCGATGGGTTGGGCCACGAGCCGGGCCGGTTTTAAAACGATGGCCCAGGCCTTAGCCCAAGGCCTCGAGCTGGGCTTGGGCTGGGGCCTTAACGGGCCGGGCCCACCTCGGGCCGCAGGCCAGCTTCGGGCCGCTTGCGAGCCATGGGCCAAAATTACACCCCTAATCCCAAACAACCCTATATCACCTTCACTGACTATCATCAATCCCTCTTCTACTTCAACAACCTCTTCTAGCCCATACCCACCATCTCTCACCTGCTGACCCCACTTCTATCCCCTTCACACCGTTTTAATCCCGTTCCACATCTATTGTGTGTAAGGAAAAAAGAGAGATAAATCGTGATACTCGGAGAGAGATTACAAAAACAAATCCATTTTTTTTCTTCTTAATATCATCTAGTCAATAGAATACTGTTAGTAGTACCTCATTAATTATTTTGGACTCCCACTTATAAATTCTAAAATCCTTCAATTTTCTTTTCTCCCTCTAGATAATACCAAAATTATCATTGTGAAAATATTACACCCATTCAATTGAATGCACACCCCTATACCCCCAAAAGTCTCTCTTCTAAAAATTCTAACAAAACTCACAAAGGTGATTATTATTTTATCTCCACATACTTGTTCATGATCTGAGAAACTAAATGTATAATTTTTTGTTGTTAATTCAAAATTTCCCTTTTGTGGATTCTGTGATCTCCATGAATTTCGGTTATCTATGCTCGAACAAATAAGAAATGTTTGGTTACCTGTTCCCAAACAAATTAATAATGTTCAGGCCTGTATTTCTAAATTTCGGTCATATGTTCAGGAGTTCAGTACTGAAAAAATGAAGAATAATTTTTATTATTTTTGCCATTTTTTTCAAGAAACTTATCCTTACAAAGTTGATATTCTCTAAGCTAAGAACACCATTAAAGCTATGAACCTCTTTTAAGTTTTTATTATTGTACTTTTCTCGTCTCATAGACTTGTAGTTACTAGAAAAGCTTTCCCTCATTGTCATTGCCGAAGAAGTGTAAGTAATCAAATGGTTGCCACAATTATTGCTAAAGGGTTTTCAAGATTTTGCAGGTGGGTAGGTTTTGAAGGTGGAATTTGGAGAAGATGGATCAGTGGTGATGAAAGTGGATACTCTCATAAACCCTAACTCATGATGATGTAGTGAATGTGTAGGCTTAATTGTGAGATATGATATCCTAAATTTATTGATATCCTTTTTAATAATTTTATTTGAAGTTATTATTATAATACAAAAATAAAAAATTAAGGGGTCTAAAATAATTGATAAAATGCTAATAACAATACTCATTCTATATCCCTCTTGGCCCCGTTTGTTTTGGGGTGTAATGGATGGGAGGGGATTAGGATGGAGGTGGAGTTATTTAATGTTGTGTTGGTTTGTAGAGTTAGAGAAGGGATTAGGATGAAGGTGGGGATTAAGATGGAGGTTGGAAGGGGGATTGGGATGGAGGAGGTGGAGGTGGTATTAGAAAAATAGTGAGGGGATTAGAAATTTTTTTATTTATTTTTTATTTTTTACATATTGGGAATTTTTTTAAAACATTAATGTTTAATTTTTTATATTTTTTTATTTGTTTTATTATTTTATATAAAAATAATTTAACAATTTCTACACTAACAACTATCATCAAAACAAACACAATTTTACTTAATCCCTTCATTATTAATTCTCTCACTATTAATCTATTAATTATAAATCCGCTCTATTCTACCTCTGAAAATAAACCGATCTGAGCGTGAACTGGTACACTTCTTTTTTTCCCATAATGTTCTTTATATTGATAAGTACGATATTCTATAACTGTTTCATCAAACCGTATAAACTATTAAAGTATGATATTCTATACATGTTTCATCAAACAGTATAAACTATTAAAAAGAAATTTATTCACCAAATCACTCCATCATTCAAAAATTTAAATGGAAAATAACAAATGATTGAGCTTCTCTTAGATTTAAATCTGAACATGAGAAAAATTGAGGAGTCCGTGAGACTCATCACAACTCTCGTTTGAATGATCTGAATTATTTATTTTGCAGGGCTCTCAATGTATATTATCAATAATAAAAATTAGTTCGATTCAATAATTATAACATTATTATATTTGTTAATAAAAAAAATGATAAGTATATTTTTAAAAATAGACGATCTACCTTTTAAAGATAAACACTATAAAATAAAAATCTTTTGATTATCATATCAACTTCATTTTTTTTTCATAAATAAAATATACATATTACTATAAAATAAATTATTCAAATAATCTAAACAAGATTTACAGTAAATTTCATATTTAAATTTGATAAAAAGTCAACCAATTAGAATAGAAATAGATGATGCACCAACTGCTCATGACTATGATCAAGGCTGGTAACCACTTGTTGTATGCTTTTTCTCTCTTAATTGAAATTAGCAGTAAGCAACCCCACACACGGTGCCCGCAAACAGCGCAAAGGAAACTTCGGGCACACACACTAATGGCAGGGCTTGAATGTGAACTTTAGTCGGTGGGTTGGGCAGGTAGGAAAATTGCTGCCCCCACTTTTCATTGGAGGATAGAGATTAGTCAAACCCATAATTGCCTTTCCTTTTGGACATCACAAGATTAACGTTTGACTATTCATCAATCAAAGTGAAACATAAATAAAGCACAAATGGGTATCGTTTTTTGAATTTTCTTCATGTCTTTTGAGTCAAAGTTCCACACTTCCATCGTCTTATTTAAGACCGTCACAAACCCGAGGAAGTGTAACGGCCTTGAGGTATACGCCCGGAGATCCCATGTTTCACTTTTTCCGATCAATCATTAGGCTACAGTAAGGATAAATCTTTCAAATTTGAATGAATCGTACCGAAAATGAGAAATGTAAATTTAAATTTTTACCTATATATAAATCCACGACTCACCACTATATAATTAAGCATCATTTAAAATTAACTTCTGAGATTTCGACTCTTTAAAATCTAACCTTAGAAATCACCCTTCTATAATTAGGGCTTTTATTTAAGACCTTCACATACATTTTTCTTTACATTAACAGCAGCATAAGCACTGCTCACTTTTCAATCTTATTAAGAAATTTGAAGTCAATTTGGTAATATTTGACCCGTTCTTTTGAAAAATACTCGTATTACAAAATCGAATTGTTACAGAAAAATGAATTCGTCCACACATTATTTGTGTGTAAACAATATACAAAATATAATGAGTGTTTGAGAAATTACTATTTTAGTAAGTTATTTTAATTTTTAACTATTTTAATAAGTTAAATTTTGTGTGTTTAAAAAGATAATTAAATTTTTTTATAATTAGATGTGATGTTTATGAAAGAAAAAATAAAACGATTATGAATTTGATATAATATTTTATTTTATTAACTATTTTAACATATTTTATCTTTATGTAAATTTTAACCTAAAAAATCAAAAAATAATCTTTACCAAACACCCCTAATTAGTCCAAATATAAACTAGCGTAATGTCCTCACCCAAAATGATTGGCCCACTCTCCACCAAACAAAATACAAATTGGACTGCTATTTTACACATGTTATTCATACTTCCTTTTTTTGGGCGGGTTTACCAAACAAAAAATCAATAATTCATATATCAACTAAGGAACAAAAACCATTGAGACTTTGTTAATAGATATTTGAACCAAGAAATTTTAATCGGTAATTGATATTCGAACCATTGAGACCCTTGTACGGTGAGTATAGAGACCCTTGTACGGTGAGTATAGAGAGTATTATTTTGGGTGTATTTAGCACTTCTCGTTGAAAGGGAATGCTTCTAAATACCCCTCAATTCTTCTCTCTACACCCACTTCTTTGAGAAACAATTTTTTTCTCTCCATAAAATAGAAGATTAATTATGCATGGGGCGGGTATGTAGAGAAATTTTAAAGGTATATTTAGGAGTTTCTTGATCCATAAACCATACATACGAATCAGTTATCACTAATCCGAGAAAAAGGTCCACCAAGTGACCGACCTATCTATCTAGTCTTGCAACATTCCAATTTACAAGTGCTGACATTAAGACAACATTAAACCTGCTATCTAACCCGAACAGTCCTTTGCCCAGTGGCCAGGGTTTCCGCACTTGTAACAAGCATGCGATGAAGCGGTAGTTCCTCCTTGATTGGCAGGTTTTTGAATCGAAAGGGTGGGGCAGTCTTTTGCCCAATGCCCATCCATGCCACATTTAAAACATGACGAACCACTTCTTAAACCAAAGTTGTTGTTGCCACCCGTCTCGTTTGTCTTATAAATTTTAGCCGTGTTGACTGGGACAGGGGGGCTGCCTTGAATTGTATGTTCATGGCACCATTTGAAAAAGCCGCAAGAGCTTCCCTACACAAGAAAGGAAAGGTGTAAATCAACCACCATCAAAATGATTGTAAGATATTGCTACACAGGCAATAAAAATATTTCTTCTTGTTGGAGTGAAGAAATGTGAACATCTTAATTTCATTGGGGGTGTTTGGTAGGGCTTATTTGAGCCAGCTTATGGCTTCTGGCTTTTAAAAAGCTATTTTGGACTGTTTGGTTAAACTTATTTCAAACAGCTTCTGATTCTAACAGCTTATTTTAAGTCAAAAAAGCTGATTCTGAGAAGCTGCTCACCCCTTGCTTCTGATTATCAGCTTCTGCTGTGGACATATTAATTCACGGTTATACTCTTAGATTTTTTTATTTTTTATTTTTTTAAAAATAGAAAAAGACCCAAATTGACTATAAAATATTATTATTATTTTTTATAAAAAATATAGATAAATAGTGAATAATAAAAAATAAAAATTAATTGAAAAAGCTACTTCACAGCTTATTTAACAAACACTACTCAGCAACTTAAATCTATAATCCAACAGCTATACCAAACAGGTTAACAGCTTCTGATTAAAGTCATAATCTATAATCTGTTAAGCTATAAGTTATAATCTGTTTTAACAGCTACACCAAACAGCACCATTAAAAAGCTACGCACAAGCGATTCATGTGCAGATATGATGGTTGTATCTGTTATCTGGGAAAAAAAAATATGGATATAGAGGGAAGAAAATAAAATGAAGACATCAAAATTTGGACAGTTGCATAGGGGGGTAATTTGGGTATGAGAAAATACCTGACATAACTTCAAAATATTATTTGAGTTGTGTGTTTTATATAATAGAATAGATACCTCTGAAAGCATCAAAGACAATAATATAGCAGCTATTCGGTTATGTGTACTCAGATGCCGCAAAACATCATATAAGAATTGGAAAACATGAATATTAAGTTTTTAATTCAAAACAATTAAATTAAACTAGCGTATTGGGTTCTGCCACAGTATAATTGGATACTAAATTTTAAAAAGGACAACAGTTTCAAGGAATACAACATCCTAAGCTTGAGTTCCCCACAAAATGGATTTATTTATTTATTCACATGCATAATAGCAATTATGTCTCAGCAAAATTTGGTGGAAAATCATCCACAGATACCGAAGGAAGGGTGGTCATTTGGTTTCAAGCACCAGTTTTCCCTTGTCATATCTCAAATTAGGGATTAGGGTTTAGAGTTTAGTTCCTCAGTTGCTCAATCTTTCACACATTTAAAGCTATAAATGTGTCTGGTAGATATTACCAAACACATTTCTGCCATCTTCTTTTGAATTGTAACCTACTAGAAACTGATTCATCTTCCAAGAATGTAGCTCCTTAATTGCTCAATCTTTCACAAATTCAAAGCCATAAATGAATTTGGTAGCTATTACCAGACGTTTCTACTTTCTTTTGGAAGTCGCTATCTTTACATCTTTGTTCTGATTCATCTTTCAAGCATTTAGTTCCTTAATTGCTCAATCTTTCACACATTTAAAGCTATAAATGTGTCAGGTAGCTATTAACAGTTACATTTTCTACTACCTTCTTTTGAATTGAAACTCACTATCTTAACATCCTTGTTCTGATTCATCTTACAAGAATGTAACTCCTTCGTTACTCAAATCTTTCACAATTTGGAGTTATAAATGTGCCCAGTAGCTATTACCCCCAGACAGTTTCTACTTCCTTTTAAATTGCATCTAACTATTTTAACATCCTTGTTCTGATTCATCTTTCAATAATGTAATTCCTTAATTGCTCAATCTCTCACAAATTTAAAGCTATAAATGTGTCTGGTAGCTATTAACCCAGACAGTTTCTACTTCCATTTGAATTGCATCTAACTATCTTACCATCCTTGTTCTGATTCATCTTTCAAGCATGTGATTCTTAATTGCTCAATCTTAAATACAAACATAGCAAATCAAAAAACTACTATGGAAGACAGTTTAGAAGAGGTAGAAGGTACTCAACTTTTTTTTTTGTGTGTGTGTGGGGAGAGGTTGATTTATATGACTTGAACCCGCGTCACAAGACTAAGGGCAAATAGCACTTGCCAGGTGACAACCTCTATCACCTTCATTTGTCTATTGCCCATCAAAAAAAATAATTATACTACCATTCTAGTTATGGTCTTTCTATATTGCGCTATATAAATTTATCTGGGTCACAATTAGCACAAAATGTTTAAATAGAATCTTTCCTTGGTTAATGTTCTAAAATTAAGGCTACAACAATTTTCTCAGTTAAAACTATGTTGTCTACAGCAACATAAGCCATGGCATCTTATAGATAGATACCTAGTAAGATCATCCATGACGCAAAACAAAAAAGGCTTTTATGGTGATCATTGAAGATGCGACTCTAATAGGACATATAATTAATTCATTAACATTGAATTTTATCTGCAACTATTTATTGTTCTGTATAATTTTTGTACTTTTAGTACATAAAACATAAAATCAAACAATAGTTAGGCACAAGCAATCAATTGGAAAACACTAATCTCCATTTCTGACCAAAACATTAAATTAAGATAGTTACATTAGGCACATTAAAACCTATGATGAGGCGTGTGGGGGAAAAAACAATAAAAACAACTAACTCAAACATGTCCATTAACTCATATGCCTTTATGGGTTTAGCCCAATAAAACAATGTTGTGAAACCCGGACCGGACCGGCCGGTTGAATCGGTTGGACTGGGAACCGGGCCTGGCTCCGGTCCGGTCAACCCTCTAGAACCGGACTGTGAGCAAAACCGGCCTGGAAATTGAAAACCGCCAGAACCGGCGGTCGAACCGGGATAACCGGTGACCCGGACTGGGTTTTGGCGGTTAGACCGGTCAATTTTTATTTTATTTTATTTTCTCTATCTATTTTTTCTTTTTTATTTTCTTTCTTTCTTTCTTATATATATATATTATAAATATATTTTAAAATTTTGACTAAAAATTTTTACTTCAAGAGTCTCCTCTTATAAGGAAGAGTCTCATTGGAAGTTGGAGAAGATTATGAAAGTCTATTCCTATTTATAGGAAAAGATTTTTAAAAAAGAACCTACAAAATTCTATGTGGGATTCAACCAAATAATTTGAAACATATTGATGGGAGGGAGCGTTGAAAATTTCATTTCCCTCCAAAATTAAACCTAACATTGAATCAATTTGTTTGAAGGGAATGCTTAAAAATTTTAATTTCTTTAAAACAAGTGACTTTTTTTTTTATCAATTATGACTTTATTAAATATTATTAATAAATATTATACAACAATTTTTATTTTTATTTGAGTATTTATATATATTTTTATTTATTTATAATTTATAATTATATAATATTAATTATGACGTCACGGTTCGACCGCTTTGACCCGACGGTTGAACCGGTGACCCGTCCACCCGGTCCCTTTTCTGGTTCGCTCACCGGTCCGGTTTTCAAAACATTGCAATAAAAATCTAGCTGGATGAAGTTTTAAAGAATAAGCTAGTGTTTATGGGACAATATATTTTGGTTGAGAAAAAAGCCCCGCTTAAACAATCTGTTCAAAAGCCAGAACAGTTTTTTATTGTACCATAAAGTTTTTTATTTCAATTTACTATCCAATTAAGGAAAAAACAAGTGGTTTACAAATCAATTGTCACTAACAACAAACTAATCTATTTTGGAAACTCCAATAATTGCAACGGAAGCATAATAGAAGTTTCATGAGCACCAATTGTTCAAAAAAAAAAAAAAAGCATGATCACTATATATCCGCATGAAGTATGCAAACTTTTGCTGGTGTAACTTTCGATAGTGCAAAATTTGGTCTTATTTCACATGCTTTATCATCCTCTCAGTTTTTAAAAGATTTAATTATCCCCACACACCGAATACAGCTAGCATTTTATATCTACGACGTATTGATAGTTACAAAGAGAGAGCCCCCGCTTCATAATTAGTTTGATTTGCATTTGTGCACCAATTGAACATTCACATTGCTATAATTTTCTTGTTCAAAACAACTTGAGGGCCACAAAGAATTAATTTACTTCTTCCTTATCATTGAGCAACAATGTATCAAAACTTGCCGCAACAGCCTTTCTATCAGTTCTATTCACCAATACAAAAACACTAAAGACCCAAGGATGTCCATGATTTAACCAAGACCAAAATGAAATGAGTGTTTGAACATGCTTAATGCATGAACTAAAATAGACATTACTGAACAATACAATGGTTAAGAAACTGAAGAAAGAAATTTGTAGGAAAAATACCTGGTTTGCGGGACAACGGTAGAACTGCTGGCCAATATTTTTCCCAGTTTTGGCTGTCAGTATTAAGCAAGACCCAGCACCGCAGAGGCATGAAAGTTCGGGGATTGAAGGATTTGATGCATGACTTGGATTTGATACATGAGTTTGGCTCCTAACAGTCGTGTTATGAGTTCCTATATTCTTGTCACACCACTCAAAGAAACCACAGCCCCCATTTTCCTGAACCAAAATTTCTTGCATGCATGAGCAATCTGTAGAGAATTTAATGAGTTGTAGAACTTGCTAAAAAATTAAAAAACTGATGGAAGTGCCAGATTCTTATTAGCCTCTTTGTTTTTTTGATCGGCAACAAAAAGAAATTTTATTAAAAGAGAAGAAGTACAAGAAAAGGAGAACAAGGAGTCCACCAAAAGAAATACAAGAGAGAAAAGCAAATGAAAGTCCCAAACTACAATGGACGGAAAGTGGCATTGGTCCCCCGGATTAGTTAGTCCTTAGAGTTAGATACCGAGTCATCCAAAAAAAAAAAAAGTCCCAAACTGCAAATCAGACACTACCATCAAATCTTTAGAAATAAAAATTAAAAAATAAATAAAAAAGTGGAATCCCCTTAAATGGAGGAGAAACCGAAACTCAAAAAGATGCCAAATGGCACACTCTATCCCATAACAACTCAATGCCCTTGAAATTATCATAAAACCTCAGCATTCTGTTCCAACCACATAACCCAAAAAAGTGAGAATGTTACACAATTCCATAACACATTCACTTTCTTGTTGCAACCCAAACCCCAAAAATCAATCAAAACCATTTGTGTACAAGTAGCCAGAGCCACTTAGCCTATTATATTCCTAACCAATAAACGGCACAGGGCCCACTTACAAATGTCAAGATGTTGATAAGTATTATTTCACATGAAATGGAACAACAAGACATTGGATAATCAGATCACAATTTTTAACTAATGAATCGAGAAATATTTTCCAATATATCTAAACCCATAATTATTATACTAAGTGTTTTGAAAATATCACAACAGCCGAACATATTCAATTTATAGCCCACAAGTGTTCAGAAAGCTAGATTTCAGGTTCAAGAATAGTGAAGCCTTTTCACATAGTCAGATTGAGCATGTGGATTACCAGCTCCAACATAAGTCCATGCCTGGAAAGCAATTATCACACTCTCATTCCTTTCACAATTCACAACTAATGAAAAGAAATTAGAGAAATAATGTAAAAAGTATAACAAAAATATCACAAGTTTCCCTTCCAACTATGCACTATTAGAGTTGTAAACAAGCCAAGCTGAGTCAAGCCAAGTAGTAGGTTGTTGTCAAACTTGGCTTCAAAACTTAACTAGCTTCAAAATGTGTTTGTTTCAACTTGACTTGTTCAATAATGAATTGATCTCGAGCAAATTTTTAATTTGAACTCGAATAGCATAGTTTTTTATAGTTCGTTATTCAAGCTTGGCTTAAAAACTTAACCAAATTTTAAAATGTGTTTTATGTTTGCCGAACATAAATCAAGCTCGAACAACTTGATTCGTTCTACATGCCTATCTACTGCTTTCTGTTGAACTGTAATACAGTCCAAAGTACTCTTCTTTGTTTTTGTTTTTGTTTTTTTCTTTCTTTTTTCACCTACTTACTATAAATTCACATATTGTAAGTTCTAATTTCTTCTCCAAATATTTTCTCGGCAACCAAACAAGGCATGAGCCTCGTCAAATTTGCTCCGTCGTAATTCTATTTTTGATTCAACAAATGTATCCCCCAATCAATCAATGCTCTTTGACGACTAATAGATGGGAGCAACATAAAGTGAGAGAGAGAGAGAGAGAGAGAGAGAGAGAGAGACCTCTCTGAGGGGACATTTGTAGAACTGGCGTCCACGATTCTTCTCGGTATTGGCAGTGAGAACAATACAAGCTCCCAATCCACAAGGACACGCCTTCTCAGGAACCGAAGGATCAACAACACCATACGAATTGGTATCGCAATCGCGAGACCAGTGTCCCGATTTCCCGCACTTGAAGCACGAATCTCCTCCTCCGCCTCCTACGGTGCCTCCGCCGCCGCCAAATCCAGGATTAGCAAACATGTTGCTGTTGTTGTTGTTGTTGTTGTTGTTTAGGACTTTGAGTCGACCATTAGATCTGCTGCTTTGCTGCTGAAACAGAAGGCTTCTACTCCCTCTGAGAGCTGCAGTGTAGGCTCCTTCCGCGCTCTCCTCCGCCGCAGCAGCGTTAATGGAGGTTCTAGTGACGGCGGCGGAGGTGGCGGTGGTCTTACGGCGCTTGGAGGAGAGAGCGTCGGCCTCCAGTGCTGCCACCTGAGCGAGGAAATCGTCGTCGTCTTCAACCTCGATAATGACGTCTGCCATTTTGCCCCACCTTTCAAATCTGTTCCCTCACTCCTTGTCGATTTGCTTTGCTTTATTAGATCCCCCTTTTTCTTTTTGTTTTGGCGCAACTTTGGGCATGGGCTCTCCCATGTTGCATTGGATTTCCCTATTTCTTTTTGTTTTGGCGCAACTTTGGGTCTCCCATGTCACATTAGATTAGATCGAAGCGTGTCTTCAGTCCATTTTTTGGAATGAACGGTATTATTAGATTTATAAGGTTTATTATAGAGTTTTTTTTTTTTTTTGATAATTTAAATGGGGAAAATTACCAGAAAATCCTATTTTAGATTTTCTTATATCAATCAATTCATTTTTTTTTTAATTAAATCCTAAAATTTACACTTGTAAACCCGGAGGTCCTATTTTGAGTTTTATTATATATTTTTTTTGACCATTTTACCTTTATATATATAGGTGCTTGTTTGAATATGATTTTTGGGAAGTCGATGATCTGCGTTTGGATTCCGGATTCTTTGCAATATCTGATTTCTCCTTGCCATTTTCGATTTTCGATTTGGTAGTTTCTGAAGCTATAGATTGGGCGCGATTTTGCGATTATTGAAGTTCTAGGTTTTGCGCGATTCGCAATTTCTGGTTTGTCTTTGCGATTTTCGATTTGCGATTTTGTCTGGTTTTCAGTCGATATTGTGGAGAAGGTTAGTTTTTGTTTGAGATTGGTGTTTTGATTTGTTCTGTTCTTCATTGTTGTTCGTCATCAATTTTGTTCTTCATTGTTCTGTTCTGTCATTCTTCTTCGTTTATCATCATTTTTGTTCTTCGTTGTTCTTCGTTGTTCTTCATCGTTTATCATCAATTGATTACGGTGATGTTTATGTCATGCGATTAGTGATTGATTTGTTGTTGTGATGAAATCATTGTGTTCATGTGAATTTTTGAATGATGAAGTTTTGTTGCATCAGTGTTTGAAAAAATCGTTGTTTTTGCATTTAGTGAACTGGAAGTTCATGCCATCAGTATATGAATTTTATAATTAAAATTGTATGTATGTGTGTATCCTGTGAGCTTAAAATTTGTTGTATGTTGTGTGTATGATGATAAATGTAGGGCTTATGATTGTTTGTTGAGGAGGTAGAGTTTTTTTTTTTTTTTTGATGTGAATATTTGAACTATTTAAAAATCTTGATACATTTCATTGATACTATTGATGATTTTGCAGTGTGATACGAGATAAATGGATTTTTTCATGTTGTTGTTGTGCTGCTATGGGTCAAACATGTTTGTGATAAATGTGGTACAATCATTTTCCTTTGATGAGTTAGTGAAATGTGTGTGCAACAAATGGTGTGATTTGTCTGCTGATTCAATCACTATGTTTTACCGACTGCCGGGGTATACAAATTGTCATTTGGATAACAATGAGGAATTGCAAAACATGTTATTGCTTGGTAAATCAATTGGAGTTGAACGAATTGATGTTGTTGTTGAGCAAAAATTGGGCACTGATGGACATAGTAATTTAGTAAATCTATGCATTGAAGATGAGAATCAAACAAATTTGCTTCGTAGATATTGTGGACACAGTGAGAAGGTGTTGTTGTCTTCAGTTTGGGCAAATGGTATTACGCATGTTGGTCAATGTTTCACAGGAGGAGCATTTGAGTTTCGTACTGTTTTATGCAAATATGCAGTGCAATGTGGGTTTAAATTCAAATATTTGAAGAACGATTCACAACGAATTACTGCTGTATGCTCACATAGAGATGATAGGGGATGTTTGTGGTCTGTGCATGGTAGAGTCCAAAGAGTAAACCAATTTTTCTACCTTAAGAGATGGACTAAGATACATAGTTGTGGTGCTGATGTTCGTACTTCAAAAAATCCAATGCTCAGCTCTGATTTGGTGTCAAATGTTGTATCTGAGCATGTTAGGGACAGACCACTAACGCGTCCCACTGATGTGGCGTATACTTTCAAGGCAGACTATAGACTTGATATCAGCTACCATGTAGCATGGTTAGGTGTTGAGAAAGTGAGAGAGGCGATGCATGGTGATTACTTTACATCGTTTGACCAACTGAGATGGTATGGTAATGCTGTTGAGCATTATAATCCTGGAAGTCATATCAATATTGACTATGATTTGAAGACTAGTCAGTTTAAAAGGTTTTTTGTAGCATTTGCTGCGTGCATAAATGGCTTCAAATATTGTCGCCCTTTGCTTTTTCTTGATGGAACATTTCTAAAAGGGAGATACAAAGGGCAGTTGCTTGCAGCGACAGCTAAAGACGGTAACCAAGGTTTGTTTAGTTTTGTGATGTGAAGTTTTACATTTGTTTACTTTTTGTGTGTGAGTTGTGACTGTTAACATTGGTTTTGTTTTTAGGATTGTTTCCAGTAGCCTTTGCAATTGTTGATTCGGAGAGTGAATCGAATTGGTCATGGTTTCTATATGAACTGTCAAAAGTAATTGCTGATGATAGACGCATGACATTTGTATCTGATCGCAATCTAGGGCTTTTGGAAGCAATGCCAAAGGCATTCCCATCAGCATATCATGGATGGTGTTTACAACACCTAAAGAATAATTTTAGGGACAAGTTGAAGGGTATGGAGAATGGTTTCAAGGAACACTTAATATGGAAGTTGGGTGATTGTGCATATGAACCTACTGTGACAGGTTTTCATGCATTACTAGAAGAGTTGAAGAGTGAGGGGAAGCAATGAGCATATAACTTCTTGTCAGGATTAGAACCAGAACATTGGGCAAATGCTTACTTTAGGTAAAGTGTGTACAATTGTCTGTTTCATGGAATATAATGATGGTTATATGTACATTGTTTATATTTTTGTGTTGTTATAACAATGTGAAATGTCACATATGGTATTAAATTGTGACAATTTTTGCTGTTATGTATTAGGGGACAACGATATGGCGAGATGACATCCAATGCTGCTGAATCATTCAACAATTGGATTAAAGAAGCACGAAATCTTCCAATAACAAAATTGGTTGATACTATCCGGAATCAAATAATGTGTCAAATGTCAGAGCGAAGGGATATTGCAAACAAGTGGAATGGAATTATTTGCCCTACCTTTGAGACTAACCTCCAAGATTCATTCAGTTTTAGTAGGTCATGGAATGTGAGTAAAGCTAATGATGATGTGTTCGAGGTGCATTCGTTTCCATCAGTTATGGTTGATGTTGGACGCTGTGTTTGTTCTTGCTACCAGTGGCAAGTAAATGGATTTCCTTGTGAACATGCTGTTGCGGCTATCCAAAGGAGTGCATATAATCTTAATGATTGTGTTGAAAAATATTTTCATGTAGAGAATTATAGGGAAGCATATGCAGCGGCTATTTTCCCAATACCATCTGTGGAGAAACCAGCTTTTTGCTCTAGCGATTTCATCATATTACCTCCAATTGTAAAACGGCCAGCTGGTAGGCCGAGAAAGAGTAGAATACCATATCGAGGGGAAAAAGTAAGTCAAATCAGGTGGCAGATGTGGAAAGATGGGCAGGCACAATCGGAAGTCTTGTAAAGAACCAATACAGAGTTATATTGGTTGATGGTTGGTGGACATTGTGAATTTTTTACATTGCTTATAATTTGGTTAGCAATTTTTAATTACTTATAAGTATTGGACCTTAGTTTGTTTTAACTTAGTTCATCCCTTGAAAAACTTAATTCTAAAAATTGTTTCTTACGGATTAGGAGTCAACATGCTCTTGAAAGTTTTGTCAAAAGGTTAACTGGGTTTTAAATGGGACCAAAGTGACCCCTCCAATCTTCCTGGGAACATTTTTGACCATGTGCGATTCTAAGTTAAGTGGTGAGACTAGTTTTGAATTAAATTTTCAACTGTGGGATTTTTTAAAGGCTAAGTTTAATTTATGGAAATACAGAAAGTGATATTTTGTTGTATTTTTTAGAAATGACAACTGTCACCAATGATACTGCTATTGCTAATGTTGGTGGAGATTTGAACCCTGAGGCAACTGACTTGTCAACCGCAACTGTGACCTCTGTGGTCAACCCTGGTGGTACTCCGGCTGTTTTGGGAGGACCACTCAATCACCATAAGCGCCCAGAGAAATTTGTTGGGGTGAAATTCAAAAGATGACAGCAAAAGATGTTATTCTACTTGACTACGATGAACCTTGCAAAGGTTTTGAGGGAGGATCCTCCAGCCGTAACAAAGAATGAGCCAGACAGGCAAAAAGTCATGGCACTTGACACATGGAAGCAAACAGACTATCTTTGCCGAAACTGTGTGTTCAACAACTTGGCAGATTCACTTTACAGTGTGTTTTGTGCCAAGAGTTCAGCAAAGAAGTTATGGGAATCTCTGGACAAGAAATACATGACTGAGGACGTCGGGGTAAAGAAATTTATCGTTGGCCGGTTCTCGGACTTTAAAATGGTAGATTCAAAAACTATGATAAGCCAAGTCCAGGAGTTCCAAGTGATCTTGCATGAAATTCATGTTGAGGGGATGCCTTTGAACGAGTCATTCCAAATTGCGGTGATCATTGAGAAACTTCCCAATGGTTGGAAGGACTTCAAGAACTACCTAAAGCACAAGTGCAAGGAAATGTTAGTTGAAAACCTGATTGTCCGACTCTGAATTGAGGAGGATAATAGAAAGAAAAGAGAGAGTACCTCCTTTGTGAAGGCCAATGTCATTGAGCATGGCAAATCTTCTGGGGGTGAGAGAGCTCAAAGTTGGGGCCAAGGGGTGGTGTTGCAAAGAAGTCGGCATACGAGTTGCAGGAATCTGGTTATCGGTTCTTAGGGAAATACTACAATTGTGGTAGTGAGGGGCATCAGGCTAGTGACTGCCACAAGCAGAAGAAACCATATAAGACCAAACCTTGTGCTCACATGATAGATATACAAGAGCACTCCCATGATGAGGATGACATGCACTTGCCTGCCATTGTCTTTGAGGTGAATATGGTGGATTCAAACCCAAGAAAATGGTGGATTGATACTGGGGCTACATGCCACATATGTTCTGAGAAGAAACTATTTACAACTTTCGAGCCGGTGACAAACGGTTAGAAGTTGTTTATGGGGAATTCTGCTACCTCAATTGTTGAGGGAAAATGAAAGGTGGTCCTGAAGTTGACCTCAGGAAAGGAGCTGACTTTGAATAAAATCTTGTATATTCTGGACATTCATAAGAATCTTGTCTCAAGGTCTCTTCTCAGCAGACATGATTTTCGCATGGTCTTTGAGTCTGACAAGGTCGTTTTGAAACATCTTTTAAGAGTAATCCGAAACATAAGTGTGAAACTTGTGTTGAAGCGAAGTTGACTAGATCTTCGTTTCATTCTATTGAAAGAAGTTCAGAGCCGTTGGACTTAGTGCCTAGTGATGTGTGTGACTTAAAGTTTATACAATCACGTGGTGGCAATAAGTACTCTATCACTTTTGTTGATGATTGCACTAAGTATTGTTATGTGTATTTGCTCAAAAACAAAGATGAGGCTATTGACAAGTTTGTTCTATATAAGAATGAAGTTGAGAATCAATTAGGCCGCAAGATTAAGACTTTAAGAAGTGATCGTGGTGGTGAGTATGAATCACCGTTTATTGAGATTTGTGCTCAATCTGGGATTATCCACCAAACCACGGTGCCTTATTCTCCTCAGTCAAATGGGATTGCTGAGCAGAAGAATAGGACGTTAAAGGAGATGATGAACGCAATGTTGATAAGTTCTGGATTGCCACAGAACATGTGGGGGGAAGCAATTCTCTCCGCGAATTACAATCTAAATAAAGTCCCCGGAAGAAGGTAGACAAGACCTTGTATGAGTTATGGAAAGGCATCAAGCCTTCTTATAAATTGTTACGAATGTGGAGGTGAAGTCAGTGGATTGTGTATTTATTGGATATGTACATAATAGCAGTGCATATCGATTTCTTGTGTATAGGTTTGTTATTCCAGATATACATAAGAATACTATCATAGAATCAAGAAATGCGTCTTTCTTTGAAAATGTATTTCCGTGTCATCTCCAAGAAGGGATTCAGAGTTCCATGGAAGAGATTGAAGGTGACAATGATCACATAGCTGATCAAATAGATGATCACTTAGATGATCAAGCTGAAGATGTAAATGAGCCAAGAAGGAGTAAGAGGGCTAGGAAAGTCTTTTGGTCCGGACTTCTTGACTTATATGTTATGGAGAACCTCAAACTTTCCATGAAGCTGTGACTTCACCTGAAAGTTCTTTGTGGAAAGAAGCAATCAAAAGTGAGATTGACTCCATCTTGCAGAACCATACTTGGGAGTTGTTTGATCTATCCCCAGGCAATAAGGCCTTGGGGAGTAAGTGGATCTTTAAAAGAAAAATAAAAGTTGATGGGTCAATTGATAAGTATAAAGCTAGACTAGTTATCAAAGGATACAGGCAGCACGAAAGCTTAGATTATTTTGATACGTATTCACCTGTGATAAGGATTACATTCATTCGCATGGTGATTGTGATAGCAGCTTTACGTGGTCTAGAGATACATCAGATGGATGTAAAGACAACTTTCTTAAATAGAGATTTAGATGAAGAAATCTACATGGAGTAACCCGAGGGGTTCTCAGCTCCAGGACAAAATAAGAAAGTCTGTAAGCCTGTTAAATTATTGTATGGTTTGAAGCAAGCTCCCAAGCAATGGCATGAGAAGTTTGACAACGTTATATTGTCAAATGGGTTCAAAATCAATGAGTGTGACAAATGCGTGTATGTCAAAGACACTGACAAAGGTTATGTCATTTTGTGTCTATACGTAGATGATATACTCATTGTTGGTAGTAATGATGAAATTATTCAAACTACCAAGAGCTTGTTAAACTTTAAGTTTGACATGAAAGATATGGGCCTTGCAGATGTAATTCTGGGTGTTAAGATTACCAGAACATCTGATGGTATTGTACTTTCTCAATCTCACTATGTTAAGAAGATACTTGAGAAATTTGGCAAATCAGATACAAGTGTATCTAGGACACCGGTAAACGTGAGTCTACATTTGACCAAGAATAATGGTAAGAGTGTTTCTTAGCTAGAATATTCTCGAGTCATTGGAAGTTTGATGTATCTGATGAGCTGTATAAGGTCGGATATAGCCTACTCTGTTAGCGGGCTTAGTAGATACACGAGTAATTTGAACGCTACTTATTGGAGGAACATTATGCGGGTGTTAGGTTATTTACGCTACACCCAGGGTTATGGGCTGCATTATACCAGATACCGAACGGTAGGGGTGGGCGCAGATCGGTTGCGGCCACGAAACCCCCAATTCGCCATCCGTCCACCAAATTGGCGGATTGGAGTAAATCAATCCGCATCCATTCGCCAATCCGGCGGATGCGGATTGAGTGGATTGGCGGATGGATACGAATCGGTTTGGCGTTTGAAAATTTTATAAATTTTCAACTTAATTCAAGTGTACACTTCCTCAAAAAAATAACATTTTCAACATAATTCAATTGTGCACTTCCTAAAAAAATAACTTGGGCAATGGAATATTCGTTCACAACAACCTGGGCAATTCAAAAAATAACATTGGGCAATATTCACAACCTAGGCAATTCACAACCTGGGCAATTCACAACAACCTAGGCAACTTCCTAAAAAATAACATTTTCAACATAATTCATTTTTATTGATTCCAGTGGGCAATGCAAGAACAAGCTAGGCATCCGAAGTTCAAAGTTCCAGTGGGCAATGTAAAAACATAATTCATTACAACTATCTAAAGTTGAAGTTGAAAATCATCCAAAGTTCAAAAAAAAAAAAGAAAAAAAAAAGAAGTTACAATCATTCAAAAAAAAAAAAGAAAAGAAAAAGAAGTTACAATCATCCAAAACATTGTGCATCCAAACAATAATATTACAGTCATCCAAAAAGAAGCAAAAAAGTCATTAATTTTCTTGAGTCAAACCATGAGTCATCTAAATTTGCATAACAAAAAAATAAAATTATTTAATAAGGAAAATACTAAAAAACCTTAAATTTAAAACAAGTAAACACATGTTAATAACATTCAACAAAGGGGAGGTATTTTACCAATGATATTAAACTTTAATATAACTAGGTTACGGATTTGGGCTTGAACAAGAACTTGATTCCGAAACAACTACACATAAAACATAACACAAGAAAAACATATGAAGTGAAAATAATGAATTTTAAATAATACAAAATAAATGAAATTTAAAACAAAATAAATTATTGTATGTATTACCCGAATCATATTGTTGTTCAAATTCTTCAACATAATCCATTGCTTGTCGAAGGCATATTGGAATGTTACTTCGGAGTGTACAAACAAGAACTTCCACCATCTTTTGTAACGCCCCAATTTTTATACCCAAATGATAATACAATAACCAGGGTTCTTTAAAGTAAAACTGAAAATAAATCCCCACACTTGCATTACATGATACAAATAGTCTTCAGGCGATAATACATTCACTTCAAATCAAAATAACATAAACAAATAGATACCCCCAAGAGTTTACCAGTTTCCAAGGTTTAGGCCTGGTTACTCAAAATGTTATTCAAACCCACATAAATACAGCCCTTGGCTTACAAACAGAGTTACAGCAAAATGAGAGTCTTGTACTCTCAACACATATTTCCTCGCCTTTAGTTAGGCGAGATCACCATATCTTTTCCTGTGCAAAAATCCCGTAGGATGAGCATAAAGCCTAGTAAGAAATCCTTAACAAAGTATATACATTTTATACAAGTCTCAAGAGATGAAATACACATGTCATGCTATGCCCCTTTTTGAAAGTAAATCACATTTTCATCTTTTCAAAACCATCATGCTCAATGATGTCATGCAATTTCAATTGTTCAAAACTTAACAATTTATTTCAAGGGCGGTAAATACGACTCTGGTAATCCCTAGGTCGGTGTCTGTAAGTAGACTATACAAATATTACCAAATTGTCATTTTTACCGGTATTAACCGGAAGGCTCGACACCTATCCGCGCGGGTTTTCAGTCTTTCACCCCGGACTCTCAGGCCAACTTATTCAATATCATCTACACCACCTATCATGTAGCAACCCTCGTACTGATTACCGATAAACTACTGAATTAGCTACTGGTTACCGCTAATCTGAACTGATAATGACTGAAAATTGAATTAACTGAAGTACTGAATGGACTGATTGAAATCGAAACTGAAATTGAATAAGTATATCTATTGTCTTGCATTTCTATCTGTTTGATTGATCATTTATCTGTTCATGTTTTATGTTTAAACTGCTAATTGAAGGCCTTATCGGCGGCCGAATTAGGCACTGTTTAGAGTTTTGGGATAAGTAGAATATTTGTGATTTAATGGTATATTTTTTCGAAAATTGGTTAGGTATGATTAAATTAGATTAAATATTGGTTAAAAACTAAGTTTGGCTTATTTACCATTATGCCACACCTAGTGGCCCACTATGTCAACACTTGGAGCCTTATACATGTTGAAACAAACATTTCCCTCAGCCTTATTCTTGTTCCAACCGACCAAAGAAGAGAATTAGAGGGAGAGTGAGGGTCTTGACTTGATCTTGAGGTTTTGGCTAGCAAAATTGAAGGAATTGTTAACTTAACTTCATAATTGAACTCCTAAGCCTTGAATACAAGACTAAGGTAGGCCATCCATCCTCTTATTGTTGTCATTAAGATTGATCTTGCATGATTCATGCCCAATTGTAGAGTTAAGGCATGTTTTAGTTCATACATGGTGAATTATGCTAGAATTCATGCATGCATGTTTGAATTGATGAGTTTGGAGTTGAATTCATGGTAAAATTGTACATGCATGTTCATAATTAGACTTTAGTCCATGTTTTCAACTTGTTTTTGGAACTTAGAGCTCATTAGAGCTTGAAATGGAAGCTTTGATTTGATTTAAACTCATGCATGCCACTTTGATCATGCATGTTCATGAAATTTGGGTTTGAAAATGAGTTTGATTAAACACCCTTGGGCTTTAATTTCTTAAATTGAGTTTTGAAACATGTTATTCTATGTGTTTAAAAGAGTTTTTCCAGAAAATAGCCCAAGAGGATCGAAAATGTTGCTTTTGAACTTGGTTTTGAGTTTGGGACTCAAATCTGGAATTTCCAGATTTTGGTTGTCCGCTCGAGCGGAAGAAGTAACGCTCGAGCGGAGAAATCGAGCTCCCAGCATCTTGCACTGTGCATCAGTCCGCTCGAGCGGAGTATTGGGCGCTCGAGCGGAGGATTGGGTGACACGCTCGAGCGGGCGTCGAGCGGAGATTTCACCTATCCAGTACTTTTTGGTCCGCTCGAGCGGGGATGTTGCGCTCGAGCGGGGACCTTTGTTTGCTTGTCCGCTCGAGCGGGGAAACCTGCGCTCGAGCGGGGCTCTGTTTCACTGAAAATTCTGCAATTGTGTTCCATGCGCATCTTTGCATCCTCATCCCATCCTAGGCATTCTTAGGCCTAGTTTAAGACATCTTAATGAGGATATAGATGTAGAACACACCGAGGCATAATAGGAAGTTAATTATTGTACTTCCCCAACTGTTAAACTTAGAGTGTGTTCATGTTGTTAACTGTTTAGGGTTGGCACTCGGGGACGCGCTCTAGCATACTGTAGCCCAATCTCTGTGAGTAACGATTGTGTAAAGATATGTTCAAAATGGTTATCTTTTGAATACTGAACTGAACTGTTTATTGAACTGATATTATTTACTGAATGAATGTATGTCCTGTATTCTGAACTGTATTGTGGCATCCTTAGCACTTACTGTTTACCGTTACTGTTACAGAGCTCTGTCGGTTCCCTTGTGGAACCATACTGTTCACTGATTGATGGCCATCATTACTGTTAGGTCTGTTAAGACCCGGTCCTTTTGGACCTACTGTTTATAGGCTAATGGGTGTACCACATATGACTGATTGACTGAAATACTGAAAGACTGAAATACTGTTTAATAAACTGTTTTCATTACTGTAAGGACATTCATTCATAACCTCTTTACGCTTTATGTTATTCACTGGGCTTTAGCTCACTGTTTATATATATATGTAGGTTCTCAGCCGCCAGACCAGAGCTAGGAGCGTGGGTTGGTCCCCAGTTTTGTCAAGCCAGCCTATGTGCCTCACTGCGAGGTTCCGAGTTGCCATGCTATGGCTTGGGGTGTTTTGTGTCCCCCATCGGTCTCCTTACTGTTTTGTACTGCTGTATAGACCGTCTACTGTTTTACTGTACTGTTATCGAGGGATTAAGTCCCCGTACTGAATGTTTGTATATGATGCTATATACTGTATATAGACTGTACTGTTCTGAACCGTATGAATGCATGAAAAATGTTTTTGGCATACAGATTTTCACAGCTCAATGGACACTAGTTACTTACTGTATTGGCTTCCGCCAGGCCCTGTACTCTGTTTAACTGTATTACTGATCAGCAGGCCTTCGGTAATCTCGGATTACTGGCCAGTTACGGTACTAAACCCATAGGGCCGGGTTTGGGTCGTGACAGAGTGGTATCAGAGCGATGCTTAACCACGAGTTATACCGCACACACGTGTCCCAATGAGCTATAGGGTGTCCTAGAAAAGCAATTAGGGCATCTCATGAACTTGAAAAGTGTGTGCTTATGACTGACTGATTATATGTTAAAATGTTAACCTGTTTAATTATACAACCGCTTATAATGATAACTGTTATAACTGTTTATAGAATAATGGATAATGCAAGCACTGCAAATGAAACTGAATCCTCATCAACTGACGCCAGAATGGCCAGAATGGAACAAATGATGGGACTGATAATTGAAAGACTAGACCAACAACAAAACCAACAGCTCCCACCTCCTCCTCCGGTACAGCCGGAACCGAATGTGAATGTAAATGATGGGGACATAATTGCTCTCACCCAGAAGTTCAGCAAAATGAAACCGGCTGGTCAAACTTCTGGAACCAAACATTCTCCGCTCGAGCACATAAACGGCTGCTTAAGCGGACAAGAAACTTCAAATGCATTTTGCATTTTTACTTCGGGGGCGCTGCCCCTCATCCTCGCCAAGGGGGCGCTGCCCCCTAGACTCCCACAAGCTGATCGGGTAGCTCGATCCTTGACCTATTCAGCGAAGTGGCAAAACATAAACATGAAAGAATTAACTTCTGATACAACTCTACAAGGCACAATTCGGGTTGGATTTGCATCTAAAGGTTTGGAGACATTACTTGTTCCAAACACACCGCTATAACCCGATAACCAAAATAAGGGGAATACAGGGAAACTAAGATACGTAACACTATTCAAAACCATACCAACCCGAGCCTGGAACACCACACAGAGACGGGTCAAAACCGGGATCGCTACATCTTTAGAGCAAGTGAACTACGAAATGGATCAAGTATACGACCTCCTGTACTAAAGGTCGACTCAAAAGCAACAGTGGAAATAGGAATTGCCAACACATCTTGTGCTATAGGTGATACCACTCTATACTTTGTTGCATTAACCTTCCACCACTCCAAGATGTCAAATTGACCATTCTTCCCACCTTTCTCAATATCATCCAAGTACTTGTCCAATTCCGACATACTCCCACTACTACAAAATTGCCCCTCAAAAAATGAGTTACATTGAGAGTTCACAATAGAGTATGGGTCATTTTCATCTATCACCATATCTACTGTTTCATTTACATTGGAGGCATGCACATTTGTTGAATCAAGCGTGGCATAATGTTCATACAATTGACTCAAATAATTTTTCACCTTATCTAAAATTTCTTTCACTTTTACCACATCTCCACCAAAAATTGTTGAACAACAAAATTGCAAGTATGTCATTTTTCTTCGAGTATCAAGCACAACCACAACATACAAAAGGAGATTGATTTTATCCCCATTTCCCCAATACTTGTCAAACTTCTTTTTCATTTTCTTTGTTATTGAAGCCAAAATAGGATCATTGTCTTTGATTAATTGTCCAATCATATTTTCAATGACAAACATTTTAGTGTAGAATGTATTTGAAGTAACAAATAAAGATCCAGAAAATCTCTTTGTTGTATTGTAGAACATTCTAAGAAATTTCAAAAACACTCTACAATTATCCCAATCTTCGGCTGTAGGCATCTCTCTCCTTTTACCCCATTCATTATCCAAAAAGTAGTATTTATAATTGTAGTCCTCCTTATCCATTCTTTGAAAAGCACTCTCAAATTTTCTCGCCGTCTCCAACATAAGATATGTTGGAATTCCACCATGCTGGTATATCTAGGCACAAGAGACTCTTATTCTCAATTTTCAAATTTTCCACATACTTTTTAAAAGTGTTAAGGCGGTTTGGAGAAGACCTCATATACCTCACTGCATACCTCGCATTCGCTATACAAGACTCAAGGTCCTTCAATCCATCACCAACAATGAGATTTAAAATATGTGCACAATAACGCATATGTAAAAATTCATGGCTCAAGATTGTTCCCTTCCACAGTTTTGTGGTTCCTTCAAGAATCTAATGGTTAGATTATTGGAGCTCGCATTGTCAACAGTTAAAGTAAAAAGGCCATCAATGTCCCACTCTTTTAAGAGTGCCTCAATTTTTTTACCAAGAGTTTCTCATTTGTAGTCTTCAAGTTGATAAAAATTTATGATCCTCTTTTGTAACTTCCAATCATCATCAATTAAATGTGCAGTTAAACACATATAACACAAATTTTGTATGGAAGTCTATGTGTCAGTGGTAAACCAAATTCTATGCCCTTTCACAATTTTCTTTAACTTCTCCTTTTCATTGGTGTATATGTCTACAATGTCCCTAGCAACGGTATATTGATATGGGATCTTGAATTTGGGTTGCATGACATTACAAAACCTCTTAAAACCAACCCCGTCCACAAATCTAAAGGGCAATTCATCAATTACTATCATCTCAGCAATATACCTCCTAGCAACTTCTATAGAAAATGACGTAGCCACAACATCAACAACACCCTCCCCATCAACTTCTCTAGGTTGAAATCCTAATGCTTGTTGCCCATGTGTTACGACCCAAACCCGCCCCTATAGGTTTAGTGCCGTAACCGGCCAGTAATCCTAAATTACCTTCAGCCTCAAAGACAAAATTTCAAAATATTTAATTCATATCAGGACCTAAAGCGAAAGCAAAACAAAAATAACAATGTCCATTGAGCTTGTGCATACATGATGACTAAAATAATTAAAACATTTAAACACAATAATAATTTATATATAAATCTTATATATCTCACACACATATACATTTAAGACTTAGCAAAATACAAAGCTCTAACAAAGCTAAGGGTTGATTTTCTTGGCTTTACTCGAGCTTAACTTGATCCATTTTGGAAGCTTTTCAAAAGGCTAACACGGGTAGACTCCAAAACTTTCTCTATCTTTGTTGTCTTTGTTGCTCAATTTGCTCACCTACATATACATACAAATAGTGAGCTAAAGCCCAACGAGTAATAACCGAATAAAGAGGTTAAATGAATGAAGTTCAATGATAATACAAAAACCTATCTTATGATTTCAAAACGAATCTTAAATCATTTTTAAAGTAAGGCATTTGCCATATTATATTAAACTTTATAACAAACCATTTTCCATATCAAATCATATATTTCAATTTCCGAATCAATCCATTTCAATAGGCAAAACAATTTGATTAGCCATCATATCAATCCTTTGTAATGACAAAAACCATTGTTCGATAGCATTTTCGTTACAATTCCAATTACCCAATGGGCTGCGGTATTAATTTCCCCCAGGCAAGGGCCTATTTAATGGATGCCACGAGTTTGTTTACAAAAAAAATGAACTTCATTCATTAGTAACAAATAGTACTTCAATAAACCATTCAATCAATCATGTATCGATGTTGATAACAATAACATTTTTGAAAGTAAACGTAACTTGAACATATCTTTATAAAGTTATTACTCACAATGGGTTAAGTCAATATAAGGCCTCGGTCGTCAACCTATACAAATCACATGACAAAGAGACAATAGAAGCACCATTCAATATTCATTTCATTTTAATTCAACTCTCTTTATGTGTTTCTACCTTATTCCATGACTATATGAGTCCAATTGGCGCCTAAAAATACTTAGAATGTCATGAGGATGCAAATAGGCACTTAGAAGAGTTAGTCAAAAATTGTTGAAAATAGGGTCTTCGCTCGAACGCAGCTTTAGTCGCTCGAGCGGTCTGCAAAGCTTTGTAAAAATATTGGATGGCTTCAATGTTCGCTCGAGCTGTGACTTTTCCGCTCGAGCGATTTGCACATTTTCTGTGTTTTTGAAAACCAACAAAAATAATTTCCAAACACATTTTCAAAACTTTGACTCTTGCATGAACCAATTTAAACATGTAATTTTATTAATAAAGATGAACCCTTGACTAATTTTCCAATTTCTAATACAAAAATATCTTTGATCATAATAATTTCATAAGTATAATAATTTCAATATTTTTCTTCTTTTGTGTTATAAAACATAAAATTAGAGTTATAAAGCTCTTTAAAAGAAATATTTCCATATATGAAATTCAAATCAAAGTCAAACTAATTTTTGATTCTCAAGTATAAATTGTAATTCATTCCCAAATTTGTCCAAATTTAGATTTAAGTCATTTTCTTTATATTAAATACACAAATTTTAAAATATGAATTAAACTTTCCAAACTCTTGAAAATTTCATGATGTATGTAAAAATAGAACCCAATTTCTTTATTAATAACAAAATTCAAACTTAACTAATGAATTACAAAATCTATTTCTTAGAATTTCAACTTAACTCAATCTATAACCAAAACTTATTTTATGATCATATATGTTCCAATGTGTTTAAATTGAATAAAACTTTTAAATTAAGTTACATGCATGGATTAAAGATCAAATCAAACAAATTCCTAATTTTCAAAGCTTTTCTTTTTTTCTCTTCAAAATATGAGATTGAATTAGTTCAAATTCTTCAAAATCCATGATGCATGTATAATTAGAGTATTAAACTTGTAGAATTTACTCATGCATGTAACAATGAGGCTTAATTTCATGCAAGATCACAATATCAAACCCAAAATAATTAATTTCCATAACCATGAACCTAACTTAATCTCTTCATCTTTGTTTTCTAATTTCTTCCAAATTATATGAAATTGAACTCAAATTCATCATTAATTTCAAGTGTAATACATGAATTCTACAAAAATCAAGTTTGAAATCCTTACCTTTAATCTTCAATTTGATAGTTTCTTGATGATCTTCCATTTTCTCTTCTTGAATTTCCTTCAAAAACCACCAACACAAAGCTTTCTCTCTCTCTCTCTCTCTCTCTCACTCTCTCACTCTCGCTCTTTTTCTCACGGCTTTGCCTAGCTCAAAGAAAGGAAAAGTTGCCTACTCTCTCTCCTTATGTTCACACTTATACACATACACACGCAGCTTTCTCTGCACACCCACCTCCAAATTCACCCCCAATTCTAAACCATTCCATAATTCAATTTATAATTAGGATTGATTTAATTAAGCAACACTTAATCTATTTAAATCTTGATTATCACATAATTAAATTAATCATAACCAATCACTAATCTCACATAATTTAATTAGTCTAATTGACTTCAATTAAGGCCTAATTAATTATATTTAATTTTTACCATTTTGAATCAGATTTTTAATCAAACTCTTGAAAGGCTCCAAATATTAAATTAAGATTATTGTCATCATCAATTTTGATTTCCCAAATTAAATTAAGATAGCGACTAATTAAAATCCCAAATCTCCTTAATTAACCAAATATAAAATATTATACGTGGCGGGGTCGTTACACCATGAGTATCCCTATATGGATATTTTGTACAATTTTTCAAATGACTTAACAAATTACTTGTTCCATGACTCTTAGACCTTGTCATATATTCTTTCTTACAATACTTGCACATAGCCGTATCTTTCCCATCAATACCCTTAATATTTTCAAAATGATCCCAAACCTTTGATGTTGTTCTCCAACTACTACTAGTTTTGGCTAGGAGTGGTCTAGGAGGGGGAGCATTAGGTTGGGTAGAGAGGTTAATAGAAGATGATTCAGGCTCAACATTAGGACTTACAAAAAAAATTTCTTCGCTTGGAGGATCCATGACTAAAAGATTATCAAATATGCTGCCAAAAATCAATAAAAAATCATTCAAAATATGCTTTTCAAATCCACATAAACTAGAAGCATTCTCAATACCCTATGAAGAAGCATTCTTAATACATTGATTTCATATTTAATGTATTTACCATTTTTATTTTTCTTTCTTAATGCAGATTGACTATGACTTTGTACAAGATCCAGATCCAGTGAGTAAAAAACAATGAATGAGAAAGGGAAAAAAAAAATGGAATGCTACAGGCAAGGCTATTCCTCTACTGTTACAAGCTTAAACATAGTTTTGCAACCTAAGAAATAAGGGGAAAGAACAAAAGGATGCCCTTGAATACTAAAAACAATATAAAAATAAACGTTCTAACATTGCAGAAAGTCAAAGACTATTAAAGGCAACATATAAATTCCCAGAAAAGTCTAAAAACAGAGTGGTAAGCTTTCACCAAGGAAATTAAGGCTTACTTGTACATACATACACACATAATCCTTAAGCTTTCTAGGCCTAGTAAATTATCAATTCTAAGTATATAGCTATTTCAACATCAATAAGCTAGAACAAGTTTCAGCCACCACTTTTTTCTTTTGAAATCAATACAATAAAGAAAACAACAAAGAAACAGAGTTCCTAAATAAAGAAGCATGAATAATTAAGTAATCTACAAAACTAACCTGGCGAGAAAGGTCAAATTGAGACAATATAACCTCTGCAGCTTTCAAGGTCTTAACAATGTTCTCGTGAGCTCTCCGAATCGCCTGTGTTCTAATCTGGAAATCCCAAATTTAAGAACAGTCAGAAGATCAAGCAGATGTGTTTTACTAGAAAAAACTAACCCAGATACGTTTACCTACTAACAAATCATAAAACAAAATTAAACAACCGGATCCAATTACTAAACATGTATTTTCTTGAGAAAGTTGCAGTAGTTTTTCTCGGGAACCAAACATAAGGGGAAAGGTGAAAAAATCAAAAACCCAGAAAATGGGAAGAAGAAGAGAACAAGAGAAGAGAAGAAGAGAAGAAGAGAGAAGAAGAGGAAAGAAGAAGAAGGAGAAAGAGAGAGAGAGAGAGAAAGAGAGAGAGATACCTCATTATAGATTGCTGTTTAGTGTAGATTAGGGCTGTGCAGTGTAGATCGATCGATCGCCATTCAGTGTAGATCGTCAAATGATGGGTAGGTTAGAGAGAGAGAGATAGAGAGAGAGAGAGAGAAAGAGAGAAGAGAAGAGAGACAGTGTCTGTGTGTGGTGTGTGGTGTGTGGTGTGTCTATTTGTCGAATAAATTAGGGTAAAACTGAGGCATATCAGAAAGAAAAGGGGCTGAGGCGTAAAAGAAATATATAAAATAAAAAAATAAAAAAATAAAAAATAAAAACAGAGCATGGTTAGGTCGGGTTTGCTGGGTAAGATGGCGGATCACCCGCCACCCGACCTGAACCCGAAAAACACAAAAAACTGAGCCCGCACTCGTCTGCCATGTGTCACGCATTCGCCTATTACTGGTCAGGTCAGGCTGGGCCGGGCGGGTTTGGCAGGTCGGTGGATCCGCTGCACAGCCCTACCCAGCGGTACTAGAAGGGTATAGTGACGCTAATTGGATATTTGATATAAAAAAGTCTAAATCCATTAGTGGTTATGTGTTTACCCTCAAAGGGGCAGTCGTGTCTTGGAAATCTTTCAAGCAAACGTGTATATTGAGATCAACGATGGAATCTGAGTTTATTACTTTGGATAAAGCAACTGAAGAAGCTGAATGGCTTCGCCAGTTCGTTGAGGATATTCCACGTTGGTCGAGACCTATGTCAGCCATCTGTATTCATTGTGATAGCTAATCGACGATTGGACGGGCACAGAGTAATGTGTATAATAGAAAGTCTAGACATATTCGTCGTAGACATAATTCCATACGACAACCACTCTCGAACGAAGTTGTCACTTTAGACTATGTAAAGTCTTAGGACAACATTGCGGATCCGCTAACCAAAGGGTTAAATCGAGTATTAGTAGAGAAGTCGTCATAAGGAATAGGGTTAAGGCCTTTAGTGTAAAGGTGTTACCGGAATGGAAACCCAACCTAGTTGACTGGAGATCTCAAGATCTAGATTCAACGGAACAACCTAATTGCATGTAACGGTGGTATGTCACTGAAGAGGTTAAACCTCCAGCCATTCCTTTTATCGGTGATACCTGCAAGTGTAGAGTTTAAGTTGAGCTTTTAATGACTCTGGTGTGTTAAGCTGTTGAGCTGAGCATAGCAGGATATTCAAATAGAGTCACCTATGTGAGTGTGAAGTGGGGCCGCTTCTATAAGAATTGGCAGGGCCTAATTCTTTAAATCACTCGCTGAACCAGGCTAGTGTTCAAAGGTCAAATCGGACACAACAGTGAGAACAGAATGATGGTTAGAGTAATTCCTGTGTGAGGTTTGTTGTCTTAGTTTACATAAACGGCAGAATAGTTCAAGACTTCGTATTCACTCGACAGCCAGTAAATCCGATAGACTTCACTAGGAGGGGTTCAAAGCCAAAAGCTACCTTTCCCAATGCCGGGGTTATTCCGTCGCACTCTCTCCGAGTCTTTGTTGTTAAGCGTTGTTCGTTTATTGTTATTCGGTCAATTTTTATTCATGTGAGGGATTGTTGGAAAAATAATCAGTGTGTTTGGTTTCAGTTTTCTGAATTCAGTTTTCTGAAAACTGAATTTTTTGTTTTTTTTGTTTTTGGTGAATATTTTTTAAATTTTAAGTAATTTTTTTACTTTTTTAGATGCATTTTACTTAGATGTATCTAAATAGTAAAATATTTGTCAAAAAATATTTAAAAAATTAATAAGTACGAAAAATGTATTGAATTATTATTTTTTTTTTGTTTGCATTTTTTGATATTTAGTGTATTTTTTAAAGATTTTTTTCTTAAATATTATACTTTTTAAGTATATTTATGTTAGGCGTGACTAAAAATTAAAAAAATTTGCTTAAAATATTAAAAAAATTCATTAAAAACATTAAAATACACAAAATAAAAAAGTAAAATTTTTTGAAAACTTTTTTCTGAAAACTATAACCAAACAAGCTGAATGGTTTTTTGGTAATTTTAATGCAAAATTAAAGTTGGTGTCAATCCTTAATTGAGGTGAAGTAAAGTGGGTTTAGATTCTTTGTAGTGAGATCTTTACACTACAAAAAGAATGACAAAAAACCATTAAGGTTTGAATGAGAAATTGACTCATTAAGTTGGCCTTATGAAAGAGGTGTTGGGAATGGTGTAAAACCTTTATCCCACATTGATTGTAGAGGAGAGCATTGATGGGTATTTAAATCCCATTTTTTACATAAGGGTGTAAGCCCTTTGGGGCATCCAAATTTTTTGAAGGAATGGAGTTATGGATGCTTCAAGGATGGACTTAGGCCAAGATTATGGTCCAAGTTGGTTATGCAAAAATTACCATGCGCGCACGCGTGCCCTGGCTGGGTCCAGGTCTGTGGTCTGTGATCCATGGGTCGTGGATCTTGGGATTTGGGCTTGTTGGAATGGATTGAGTGTGGGGGTCAGGCTTGGCCCACCTATCTGAATCTTTTTGGGCCAAGTTAGATGTGTGGGTTGCAGGAATATATACACAATACTTAGTCTCCTCTATTGATGATGGAATTAAACCCATCAGTTTTGCAGAATTAATTCCTGCATTTGTTGCAGGGGAGTCTCTTCCTCTCTCCCTCCATATGTATAAAATGAGGCCTTCTCCTTTAGTTTTCTACACCAGAAATTGTTGTTATTCCAGTCTTCAATAGTTTTCCAGTTTGTATTATTTTCTTCCTGTGAGAGAGTGCTGCAAAGTTCTGTTCGTCAAAGCTATTTAGTCGGTGCATTGCGTGGCTAGTTTAACTGTCGTATCCTAGGAGATAGAAGTCGAATAACCTCCAGCACCCAACCATTGAGGTGGCGAATCTGTTTTAAGGACACTATCTAGTGTAGGCTTCGGTTTTCTTCCTTTTACTAGTTTTATTTTATTATGAATTTCTATAAATTCAAGTATGTTCTTGTTCTGAAATTCTATTGTTTGTTCAAAATGAATCTATTTGTTTTATGTTATCATACAATTTGTACAACAATATGCACGACTAGTTATGTCATTTTCTTTTTTAGTTATGACATTATTTTAGTTATGACTCATGATAGTTCTTTCGTTATGTCTCATTGTGTGTTTAGTTATGACTAAAAAAATTGAAGTTATGCTATTTTTCTTCTTAATTATAAGGTGAATATGGTATATATTTTTTGAAAAGTATGCACCATAGTATTTTTCATTATTTTATTATTCTTTTTCAATTAATCTTATTTTTTTAAAAGTTGATGTGACAATTAAATTAGAGACAGTAAAGAAAAAAAAGTAAGAAGAGATAAATTAATATTATATATTTAGGGGATGAATAGTGACTCCCCACGTATAGGGAGAGTTACTGTAGCATTTGTTAAATTAAAAAACTTTTTAGAGAGTCTGTTGGGAATATTTTTAGAGTTTTTACTCCCTAAAATAGCTAAAAATTGATAATAGGATATTTGTTGGAGATGCTTTAAGAGTATCTCCAATGCTTACTTCTTCTTCTTCTTCTTCTTCTTCTTTTTTTTCTTCTTTTTTTTTTTTTTAAAATTTGAGTAAAGATTTTGGTTAAAAACTTCATTTGATACTAAGTATTCCAAAGCAAAATTTTCAATTTTCAATTTTCATCATACAACCGATCGATTAGGAGGATGACCAGGAGGGTGTCCAAGCGGTCGACCAGCCTACTGTAAATTTTCTTCAAATTTTCCCCAATTTGATCGTCCACCCGGTTGACCTCTCATCTATCCGATTGTCTACCAACGATCACTTGCGAGATTTGATAAAAGGTTAAATGCTCCCTTGATTTGCTGAAAAGGCTTCCTTCATTTGATACCAATTTAGTTAAATATTTGGAACACTGTTTTTATCAAATTTAAATTTAATAAAAAATTTGAGTCTAAGTTGAAAATGGTCTAATGAGTTATAAATTATGAGTTCTTCTAAGATAGCAATTCTTTTTTCTCACTATTTTTCACTTCCTCAATTATATAAGCAAGTGATAGTTTTCTGTCTTTTCATTTTCTTTTTTTTCTTTTATACCAAATTTAATGGTTGAGGTATATATATATCTATAATGTATAACATATATAAAAAGAATGAAAATAGGTTGAATCTAGGGTGTCTCTATTTACACGTCACATTTCATCTCAACACATACCAGTACTTAATTCACACATTTAATAATTTAATAAATAATAAAAAATAAATTTGTTCAATGCACACCATAATGTTCCATTTTTACCCTTAATCACACACCCTACCACCGCTACCGCCAACACCTACAACCCAGCTCCATCGCCGTCGCTGGCGCTAGTGTAGCCCCTCTCTCTTTCTTTGCCTTCTTGAAGCCACCATTGCAATTTGCTCTTCAGCCTCCCCCACTTCAGATCTAGGGTTTCAGAGGGTAGAGATTTAGGGTTTCAGAGGCGAAGGGAATAAGAAGAAGAAGAAAAAGAAAGAAGAAGAAAAAGAAAAATAAGGGAAAGAATGGTGGAGGAAGGGTATCGGAGGGAAGGGGCTGGAGAGGGAAGCTGACTGCAAGGGTGGCATAGAGGGGTGGGGAGGATGGCACGAAGCTAGTGGGGTGGCGTCATCATCACCAGCGTCGGCTAGGGTTTGTAGTGGCACCATAGATCTTCCACTCCCTCTCCATCGCCACCAAAACCCCTTCTACAAAAGCATGAGAGAGAGAGAGAGAGAGAGAGAGAGAGAGAGAGAAAAAGAGGTACGATTTATCGGAAGGGAAGATTGCGAAATCTAAGTTGTGGGGGAGTGCTTGCGACGAAGGGAGAAGGTGAGAGAGGTGCTAGCGGCTGCGAAAGGATGCGGGAGATGGGTTGACAGCGGCAGGATGTGGGGAAGTCACTGGTGGCCGCGGCGGCAGGGGGAGAAGGAGCTGCTGGTTAGGGTTTTGGAGGAGAGAGAAAAGAGAGAAAATAGAAGATGATATTTTGGTAATTCTTTTTATGGACAGAATAGTAATTAATTTTTTTTTGAAAAAAAATAATATGAGATAAGTAAATTAGTAGTGTGTAAATAGAGGCATCCTTAAATCTAACGTAAAATGTCAAAACGTTATTTGCGTCTTATGCCCAATCGCACAAAGTTGCCCTCCATTTTTTCAGTTTATTACTCTTCCAAGCTATTTACATGTCATTCTATTGGTTGGTCATCTTGACTTGAATAATTTGTCTTTCCATTATCCAGCCAATCGGGAAAGGAGAGCTGACAAAAGCTCACCACTAGAGATAAGCATGGTTAGATTTGGATTTATTTTGAATAAAATCAGAATTAATTCATTGTTTACTGTTTAAAAAACTTGTAATCAAACCAAATCATTAAAATTATTGAACCAATCTGAATCAAATCATTTAAACACTATTCGGTTTGATTTGAAACTACGTTTTCACATAATCTGTTCCTAAAAAAAATTATATAACATTATCAAAAAAATTCAACTTATCATAAATTTAAAAAATAATAATAGCATGCCTATCAAACAAAATACTCTTATAATATTTAACAGTTAAGTAAAAACATAGCATTAAGCAAACATTATTTAACATTAAAAAAATAATAATTAATGTTTAACAAATAAACAAATATGATTTAAGTTAACAGTAATACTATGAATCCAGAAATTACCTAGAATTGTTATCTTCTTGTTTAGATTTATTTTACATATGAACCCTACACTACACAACCACCTTTCTAGAAAAATATAGGTTCCCAGACTTATTGTTAAATTCAATATTTGTTGGAATTGATCCTTTAGGTTTAGATACATCATTATCTTGTAAATTTTTTCATTTTTGTCAATCGACATTTCTTTTTATCCTTTTCTTTTGTGCTCGTTAATGACCAAATATTTGAATCTCTTATAGCGGTGACTATCCAATTTCAGTTTTCTGTCTGATTTTGCCATTTTTTTTGATAATTAATTGTATAAAAGGTAATTTTACTAACTTTTAATTTTATGAGTACTTCACCATGTATAAGATGATTTCTAATTATAATAATCCCCTAATTTTGCTCATCCAATTTCATTCTCAATGATGTGGAATTAGGGATGCTAAATATGTGAGAGAGAGAGAGAAAGAAGGGTATGGAATCGTTTCACATGGGGGGTGGGCCATGTCATTGAGGGTGAATTAGGAGGGCAAAATTAGGAAGATGTAGCACCACTCTTCCAATTATTTCATATTTTAGTCAATACCATCAATTTTATTAAGTATTTTATTAATACAAGAAGTACGTGTCATTTTTTTTAATTTTAAAAATTAAATGTTATGTACATTTTTTGAAAAATGAAAAAATATTTAGTAGATTAATTTATTATGGGATTTTTATTGATAAGTCCAATTTAGAAGTGTTTTAACCCAAGAAGTCCATAAAGGAATTTTTTAACCCATTTAGTCCCATGTATGTATAGTTTTATTCCATAAAATCCATTTTCTTGATTTATACTATTTTCTTGGACACTTATGCCCTTATATTCAATTTTGATACCCTTAAAAATATTTTTTGAAGGATTAGAAATTTAATGATGTGAAAATTTATATTTTAAAATTCACATTGGTAGAAATGTAAAATTGGCCCGTGGGCGGCCTGAAACCTGCCGACAAGCCGGGGCGGGCCCGGCCCGTTGACAATGTGAATATTCACATTGACATGTTAACATTCACATTAATAGGAGTGTAAAATTGGCCCGCGTCCCGTGGTGGGGCGAAACCTGCCCGCGGCCCATGGGCGGCCCGGGGCGGGCCCGGTCCGACCCGTTGACAATGTGAATATTCACATTAACATGTTAACATTAACATTGATAAGAGTATAAAATTAGTCCGCGACCCATGGGTGGCCAAAAGCCCGCCAGTGGCTCGGGGCGGGCCCAGCCCGGCCCGTTGACAATGTGAATATTCACATTGACATGTTAACATTCACATTGATAGGAGTGTAAAATTAGCACGCGTCTCGTGGCTACCCGAAACCCGCCCACGGCCCGTGGGCGGCCCGGGGCGGTCCCGGCCCGGCCTATTAACAATGTGAATATTCACATTGACATGTTAACATTCACATTGATAAGAGTATAAAATTAGTCCGCGACCCATGGGCGGCCAAAAACCCGCCAGCGGCCCGGGGCGGGCCCGGCCCGGCCCGTTGACAATGTGAATATTCACATTGATAGGAGTGTAAAATTAGCACGTGTCTCGTGGCTATCCGAAACCCGCCCACGGCCTGTGGGCGGCCCGGGGCGGTCCCGGCCCGGCCTGTTAACAATGTGAATATTCACATTGACATGTTAACATTCACATTGATAAGAGTATAAAATTGGCCAGCAGTCCAAGGCGGGCCCGACCCGGCCCGGCCCCGCCCGTTGACAATGTGAATATTCACATTGACATGTTAACATTCACATTAATACGAGTGTAAAATTGGCTCCCGTCCCGTGGTGGCGCGAAACCCGTCCGCGGCCCATGGGCGGCTCGGGGCGGGCCCGGTCCGACCCGTTGACAATGTGAATATTCACATTGACATGGTAACATTCACATTGATAAGAGTATAAAATTAGCCTGCGGCCCATGGGCGGCCAAAAGCCCGCCCACGGCCCGGGGCTGGCCCGGCCCGTTGACAATGTGAATATTCACATTGACATGTTAACATTCACATTGATAAGAGTGTAAAATTGGCCCGCAGCCCATGGGCGGGCCGAAGCCTGACCGAAGCCCGAGGCGGGCTTGGCCCGACCCGTGACAATGTGAATATTCACATTGACATGTTAACATTCACATTGATAGGAGTGTAAAATTAGCCCGCGTCCCATGGCTGCCCGAAACCCGCCCACGGCCCGTGGACGGCCCGGGGCGGGCCTGGCTCGGCCTGTTGACAATGTGAATATTCACATTGACATGTTAACATTCACATTGATAAGAGTGTAAAATTGGCCCGTGACCCGTGGGTAGCCCGAAGCCCGACCTTGGGCCGGGGCGGGCCCGGCCCGTTGGCCATGTGAATATTCACATTGACATGTTAACATTCACATTGATAGGAGTGTAAAATTGGCCCACAGCCCGTGGGCGGCCCGAAGCTAAACCGCAGCTCGAGGCGGGCTTGGCTCGACCCGTGACAATGTGAATATTCATATTGACATTTTAACACTAACATTGATAGAAGTGTAAAATTTGTCCGCTGTCCGAAGCTCGCCCGCAGCTCGAGGTAGGCCCGGACCCAAACCCGGGCCGCCCATGGGACGCGAGTCAATTTTACACTCTCATCAATGTAAATGTTAACATGTCAATGTGAATATTCACATTGTCAACAGGCCGGGCCGGGCCTGACTCGGGCCGCCCACGGGCCATGAGCGGGTTTCGGCCAGCCACGGGGCACGGGTTAATGTTACACTCTTATCAATGTGAATGTTAACACGTCAATGTAAATATTCACGTTGTCAACGGGCCGGGCCGGGCCTAACCCGGCCTGGGGCTAGGCTTCGGGCTGCCCACGGGTCACAGGCCAATTTTACACTGTTATCAATGTTAATGTTAATATGTCAATGTGAATATTCACATTGTCAACGGGCCGACCCGGGCCCGCCCTGGGCAGCGGGCGGGTTTCGGGCCGCCCACGGGCCACGGGCCAATTTTACACTCCTATCAATGTGAATATTAATATGTCAATGTGAGTATTCACATTGTCAATGGGCCGGGCCGGGCTCGCCCCGGGCCGCCCACGGGCTTCGGGCCTCCCATGGGACGCGAGTCAATTTTACACTCTTATCAATGTGAGTGTTAACATGTCAATGTGAATATTAACATGTTAATGTGAATATTCACATTGTCAACAGGCCGGGCCGGGCCCACCCCGGGCCGCCCACGGGCCGTGGGCTGGTTTCGGGCAGCCACGGGGCGCGGACTAATTTTATACTCTTATCAATGTGAATGTTAACATGTCAATGTGAATATTCACATTATCAACGGGTCGGGCCGGGCCCGCCCAGGGCAGCCCACGAGCCGCGGGCGGGTTTCGGGCAGGCCACAGGCCGCTGGCTAATTTTACACTCCTATCAATGTGAATGTTAATATGTCAATGTGAATATTCACATTATCAACGGGCCGGGTCGGGCCCGGGCTTCGGGCTGCCCACGGGTCACGGGCTAATTTTACACTCATATCAATGTTAATGTTGATATGTCAATGTGAATATTCACATTATGAACGGGCCGGCCCGGGCCCGCCCTCAGGGCCGCGGGTTGGCTTCGGGCCGCCCTCGGGCCGCGGGCCAATTTTACACTCCTATCAATGTGAATGTTAATTTGTCAATGTGAATATTCACATTATCAACGGGCCGGGCCGGGCCTATTTTTTTGGCCTGTGGGCCGGCCCGGCCCGACTCGAATTTTTCCAGGCACCCACGAGGATCGACATAGGCCGGGCCCCTACACATTGACGATATGAACATTCACATTGACGGTGTGAACATTCACATTAGGGGTATTTTGGTAATTATGTCACCAATAGGACTTATTGAAATATGAGAAAATAATGTGAACTAAATGGAACATAAGTAGATGAAAAGGGTATTTTGGTCTTCTTATCTCAAATTGGACATAATGGAATAGTCAAAAAGAATATGGGTTGGATGGAATAAAATTCTTAGAAAATGGATTTATCAAAAAAGCTCCCATTTATTATTTGTGTAAAATAATTTTTTCACAATGTTTATAGAAGAAATTATATTCAATTATTAATGTATTCAAATTAATTCAGTATTTTTTATACACATACTTTGATTGTATTAATAAAAATTTAAATTCTACCTTCAGTGATAAGACCCCAACTAGTATATGGAAAAATCTTCAGTGTGCATTACACGGAATATATATTTTTTGTTTTCTAATATTATCTCCAATGGGTTCTCAAATAGTCCATTAGAGTCAAAACACAATTTAATTGGCACTCTTTTTCTTTTTCTGATAAATCTTATACTCCTTTTAAGTACAAAACAGAAAACCATCAAGACTATGAAAACTAGTAGAGAAAACAGTCTTCAACTGTTCAATCTATTTTTCATGGTTAGTACACTGTTCAATAATCTAGCACATACTCTGCAAAGCAAAAAATGATCTGTAAATATTTATTTCCTGCTTCTACAGTCATTGTCACTGTCATATATTGTGCCATTACAATAGGGAAAAAACGCAAGTTTGAAAGAAAACAGCAAGAAAAATTACAATTAAGAAAGGAAAATGAACTAGAGAAAAGCTAACAACAACATATTTCATGTTTTGTTCTCTTATCAACCACGTATCAGAAGCAATCTTAACTAGAGAAGTACCTTGATATCTCTCTCTTATATCTAAACTAGTGTAATAAAAAATGGAAATGTAAAACTACAAAAAATGGAACATAATATGATGCTAGTGTTCGCTTTCATCCTGTTCATTATCTTTAGCAACCGTCTCTGGTGCCCGAGTCGAAGTGGTCATCAGAGTGTCGAAATTTTCAGTCTTCCCAAGCAAAATCTCAATCTGGACATGGAAAAAGAAAATGTAGATGCTATATCAATGGTTGTCTCAGTTAGATGATTTATTTTGAACTAGATATTAATCAATATATTACCACATAACACTCACCCTGGCCTTCTGAACAAGTCGGCCCTTGGATTCATCTTTCATGCCAACAGTAGATGTCAAAACTTCTGTTTCATCCCAAAACATAATTGGCATTAAGATGATTATTAGCAATAATAAGAGCATAAAATTATCAGTTTTCTCTGCTTCCCACAAAGAAACAAAATATCCACCGTGTATAATAGATGATGTTGATATGCATTAACGAAGCATGAACATTTCATTTTAGTCACCGTAACAGTGTCCAGCACATGTTGGGCACTTAAATGTCTCGGACACGCCGGGACACATGTCGGACATGTCACATGCCATGTCAAAATTTTTGATTATATTTTTCATGAGACACATTGGGAGACACATCAAGGACACGTGTCTATCTAGACATGCTAAATGACACGTTTGTGATTTTATTATTAATTTTAGAAAGTTGGTTTGGTGGTCAAAGTATTTGTATTTGAAAACAAGAGGGTAAAAGTAGAAGAAACATAAAAACAAAAACAAAAACTTCCCTCTATATGTTCAATCTTCATTTAAACAGTACTTTCTATATTGAATGATGTTTAAATTATAGATTGGATAGCTTTTTCATGTTAAATTAGTGCAAGATTTTTATTATTTTTGGTTGTTTGTAGATAAAATAAGAAAAAAGGTAAAAAAAAATATATTAAAAAAAAACCTTTCTATCACATTCTCATTGTGTCTATATTCTAATTTTCTAAAAATCATAATGTCCCATGTCCGTATCCATGTCCATGCTTCATAGATAAACATTAAAAGCGCAAAGATTCTTACTCTTTTCAATAGCCAGACCATTATTCTTCAGAATCTCAGAAATTGTGACAACTGTAGTGATTGCTGTAACATAATTACAAATGTGAAGACAGTCAACAAGCATGTTCAATTACCAAAAGATGAAGTGAAGGATAGCAGAATTAATGGAACCTTTAGGCTGTGTTGGGATCAAGAGTTTGAGGAGGAATTTGTGCTCAAAATTAAGCTTGTATTTCATTTACTTTTGCCTTGTTTTTTCCATTCCCATCACAAATATCTATTCAAAACCTTGATCCAAATACACCTTTAACAATTTGAGTCCAAATGCCAACAAGGTGTGAAAACCATTTGTACTTTAGTTTTTCCATGGGATCAAAAGATATATCTGAGCTAGAAAGTCAACGGACTGGACACAAACAAAAAAAAGAAGAAAAGGGCACCAAAGCAGTCATATGGTATCAACATGAGCTCCTTTGGATGCATGTCTTCATGGAAAAAGTGAAGAATTATTATTATTATTATTTTTTTTCTTCAGATTATGTTTTCTTGCTACCATTTGCTTTTATGCCCATCAAATGAACTTGAGATGCTAATCCACAAAAAAAAGATATGAGAAATTTGAAAGAACTCATATATGGAATGAGGATGACCCGTGAAAATCCATCGGTTTCTTACTCGTGCAAAGGTGAAAGCAAAAGGAACATATAAGAGAAGTTTCAGGAAAAGTACCCATGCCCAGAGCAGAAAGCTCAACCTCATTGTGCTGCTGTATGTACCTCTTCATCAAAAAAACATTAAATTAGTAAATGTGAAAAAAAATTATAGACTTGAAAAAATGAAGCTTTAAGATTTTCTTTTTCATTTCATTTTTGTTCCAAAGAAAGAAACTCAACTAGAGTCAAGTAATTGCATTGGACTCAGAACGAGCAAGCCTTAAAACAAGATCTCCCCCCCCCCCCCCCCCTGCGTGGTCTTTTTTTTTTTATATAATTAATTATTTATTCATTTTTTGTTAGCTAGCGAAGAGGGGAAGTCATTTGAAAACATGGGGCCGATCATGACCCCCGATATGTCGGCATTGGTTGTGTAGCCTAAACTCACGAAACCAAGAGTTAAATAAAAAAAAATGGAACAGGCTGAAATTTCATTCTCATGGGAAAAATACATCACAATATTACCTTCTTAGTAAAACTTTTGGTCGTATATGTTGGAAATGGAATACATTTTCAAATAATAGCGTTATAAGATCATGCAAATAAAACAAATAAATAAACAAAATAAAAATTATTGCAAGGGAGGTCAATAAGACAATGAAAAATAATAATTATGCATTTTTCTTTTGAATTTCTCATGTGACAAAAATGGAGAGTAGAAATTATGAGTTCTCATTTCTTTTCATTTCCTAGATTTTCTCAACAATCAAATAGAAATTTCTTCATACAAGAAACAAATGAAGTTCAAGTCTCCAGTTTACATAATTGATATGCATATCTCCGCCTCTCAAAATTGAATTGAAACACAAAAACCACCAATTAATTGTAAGAAAGATTCGGATAATGCTGAAACAGAGAATTACAAATAACTTGTAAATCAAAAGGACAAAAAGCCAAGCTAAATCTTATCAAAGTAAAATTAGACCAAGTAAAGTGTGACAGAGAAAGATCAATGAATTAACCAAATCCAAATCAATATAGAGATGACATAATTCTACATTGAAATAGAAAACCCAACCCTAAAGTTAAACTTTTTTTTTTTTGGTATAGCAAGACAGTCCTAGAAAGTGTTGAAAGTAAAATTTTCCATACAACTCTCTTAAATACATAGATTTCAAATTTTCAAAAAATATTTAAGATTTTTTTTTTCTTGTCAAATTGGGGAACAATTGCCACTTTTTCCAAATTTGCGCATGGTTCCATCCACTTTGTTTAAATTAGAAAAATGTCATACAAAAACCAATTGCTTACTTGATTTTCTTATTATTAGACACAAAAACAAAAGGCCACACATGTATTAGTAATGTGAAAACACTTAATTTTGTTTTAATGATAAAAATGGGCAGAATTACCCAATCACCCAGATAAAAAAAATAGGACAATTATATAAAATATAAGGCTGTGTTTGGTAAAACTTTGAAAAGTTGATTTCACCCCTGGTTTTGAGTGTAATGCTTGGTTTGAGCTTTCAAAAATTGATTCCACACTCACGCTTCAAAACACGTCTATCCGGTCAAACCAGTCAACTTTCCTGCTTTCCAAACTAAATCCTAGAATTTTCAATCATTTTTGTATAAAATTCATCCTAATCAAACATGCAAGAAAATAAAAACAAATTTCCTTTTTCTTTTTCCTCGATTTCACTTCACAATCAACCCCTTCCCGCCATCGTGTTCTTTCTAAATCAATGAGATCCAAACATAAGCAGAGAAAGATATTCAGAGAGAGAGGGGGTGTAGGGGTTTACCTTGGCGAGATTGACATAGAAGAAGAGGGGTTTCTTGGTGTTGGAGACTTGAATTCTGTTCTTCTTATGAATGTCAGGGCTTGTCACTGGAACTACCTCCATTGCCATCTTTGATTTCTCTCTCTCTCTCTGTTTTTCTTTGGTGCGTAGTGCGGAAAAATGGGGGGAAAGTAGGCGCGAAAGAAGAGTGAAAACCGTTAGTGTGCTGGTATTTATAGGCCGCGCTTGTTACTCTGGAACATTAAAATGAGAAGCAAACACGTTTGATATTTTGACCACGTAAATATGGAGTGATTGTTGGCATTTGGCACTAAAATACAATGGACCATACTTATGCAGGGTGAAAATTGAATTAGTGCTTATGAATCGGAATCTTAATATGAAATTTTGAATAATTTTAAATTTCTATGTCTTGATCCATTGTATTACTGTTGGTACTTTATCTATCACACAATTATTTTATTTCATTTTTTGGGGTAAATTAGAATCACCCTGCATTGAATTTTAAAAATATATTAAATTTTATAAATTTAATTGTTTTTAAAAAAATAAAATTTTAATTATATAATAATTAATTATAATTTTTTCAATAATTAGTTAATTATATGAACAAAAATTTGAATTATCATATATTTTATATTAATATATTTAAATTTGCTTGTCTTTATTTTTTTACACAATTCGCTTCATTTTGGTCAACTAACCTTTTATTAAAAAGAAAAAAAAAAGTATTATGTAATTATATTAAACTGATAATGTTTGTCAATTTCTTTTGCGAATCTTATGAGAAAATGAGTGCATACTTTTTCTTCTTTTCTTTTTTTTTTTTTTTCCCTCTCTTTTTTGGGATATTTAGCCTAACATTTTTTTTTTAAACGATATTAATTAAGGTCTCTCATCTAAGAATAATGTTTGAGGGCCCGAAATCTGGGGCTCGAAACCGGCTCGAAGCCCAAAACGACGTCGTTTTGGGCTTTGAATTTTTTTTTTTTTTTTTTCTTTTCTTCCTTTTCTTCCTTCTCTTTCTTTCTCTTCGTCTTCTTCGTTGAACAGAGAGAAGAGCAGAGGCGAGAGAGAGAAGAGCAGCTCGCCGGCGTGCGTCGCAGCTCGTCGCTCGTCCGATCTCGCAGCTCGTCGGCCGATCTCGCAGCTCGTCGCTCGTCCACCTCCACCCGCCGCCGCCGCCGCCTCCGCCTCCGCCTCCACCTCCGCCTCCCACTCCGCCTCCAACCCCATTTTTAGGGCCCCCTCCAGTTCTGCTTCTCCTCCTCTCCTTCTTCTTCTTCCTCCTCTCCTTCTTCTTCTTCTTCTTCTTCCTTGCTTCTGAAATTCGAGCCGTTTGGCTCGAAACCCTTTCGGGCCCTGTACCAGTGCTCCTCATCTAAACTCATATATTACACCTACTTGCTCATTCTCTCTCCTCTCTCTACTTCCCTCATCCCTCTAGGGTTTCAGATTTTTCCATAACAATAATTTCTCTCCTCCTCTACCACCACTGTCGGCGGAGGAATCTCCCACGTACAATGACGCATTCACAAACCTCCCTTCACCGCTGCCAGCACTGCCAGTATGCGGCATCATAGGATGCATCGTTGCCGCCTGAACTTGTTGCGTCGGAATCGCAGTCGCCATTACAGTGTTCTGATGAATTTTGTATATGTTTTTTATGTTAGAACACTGGATGATAGTCCCAAATTGAAGAAAGATAGTGTCAAACAGAATGTGGAAGTTGAAATTGGATATTATATCATTATAGTTTGGGAATGTGATTTTATAGTTAAAGGATATGTGCATGGTGCTTTATTTGGCAATGCTCCGTTTGACGAGATGGTTTGTGGCTACAATAGTCATAGACGACAAAATAGATTATTTTAGTCACAACAAACAAAACATCACATCCAACCCATAATCATTACTCTTTTCTCACAAAAAAAAAAAAAAGTTAAAAAGTCCTTTCCAAATCAAACTTTTTAGCCTAGGCTAAAATAATTAAAAAAGTCAAAAAAACCAACCCACTTCCCAAACCAACCCTATATATGCTAAAAAAAATTTCACTTTCTGTGTTTGGAAAGGGTTTATGACTCTACCAGTTCAGGGTCTATGTTCCACATGTGATCCTTCCAAACTATGAAATTAGTGTTATCCAACTTCATTGTAACAAGCAATCCAATATTCAAGATCAAAGATCAAGATTTTAAGGAATTGCAGTACCAGATGAAGAAGACGACTCCATTGTAGCAATCGCAAGTGTAGACGATGGAGAAGAAGACATGAGAATCATGGTCGGAATACAATTTTCTCTGATTTGGTCAAAATATAATAAAAAATTGTGAGCAAACTAGATAAAATTGGTTAAAATATAGAGAAAATTATGAGTAAGTCAGAGAAATTTCAAAATACAGAGAACAGAGAAAATCAGAAAAATTTTAAATCAAAAAAAAATTTTACCAAAAATTTCTCTACTTTGAAATTATTTTGGATCAAAATTTCTCTAAAAAATATTGAGGAATCTCAACTACTATGAAAATATTATATATTTTTTATTCTATAAAATCTTAATAGGAGGATCTTAAAAAAAATCATTTTTTTAACTATATAATTTTCTAAATATGAAGGTAAAAGTAAAATTTTAAATATTTTTTTAGTGTTTATTTTGTTCCAATTAATTTCTATTTAACAATTTTTTTCTGAAAAGCCAAAGAATATTATCCAAATACCTTATCCGCTGTCATCATAAGAAAACTGAAACAAGATGCCAACAGTGAGTGAGAAACTGAAATTGAAATTGCAATGGCGGTTGGGAGCTACTACTACTGCGTATGGCCTTCTTCTTCTTCATCTTCAATAAGTCCACTGCGAAAACTGCCTTATTCTTCTTCTTTGGCCTCCTCATCTTGTCACTGCTGTTGTTCTTCGCCTTCACACTCTGTCTCTCCCGTCAACACTACACTTTCCCATATCAAAAACACCGGCGTCATCGCTTGCCTTCGTGCCCAAAGGTAACACCAATCCCTCTTTCTCTCTGTAGTAGAAGTGGGAATGCTTTGAAAATTGCAATTACAATTGACAGATCTGCACTTAGGAAAGACCCATGAGTGTATTTGAATTGGTTAGTTAAGAAGAAGGAACAAGGATAATTTAGGAATTAAAAAAAGCGGTGACATTCATACCAGCTCAAGTGTTTGCATTATATAGTACTAGCGGGCTGCACACACATGCAATTCAAAAAAAAAAATCAGAGTATAAGAATAATGATAAAGAAAAATGGCCACAGCTTCTCACCAGTCCAAATCGGACTAGAGAGTGCTGTTTGAGCTGCATCGATAATCCGAACCATTCAATGTGTAGGATTCATTCCTGCAAAAAATTACATTGATCGGACCATCGATGCGGGTCCTGTGGTGGGTCCACGGAGGCCCAACAGCACCTCCAGTTGGGTATCCCAAGGGGAGCCTCTCCCAAAAAAAAATACACATATAGTCTGTCTACTCAAGTGGTAAGGACTTTTGGTTTCAAATCATGTCCTCTTCTTTTTTACAAAAACATCAACTCCAGGTATTTTGGAAAAACTCAAAATATGAGACACAAATGTGTCAATACCACCAGCAGTCTTCATTTCATGTATTTGAATAGATGTTTGCATTTATATAGTATAAATAAATGCTCTCTCTCTCTCTCTCTCTCTCTGAACATTGCATTCTATCTTAATTTCATGTGTCTATCAAATGAATGATCAATTATCTTGAATTTTTAATGGGTTATTACTGTAATTATATTATATTCAGAGAAGATAGAATTATATGAGTAAATTATGCCACGTCATTAAGTCCTAAAAACTAAATTATGGTTTAGAAAAATTAGTCCAACATCGCCCTTCTATTATATTCTTTCAATTTTTGGCCGTTAAATGCATTATATGAATGGGCATTCTGTCACATGGATTCAGATTAATTAATTTTGTCCCTTTTTTGTTAACAGTGCAGAGTTAGCAATGGAAGCTGCTTGTGCTGCACTTAATGGTGGCATCTCAGTTGTGAGCTTTCTTGATGCATAATTACTCCATGTGCAACACCAAAACTCATAGACACCAATTCGTGATTGCTCCTAATTTTAATTATCAGAATGATAAAAAGATTTTAATAGTTTAGTCTATGAAAAAACATATGACAACATCCTTGGTTTGGTGGGAAGGTTTCTAGTGGTTGAAGTATGGTTCTGGCTAATTCTTTGCATCTTCCTCTAATTTGAAATGCTCGACAAATTTTTGATTTGATGAACTTGTATACACGATGGTTGTGTGCATAATGAAGTTAACTGAGAAATTTAGTTCAGTAGGTGTTCAATAAAATAATAATGGTATAGGGTTTTTCTGATATGTTTTATTTTCTTTGCTGTAGCTGGAGATTGTGATGTCCACCCCAGGTGTGTTTGAGGTTGTTTCACTATCTATTCGATTGCTCTGGCTTTTGGGCTGCTCTTGGCCTATTATATTTGAGAGCTAATAAGTGCTTCTTTTTTTCTCTTACCCCACAGGTTTTACAACAGCTGGTGCAGGACTATCCTACAACAACATTAGGAGTAACTATTTCCTTGCTCCTCTTAGTTTCCTTCACGTTTTATTTTTGTTTTGGCCATAGTTTGTAAACGAGAACCTGGTTACAACAACTTGATAGAGTCCAGAAATGTTGTCTAAGAAGAATGAACACTTACTAAATGTGGCGTGACGGCGTCGGACGCCGACACTCGTTGAACACTTTCCAACATGTGCCAAACACACATCCAAACTTGTCCTATTGTTTTGTTTTGGTTTTTTTTTGTTTCTTGTAAAAACAAATTTAAAATTTAAAAATTGTTTAGACCTGGAAATGCTTTAGACACTTGGAAAGACACATCTGAAATAAGTAGTTTGAACAAAATAACTTAGGATCCAACAATAAAAGAAAAATAATGCAAATTTATACCTATTAATGCATCAACTATCAAACTTCAAAAATTGGTGTCATGTTATTTTTATTATCTTTGAATGAAGTTTTCATATATATGACATATCAAACTATACATGTATAAAACTATATATTGTGTATGTTCTCCACGTGTCGTGTCGTGTAATTTTTTTAAAATTGCCATGTTGTCCTATCTATGTTGTATCGTGTGACCATGCTTCTTAGCTCTCAAGGTACTTGTTTAATTTGAAGGGTGACTCGTAATTGATAATGAGAGTAGAGAAACAATCTTTTACGTAGAGAACTAGGACCTAGGAAGCACAGACACCTTTCCCATACCTATGTATCAGTGTCCTACACATCAGTATGCTCTAGTTCTCTTTCTTTTTTCTTTTGTTTTTCTTCTCCTGTCTTATTTAACAAGGTAATTTTGAAGCTGCTGAGTATCCTCCAGGTTGGCACTGTTTTAAATTCTAAGGATGCAAAAAATGCCATAAATGCTGGAGCCAAATTCCTCGTGAGTCCTGCCATGGTGAAGGTATACATCACAAGAAGTTGAAAATAGCATTCTTCTATAACATGAAATATTTCATTGTATGAATCTTGAAATCACTTTCTTTCTTTCATTTCTTGTTTTGAAATTATCCTTTGATTTTATTTATTCATCCCTGTGGCTCTTCATCATGAAGCCTGAACCTTATGAACTAATTCTGATACACTGTAATGTACATCACTTCTTCAATTAAAATATTTTCAATGGTCTTCAGGATATTATGGATGATGCTCAAGGCAGTGAAGCTCTTTACATACCAGGTGTAATGACCCCAACAGAAGTAAGAGTATTCAACAAATTTAATTCTCATCTTTTTTGTTCTTCTTTTACTTAACAAAATAAATTGGGGCTTACACTATATTTTCATGGTTTATTTAGATATTATCTGCGTATGACTCTGGTGCCAAAATTGTCAAGGTGGGTGTTTACTGTTTTCTAATGTTTAGATAAGCAATTTTCTAGATGTCAATTCGTACTGCACACAAATTGTTCAATTTATACAGTAACACAACACAATTTGAGACCACAAACCAACATTTCTCGTTATTATATCTATATATATACATATATAGTTATCTATATACCTCCAAGATGGTTTTGTCCCTGTTGCTTTATAACCAACTATGTCCCACAACAAAAAGAAAAGAGGGGAGGGGATCTTGAGAGCTTCTATACACAAGAGTCCTCATTCAGACCTCATTAATTGTTTGCACCAGTTGTTTGGTGGAGGCTTGCAAACAAAATCTGTATGATTTTAGATCTTGATGGGCATTTGGAGGACCCTTTTGCTGCTAGTGCCATTCAGTTTTCCACATTTTCTGATGCCTATCTTCCAGTTGGATGCAGTGTATAATCGTCTATGCTTCGTAAACAAGCCATTAAATCCTGGTTTTTGAGACCACTTGTTGGTTCTAAGAAACATTATTCCATGTTAACTAAAGAGGTCTTGTTTACAACTCAATGAACCTTTTTATACATATCAATAATCAATGTCACTAATTGTTTCTTGAATACTTATAGATTCAGTTGTGGACATACTGCACTTAAATTTCTTAGTTAAAAATATCTGCATCATGGTGTTCTGTTAGCTAATTTTATTATCTGTAGCACATTACTTAAGTTATCCGCAAATCCAATTTCAGAAAGCCTTCGTAAGACTTGAATGTGTAGATAAAGTATGAGCAATCTAAATAAATTCTATGATGCTTCATTCCTTAGAATTCTACATGTGAAGCCTTGTTTGACATGGGCTGGCTCTAAATTTAGATTGGCAGATGCCTAATGCAAATTTTTGTTTTTTTTTTGGGGGGGGTGGTGGGGTATGGGCAATAGGTTTATCCTGTTTCTGTATTAGGTGGCATTCAGTACATATCAACACTAAACGGGCCTTTTTCTCATATTTCGATGATTGCTTCTCAGGGCATAACAATTGGTTGGTAATTTGAATCTCATTTTCTTGGTTATAATCCTGCATGTTTCATCTGCTTTATGTTCCATGATTACTTTGAAGGAAAATAAAAAAATAAAGAATAAAAACTTTGATTATTCTTTTAGCATGTCACAAGTTTGTTGCTTTCAATTTAGGGCTGAAGATAGGTTTTTGAAAAAAAAGAAAGAACCCTAATTATTTGGTGTTGGGTTGTCTGAGAAGAAGAAATGCAATTACCTTCAGCCTTGCATTCATCAACCTGCATCCGTCAAATAGTCCTTGTTGACAAAATTTTCTTGGAAATTCCTTAAAAAATCTCAAAATTTTTATCTTTCAATCATGTGAGCTATTTTTCATTTTTGGCATAGGGTGCATGTGTATCTCTACCAAAGGGTTTTGTAAAAGAAATACCCAATAGCATTTATTGTCATCTTTAATAGTAATGTATTTTAGGATTAAGGCACACCATAAATCAATCACACACACAGTAAGGAGACAAAATATTTACGTGGTTCGGCAATTACTTACGTCCACGGAGAGATTTCACTATAGAATTTCTCGGAGGGAGATTACAGAACTCACACTTACTTTCTATAGATTTACACACACTCTCTTTAATTCTTTCTTGCTCTGTCTGTGTTGTGTTTCATCACTTTCTCATCACCTTAATTTATACACAAATGAGAGGGAACAAAGTCAAGGAAGAGGAGTAATTGGAAGGGCTGCCACCTGCCATCTCCCCTCCTACTTCTTGACTTGGAGCCAACCTCCAACTACTCCTCCATGTGGGCTGGAGCCAACAATTCTCCTCCTCCACGTCCATATGGATAACTGGCTTCTTACTTGAAGTCTAACCCGGTCCGATTCTTGCAAACTTCCAGTTTGTCTCTGGTGACAACCTTGGTCATCATGTTAGAAGGATTCTTGTCCGTGTGAATCTTCACCAGCTTCATCAGCTGTTTTTCCATCACTTCTCGTATCTAGTGATACCGAACATCAATGTGCTTTGTACGTGAATGGTACATGGAATTCTTACTCAGATCAATTGCACTTTGACTATCACAATGTACCTTGTACTCTTCCTGCTATAAATCCAATTCTTGGAGAAACCACTTTAACCATAACATTTCGTTTCCAGCATCTGCGGCAGCAATGTACTCTGCTTTTTTTTTTTTTTTTTGGGTGAAAAATACTCTGCCTCTGTTGTAGATAAATCAATACACTTTTGTAGTTTGGACTACCATGAAACAGCTCCCCATGCAAAGGTGAATAAAAATCATGATGTAGACTTTCTACTATCAAGATCACTTACCATATCGGCATCTTTAAAACCCTTCAAAATTGGTTCAGCTCCCCCAAAACATAGACACATCTTTGAAGTTCCCTTCAAGTATCGAAGAATCCATTTGACTGTCTCTCAATGCTCATTTCCTAGATTGGCGAGGAATCTGCTTACAACGGCAACTGCGTGAGCTATATCTGGCCAGGTACACACCATTGTATACATCAAACTCCTTACTACAGATGAGTAAGGAATTGCCTCCATCTCTTCTCTTTCATTTGTATATGAGGGACAAGAACTCTTGCTCAGCTTGAAATGGTTAGCCAGAGGAGTATTGACTGGCTTGACATCTTTCATGTTGAACCTTTGGATCACCTGTTCAACATATTTTTTCTGTGACAGCCATATCTTCTTGGCTTTCCTGTCATGAACAATCTTTATGCCCAAAATTTGCTATGTTGGACCTAAATTCTTCATGTCAAAATACTATGACAAGTCCTTTTTCAACTTGTTGATCATAGCAATATCTTGTCCGATAATCAGCATATCATCGACATACAACAGTAGGATGATGAAGTTTCCATCCGAAAACCTTCGGAGATATACACATTGGTCTACTACCGTTCATGTGTACTCGTGATCCACTATGAATGAATCAAACTTCTTGTACCATTGTCTCGGCTCTTGCTTCAGGCCATAGAGACTCTTCTTCAGTTTGCAGACTAGATTTTCTTTTCCTTTAACTTCAAATATTTCTAGCTACTCAATATAGATCTCTTCCTTCAAGTCACCATAGAGAAAGGCAGTCTTGACATCCATTTGTTCTACCTCCAGATTCAAGCAAGTTGTTAATCCCAAAGCTACTTGAATGGAAGTTATCTTCACAATTAGAGAGAAGATCTCATCAAAATCAATTCCCTTCTTCTGCCCAAAACCTTTGACCATCAAGCGAGCTTTATGTTGCAATATTTTACCATTGCCATCTTTTTTCAATTTGTACACCCATTTGTTTTTCAATGCCTTCCTGCCCTTTGGAAGTGAAACAAGCTCATAGGTGTGGTTCTTCTGCAAAGAACTCATCTCCTCCTTCATGGCTTGCATCCAGCAATCTTTCTCTGTATGACTCTTTGCTTCCAAAAAACTCTCAGGCTTCCCTTCATCTGTAATCATAATATACTGAGAAACGGGATATTTGGTTGATGGCACGACAACTCTTCTAGATCTCCGCAACCGAGGCCCAGTTGCCTCTAGTTGAAGGGGTTCCTCCCCCTGCTCAACACATTCTTCATCTGAGTCTTCATCTCTTTCCTCTTGATCCTCATCTTCTGGCATTAGATCTTGTAGCTCTAGCACTTCTTGTTGCACCTCATCAACTCTAGCATGTTGTGAGGGTTCTGGAGATGGAAACAAGTCTTGAGTGATAACAACTCTAGACTTTGCTGATTTCTCAAAATCTGCTATGGTCTGGTCTTCATGGAACACAACATCTCTGCTTCTGAACATCTTTTTGTTCACTAGGTCCCATAACTTGTACCTAAATACTGCATCTAAATAGCCCACAAATATACATGGAGTGGACATGTCATCAAGCTTCTGTCTGTTTTTTTTGGAGAAGTGTGCGAACACCTTACATCCGAAGACTTTCAAGTGAGAATATGATACCTTTCTTTTGGACCAGACTTCCTTAGGTATCGCAAAATTCAACGGGACTGAAGGCGACCTGTTGATGAGGTAACAGGCTGTACGGGCGGTTTCAGCCCATAATGACTTTGGCAAATTTGCCATTCTGAGCATGCATCTGACTCTTTTAATAATATTGCGGTTCATCATCTCTACCACACCATTGTGTTGTGGGGTACCGGGAACTGTTGTCTCGTGCCGGATACCTCTGCTAGCACAATATGCTTCAAAAGCACTGGAAGTGTACTCGCCACCATTGTCTGTGTGAAGACACTTCAACTCTTTCAACTTCTTTCCGGTCTCTCTTTCCACCATTGCATGGAACTCCTAAAAGTGCTGGAATACCTCATTCTTCATCTTCAGGAAATACATCCACAACTTCTTTGATGTATCATCAATGAAAGTTAGAAAATAATTGTGGCCGCTAAGTGACTCCACTTCGATTGGGCCACAAACATCCAAGTATACCATACTGAGCACTTCAGTTTTCCTCTTGCTCATTAAACTAAATGATACTCGATGCTGCTTGCCATAAAGGCAATGATCACACGACTTCAGGGCACTCCCTTTGGATAAGGGTATCTTGGATTGCTTTGCCAATAGATGCAATCCCTTCTTACTCATGTGAGCCAGTCTTCTGTGCCATAAGTCTGGTGACTCCTTGTCTTCTGCTGTATTAAGACTTTCCAGACAAATCTTCATTTGAGTCTTGTATAGTGTTGAAGACATCTCTTCTCTGGCGATTGTCAAAGCTCCTCCTGTCAGCTTCCAACGGCCATTTTTGAATGTACTTGTATAGCCCTGTTGGTCCATGGCGCTTCTGGAGATAAGATTGAGGCACAAATTAGGAACATGCCTCATATCTTTAAGAATCAGCTTGTGTCCAACATTAGTCTAAATACTAATGTCTCCAATGCACACAATCTTTGATAGCTAGAATTCCCTATTCGAACAGTGCCAAAATCTCCAGCGTTATACGAACTGAAGAGTTCTTTATGAGAAGTGGCGTGATATGATGCAGCTGTGTCTATCACCCATTCTGTGTAGCTATGGTCAGCTACGTGAAGGCAATCTTCCTCTTCACCAACTGCAAGAAGTATTTCATCAGTTGTTGTGGTCGTCGTGTTCTCTTCTCCTTTTGACTTACTGTTTTGGCCTTTATCTTTCTGGCTTAGGCAGTTCCTCTTTATGTGACCCTCTTGGCCATAGTGAAAGCAAGCGAAGCTAGAGTTACCTTGACTTGTACTATCTTTGGATTTACTTTTGTTGTTTCATCTGCCTCTACTCTTGCTTCTTCCTCTGCCTCTTCTTCTACCTTTGTCCCTGCCTCTATCTTCTGTGACAAGAGTGTGGGTCTCATTACCTCCCATGTCTTTCCTCCTTGTCACTTCATTGTACATGGAGTCTGTGACCATGCTTATGGTTAGCTTCCCCTCTGGTGCAGAGTTACTGAGAGAAACCACCAACGTCTCCCAGCTGTCTGGTAAAGAACTGAGCAGTAGGACGGCTTGCATTTCATCATCCAAGGGCATTTTGATGGTTGCAAGTAGATTTACCAAATCTTTGAATTCATTGGTGTGCTCAGCGACTGACACACCATTCATCAACTTCAGATTTACAAGCCTTCTCATCACCAAGGCTTTGTTCCGGGCAGTCTTCGACTGGTATATTCCTTCTAACATTGTCCAGAGGACATATGCATCTATTTCCTGGGCGACATGGTAGAACACATTATGGTCTATCCATTGTCTGATCTGACCGACAGCCTTCCGATTCATCTTTATCTAGTCTTTATCATTCTCTGCTTCCGGTTTAACCCCTTTTAGAGCAATATGGTCAAACAGGTCTTTACAGTATAGAATGTCTTCCATCTGCGGCTTCCAAATTCCGTAATTGGAAGCATTTAATTTGATCATCGATCCTGAAATTTAAGTAGATTCTTCCATCGTCTTCTTACTTTTTACAGAAACTCTAATTCAAAAATTTGACCGTACGTTCTCTCCGGAATACTCCAAATAATTGGAAACCACTATTGGATCACCAAAATTGGACTTCAAATGGCTCAGATCTAGCCAAATATGTTCAACGGTTCAAATCTACGGATTACCGTAGTGTAGACACCCCATTTTTTATCGACCTTAAGACTCAGACGTCATCGATTGAGCGCTCACTGATGGTGCATGTTGTGCTCGTTTAGAGGTTTCGGAGTTTTGGCTGAGAGCCTTGCCTCCGGGCCTCTGAACTCTTTTGTGCTTTGGCTCAGTTTGTGGACCGAACTTTGTTTCTTTTCCCGGAGGGAGGGAGAGGTCTTGTAGACCATCTCTTTGTGGTCGTAGACCACTTTTCCCGCTTGGAGACTAGTTTCTGGTTTTCGGAGCCTTTGGTTGTGCACCTTGGCTCGAGACCGCTTAACGTTCTCCGTTTGGCGTGGTTTTTGAACCACACCTTGTTGCCTCTGCCTAGAGGAACACTGTGGTCTGGGAGACCACTTTTGTGGTGGCATACCACTTTTGATGCTCGTAGACCAGTTTTCGAGGCTTTCGGCTGCGTGTCTTGCCTCTCGATCTCTCGTCTTGCATCCACTTTGGTTTGTTTTTGGTACAAACCTTGTTTTCCTTGTTTGGAAGGTGGTACAAGGGTGGGAGACCACTTTTTCTCTTTGGAGACCACTTTTCCTTCTGCCAGCCAGTTTTTTGGTCGGATAACTGGCTTGCTTGGTCTTTGGGCCACATTTTCTGGTCGGCCATCCTACCACTAGCTTTCTTTCATGCTCTAGACCTCTCCCACCTATGGCTGACCAGTTTTTGTCTTGGGAGATCACTTGAAGTGGTCGGCTGCTTTTTGGCACCTTTTGGGAGATATTTTCCTCCAGCTGGCACAGCTGGAGGGCATTAGAGCTATCCTCCATACACGTGTATGGAGGGATTTGTTTGAAGCTTAGCTTCTCCAAGAGGCTTTGCCTTTTAGTTTCTATAAGAGGGAGGCTCCTCCTCTCTCCTCTAGGTTCAGAAACTTAAGGCTTGAGAGAAAGATATACACTTGTATCTATTCTTCCTTGTTTGTTCCCATTTTGTGCCTTAAAGTGTTATTTTGATTAGTTTAACACACAAACACACACTCAAACACCTTCCTTTGGTTACTGAGGTGCTAAGGCGTTGTTTTTGGTGTTCTTGGACTGGTTTAAGCTCAAAGAACTTGTTGGAGTTGCAGTTGTAAAGGAGGTCTTCAAGGGTGAGTATTTGACCTTTAAATCCCCCTCTCTTGCTTAAGCTTTTAGCCCTTCTTGCATACGTTTTTAAGCTTAACTCTTAGCTAGAAAAAGTTCTGTTTTTGCATGCTTAAAATAGTTGTTTAAGGTCACTTTTTCTTTTGTAGTGATTTACCCCCTCTTAGGCCTTGTTTTGAGCCATCCCTTTCGGCTCTTGTTGAACCCTTTGCATGACCTTTCTACCACTGAAATCTAGAGCATTTTCAGTGGTGGAAAGGTGATTTTTGTGTCCTAAATAGGAGAGGGTCATCCCTTCTCCTTGTATTTTGTTTACTTGCTTCATATGCCTCATGTTTGAGCATCTTTGTTAAGCTTTTGTTGGCCATATCTTAGCTTGTATTTGTGGTTATTTTGCTGAGGCATATAACGTTTTTTGCTTGGTTTGGTCACTCCATGCATGGTTAATACACTTGTAGTGTAAATCACACAAACTAGTATTGTATGCTTCATGAAGTAGCATGTCATTCTAGCTTGTTTTCTTTCCATTTCAGCATGTTTTTGGTGATGTTTTAGCATGCCATGACTCTGTTTTGGGTGGGTTTGTTGGCCCCTTGCATGCTCCATACACTTGTAGTATAATTCCATGAAATAGCCTAACATGCATCATGCTTTGACATGTCATTTTAGCATGCTTTTGGCTTAGCTCTGAGAAGATTTTGTTCATGTTTTACCATGTTTAAGGTCTGATTTTAGTTGTTTTGGTCATGCATGCCTTGCTTTGAATAGCTATAGTTCAATCTAGCTTGTTAGCTTTGTGCATCAAGTCCATTAGCTTGCATTACTTAGACTATTTTAATGATTTGGCATCATTTATTATGTGATTTCAGTCCATGTGTCATGGCCATGCATTCACATTTGTCACTCATTCAATGCGTTGGAGGGATTCCCCCTTTATGCCTTAACATGAACCATTGCGTATGCCTTCATGCCTTAGCTCGCGAGCCATCATTTCAGTGTTTATTTGGGGTTATTATGCCATGATATAACTCTGATTTTTGTTGGTTAAGTCATCCCATGCTTGGTCTTAATAGGTGTAGTGTAATCCACCTTATTTGCCTTGTATGCATCATGCCTTATGCCCTTCATGCTAGCTTATTTTGGCTTCCTCCCATGCATGCTTTAGACTCATTTTGATATGTTCTAGGACTGTTTTGGGTTGCCTTTGCCACATGCTTCATGTTTTGTATACTTGTAGTACAAATGCTCTTGCTTGCCTCAAGCTTTGAGCACCGTTGCATGCTTCATTTGTGTTGTGTACATGATTTGGCATCACTTAACATGACATTTCAGAGCATTTAGCATTGCCATGTTCCTACCTCAATCATGCTTTAAGTGTCTTTGAGTGTTATGCATTGTTGCCTAGTTTATGCCTTAGCTCGTATGCTTGCATGCCTAGGCCTTTGAGCCTTCGTCTCAGCATGTTTAGGTCCTTATTTTGACCAACTTGAGCTCTGTCCATGCTTAGTTCATGCATTTGTGCCATGTATTGCATGCCTCCTTTGTAGTCCTCTTTACTAGCTTTATGCTTTAAGGACCTTAGCATGCCATGCTTGTGTTATTTGAATGATTTGGCATCATACCTTATTGCAGTGCACTTAGTGTTGTTACACTTCCACGCTTTTCACTTTTTAAGTGTTCTTGAGAGTCGCACCTTAGTGCCTTAATTGGTGAGCCAATCGGCATGCATGCTTGTAAGTGTTTTCGGTGCCTTCATTTTAGCATTATGGCCTCTGTTTTGGTGTGGCTGAGGTCTACCCACATTTGGTTTAAGCCCATTGAGCATTGTGTATGCCATGCCACATCGCATCATGCATGTTATGTTGTTGTTTGCATTGTGCATGCCATGCTCTTGCTTCGCATTGTGTATGCCATGATCATATTGCATTGAGTATGCCATGTTAGTCATTGCATTGTGTATGCGAGTTACCATTTGTATTGTGTATGCTAGTTATCATGAGCATTGTGCATGCCATGTAGTTCATTCGCATTGTGTATGCTAGTATGTTAATTGCATGTTTGCCTGGTTGTCCCTCCCATGTTTTTATGCTTGAGTCGCATTGTGTATGCCATGTTATGTGTTGCATTGTTGTTTGGAATAGGTGTTAGTCCAAACACGGGAAACAAGGGACGTTTCATACTTAAAGTGATGAAACGTGCCTTAATTCTCGGTCGCCGATGCTCTTGATCATACATGATAGAGTTTTAGGTTTTATGTGTTTACTTGTGCATTCATTTTACATTGAATTGTGCAACTTCACCTCTCGGCCATCATGCATTAAAATGTGTGATTGGTGGCCCGAGGGTTGAGAACCTATCCCCCCTTGAGTTCATGACATGATAGGGAGGGTGGTTGTGCACACATATCTTGCAAATACATTGCTATGCCATTTCTTGCTCTCTATTACAGCAAACTGGAATTCAGCAGCAACAACTGGCCGGCCAGCCAGAAAAACTAGCTGGCTGACCATTTTTCTGGTTTTTCAACAACCAAAAGTGGTCGGCAGGTGTCTAGAGAGACCAAAAGTGGTCGGCCACCCTCCCACAAGTTTCCCTAGGTGGAGTTTCAGCTTTCTGGAGCTTGGTGCAAGTTTCTGAGAACAAATGAAAATAGAGGCAAATCAGGGCATCGCATTGGATTTCCGAACAAGGCGACCGAGCATGCATTCAGTCTTCTTCCTCCGAGAACCTCCTGTTTTACTGCTTTCTTTAGCCGCCATGCTTAGATAGCTAGCTTTTGCTTTGGTTTGTACCCTTAATAGTTAATGCGTTTAGCTATTTAAATTTGTTTTGTAATAATTAGTTAACTAGGATTAGTTAATTAATTTGTTGTGTAATAATTAGTTTAAATAGCTTAGATTAGCTAGTTAACTTCTTATTCGGTCCCTCCGTCGAGAGGGCACATTATTGTAAGAAGCGTGCGTGTGTGTGATGCATGTCTTCCAACCTTCATTTCTTTCTCCTTTTTACTTAACCGCTTACGATGGTTAGTTTTAGGGCATATTTCATTTAGCATACCATATGTTCGCATGCGTGCATCCATTCATCTGTCTTGCATGCACCGGGCTCGGCGCATCATACTAACTGCATTGTATTTCAATTCCAATTTAAATACATGTATCAAGTTGCATTTTATATGCCATCTTAGGTAGCCGAGCCTATTTTAGTTGCATTTTTGCATGTATTGCATTAGCCATCTTAACATGAACTAGGATCATGCATGATTTCTAACTAGTTCTTTGTTTTGGCTCGGAGTACACTGTGAGTGTTTACGCTTTAGTATACTACATGTGTGTTAATGTTGCCATGATAGCATGCTTGCGATGAGGCTAATCGCTTAGGTGATATAACTGCCTGAATGCCTGTGGGTGAAGGTTGGATTACTTGAATTGGAACAATTCATTGAAAATCACGTTTTAGCCTACTTGCGAGTAGCAAACTTCAAACCGTTTTCAAACGAACATGCAATGCTTTGTTCCAAATTAGGCGATCTAGTCTATACTTGTTTGCTATGCACATCACATAGTAAGATTAGCTAATTAATCGGAATAAGAACACATGTGTTTTCAAAAACAAGATGTCATGCTTAGTACAGGCCGATCTTTGATCGGGCAAGCGGGGGTGCTCATTACATGACCTTCTCCTCTCGTACCCAAGTTCCCGAGCCGAGGTAATTTTGGTGATGACGGACACGTGGCCTTAGGCACGAGTCAGGGTTTCCTAAATTCCCCAAAATAAAATATTTAGGTGGCAACTCTGTATCTGGCAAAGCAGTCTATGTTTGGCATTTCTTTATAAAAATCAGTTTTCTAAAACGATTTGTCAGATTTGGACTCTTTGGTGATTTATCGGTCTTACATCGTACATTGCAAGATTAGATTTAGAACCGTGACATTTGAGTCCGAACTGTAGTAGCTTAGAGAACAAAATCAGAATTCGCGCCCCGCCCTCGCAGGCGTGTCGCGGATATTCGGAGAGTTCCTGGGGGCGCGTCAACACGTAGCCGCGTTGCATCGGATAACCCTTTCGTATATGGGTCAGGTCGGGTCAACCCGACTGGTTGACCGTTCAACTAGTGCGCTAATGTGGCAGACACGTCTATGGCACGTGGTGCTGACATGGCAGTGATATGGCGATAATGTAGCACTGACGTGGTGATGACGTCATTATCACGCGCAGAGGACTCTCCTTCTTCCTTTCGCCACGTGTCGGGCATACTTGAGACTGGTATGACGCGCCGGTATTGTCAACGGCGCGTGTGGCGCGTGTCTGAGATTGAGACTCACGCGCCTTCTTAGGTGGCACGTGAGAAAGCGTGAAAGCTTGTCTGGGGCTCGGCTTTGCAGTTTTGGACTCCTTTCGTCGAGAGCTTCCTTCCTGTATACTCAAAAGTGAATTTCGAGGAACTTGATTTCTGGGCAATTCTGAAAAAATACCCTATTTTTCTGAAAATTGACTAACAACGCTCTGACACTACTTGTTAAGATTAAGGCACATCAGAAATCAATCACACACACAGAAAGGAGATAAAATATTTACGTGGTTCGATAATTGCCTACGTCTACAGAGAGATTTCAGTATAGAATTTCCCGGAGGAAGATTACAGAATTGACACTCACTTTCTATAGATTTACACACACTCTCTCTGATTCTCTCTTGCTCTGTCTGTGTTGTGTTTCATCCCTTCCTCATCACCTCAATTTATACACAAATGAGAGGGAACAAAGTCAAGGAAGAGGAGTAATTGAGAGGGCGGCCACCTGCCATCTCCCCTCCTACTTCTTAACTTGGAGCCAACCACCAACTACTCCTCCATGTGGGCTGGAGCCAACAATGTATGCCAATAGCCTTTGTAATAGTTAAAAATTTGAACTGGCTTGAGAACTACAATATTGTTTTCTTCGAGTATAATTGATCTCTTGTACATCTGAATCATATCTTACATTTAGTTTGTTTAAGATTAATGATTTGTAGGACTTATTTTATTTTATTTTATTATTTTTTGTGAGGTGAATGAACATATGCTTGGAATTTGATACAGATTTGATAGGGGAATACATTGAAAAGGGAGCATCAGCAGTTGTTTTGTCAGATGCTATATTTGATAAAGAGGCGATGGATCAAAGAAATTTTGATCAAATACGTCAACTTGCCCATCTTGCAGCTTTGCGAGGCAATAAAGCTATACAAAGGTGGGAATTTGAGTCTCCTGTTGCATATGATTTTTAGTTAACCATTAGATTATTTTGTTGGTGATGTTAGAATTAGTAGAGGGGAAAAAAAAAAAAAAACACAGAAGGAAGAAACGAAAGAGAAATGATTTGAGACAATGAAGAGAAAGAAACTTAGGGTTCTTTCCCTCATTTACTAATACTTATGTTAGATGAGTTTAAAGTACAAAGTACCTATAGGTAACATAACATATCTTGTTACATTTGTTGATACTATTTCTAAGTGTTAACAAGCTATGCTTTTGGCATTTTTATAAAAGCCATTATTGCCCTGGCAATTGTTCTGGCATTCTTGAGTTTGTTGGTATTCCATCTTCTTGTCTATGAATGAAGTTTGAATAACCAATGAATCAATGCTTGACGATGTTAAAGTTGTTCCCCTCTTTTTTGGGACTCATGCTTCATTGTTTGTAGGTTCTAATTGATTCATGTATATTTGAAGGAAGAGAGTGTAATCTCAACTAATTTTATGAATTTTAAGTAGTTCGTATTTTACTTGTCAAGTTCATGCTAATCTCTCAAGTGCAACAAACGAGTTTATTGACAACCGGTGCAAGCTGCAAACTGTGGGTATGTACTCTCCCTTTCAATTATTTAAATGCCACTTCCAATTTAGTGGCCTTGTTTGGTTTGTGTTTTGAAGTATTATTTCAAAAATAATTTTTTGAAGAGAATTTAAAAAAATTTAAAGATACCCTTAGTTCTTTAGGATCTTTATCCAGTCTTCATCCTTCACTTTTTCCAGTTTAACCCCTTTTAGAGCAATAGGGTCAAATAGGTCTTTATAATACAGGATGTCGTCCATCCGTGGCTTCCAGATTGCATAGTTAGAAGGATTCAACTTGATCATGGATCTTGAAGTTGAAGTAGATTCTTCTATTGTCTTCAAACTTTTTATAGAAACTCTGATTCAATGATCTGACCGTACGGATCTCTCTAGAATACTCCAAATATTGGAAACCATTATTGGATCGTCAAAATCGGACTTCAAATGGCTCAGATCTAGCCAAAATAATTTCGACGATTCAGATCTGCAGATGTACCTTAGTCGTGTAGCACCGGATAATCCCTCTACTTTTGGGTCAGGTCGAGTTAGCCCGACAAGTTGACCAGTCAACAAGCATGTTGATGTGTTAGACATGTGTCTTTGATGTGGCGCTGACGTGTTAATGACGTGTCACTGATGTGCCAGACACGTGGCTCTCGCCTAGGCTAATGTGTCGATGACGTGACTGCCAGATGGTGTGTGACGTGGCGGTAACATCACGAACACACATACACCACTCTTCTTCTTCCTTCTGCCAAGGCGCGTGCCTCAGACTGGTGTGATGCGTCGGTACTGTTAACGATGCGTGCGACACGTATATGAGACTGAGATTCACGTGCCTTCTTTAGGTGGCGCTTGAGAGCGCATAGAAGATTGTCTGCAGCTCGGCTTGGTAGTTTTGGACTCCTCTAGTCAAGAACTTCCTTCCTGTATGCTTAAAAGTGAATTTCAAGCAACTTGATTTCTGGGCAGTTTTCAAAAACACACCCTGTTTTTTCAAAAATCGACCAACAAGGCTCTAACACCACTTGTTAGGTTTAAGGCACACCAGAAATCAATCACACATAGAAAGGAGAAAAGATATTTACGTGGTTCAGCAATAGTCTACGTCCACGGCAAAGATATCCACTATATAATTTTTCCCGAAGGGAGTTTACAACACTCACACCTCACTCTCTCTCTATAGCACTCTCACTCATAGATTACACTCTATGTTCTGTCTTTATCTTTTCTTGATGATCTAACTCAGCTCACCTCTTCCCATTTTATACACAAACGAGAGGGAACAAAGTCAAGGAAGATGAGTAATAGGGAGGGCTGCCACTTGCCATCTTCCCTCCTACTTCTTGACTTGGAGAGCCACCCAGCCAACCTCCAACTACTCCTCCAAGTGGGCTGGAGTTAACACCTTCTTCTTATTTATAGATAAAGTTTGAATAACCAATGAATCAATGCTTGAAGACGTTAAAGTTGTTCCCCTATTTTTTGGGACTCATGCTTCATTGTTTGTGGGTTCTAATTGATTCATGTATATTTGTAGGAAGGGAGTGTGTAATCTCAACTAGTTTTATGAATCTTAAGTAGTTCGTATTTTACCTGTCAAGTTCATGCTAATATCTCAAGTGCATTAAACGAGTTTATTGACAACTGGTGCAAGCTGCAAACTGTGGGTATGTACTCTCCCCTTCAATTATTTAAATGCCACTTCCAATTTAGTGGCCTTGTTTGGTTTGTGTTTTCAGGAATTATTTTAAAAATAATTTTTTGAAGAGAATTTAAAAAATTTCAAAAATACCCTTAGTTCTTTAGGATCTTTATCCAGTCCTCATCATTCACTTATTCTGGTTTAATCCATTTTAGAGCAATAAGGTCAAACAGGTCTTTATAATATAGGATGTCTTCCATCCACGGCTTCCAGATTGCATAGTTAGAAGGATTCAACTTGATCATAGATCTTGAAGTTGAAGTCGATTCTTGCATCGTCTTCTTACTTTTAACAGAAACTTTGATTCAACGATCTGACTGTACGGATCTCTCTAGAATACGCCAAATAATTGGAAACCACTATTGGAACGTCAAAATCGGACTTCAAATGGCTCGAATCAGGCCAAAACGATTTCGGCGGTTTAGATCTACAGATGTACCTTAGCGGCGTAGCACCGGATAATCCCCTTGCTTCTAGGTCGGGTCTGGTTAGCCCGACAGGGTGACTAGTCAACAAGCGTGCTGACGTGTCAGACATGCGTCACTAACGTGGCACTGACGTGTCGATGAGGTGGCGCTGACGCGTCATTGACGTGTCTATGATATGGCAGACATGTGGCTCTGGCCTGGGCTAACGTGTCGATGACGTGATTGCCAGATGGCTTGTGACGTGGCGGTGACATCACGAACACGCACACATTGACTCTCCTTCCTTCCATCGCGCATAGGGCGCGTGCCTGAGACTGGTATGATGCGCCGGTACTGTCAACGGTGCATGCGGCACATGTCTGAGACTGATACTGATGTGCCTTCTTTAGGTGGCGCGTGAGGGCGCATGAAGATTGTTTGCGGCTCGACTTTGCAGTTTTGGACTCTTTTCGTCGAGAGCTTCCTTCCTGTATGCTTAAAAGTGAATTTTGAGAAACTTGATCTCTGGGAAGTTTTGAAAAACACACCCTGTTTTTCCGATAATCCACCAACAAGGCTCTGACACCACTTGTTAGGTTTAAAGGACACCAGAAATCAATCACACATAGAAAGAAGAAAAGATATTTACGTGGTTCGGCAATAGCCTAAGTCCACGGCAGAGATATCCATTATAGAATTTTTCCCGAAAGGAGTTTACAACACTCACACCTCACTCTCTCTCTATAGCACTCTCACTCACAGATTACACTCTATGTTCTGTCTTTATCTTTTCTTGATAATCTAACTCAGCTCACCTCTTCCCATTTTATACACAAACGAGAGGGAACAAAGTCAAGGAAGATGAGTAATAGGGAGGGCTGCCACTTGCCATCTTCCCTCATACTTCTTGACTTGGAGAGCCACCCAGCCAACCTCCAATTACTCCTCCAAGTGGGCTAGAGTTAACAGCTTCTTCTTGTTTATAGATGAAGTTTGAATAACCAATGAATCAATTCTTGAAGACGTTAAAGTTGTTCCCCTATTTTTTGGGACTCATGCTTCATTGTTTGTGGGTTCTAATTGATTCATGTATATTTGCAGGAAGGGAGTGTGTAATCTCAACTAGTTTTATGAATCTTAAGTAGTTCGTATTTTACTTGTCAAGTTCATGCTCATCTCTTAAGTGCATCAAACGAGTTTGTTGACAATCGGTGCAAGCTGCAAACTATGGGTATGTACTCTCCCCTTCAATTATTTAAATGCCACTTCCAATTTAGTGGCCTTGTTTGGTTTGCGTTTTGAGGTATTATTTTAAAAATAATTTTTTGAAGAGAATTTAAATTTTTTTAAAAATACCCTCAGTTCTTTAGTATCTTTATCTAGTCCTCATCCTTCACTTCTTCGGCTTAACCCTTTTTAAAGCAATAGGGTCAGACAGGTCTTTATAATATAGGATGTCTTCCATCCCCGGCATCCAGATTGCATAATTGGGAGTATTCAACTTGATTATGGATCCTGAAGTTGAAGTCAATTCTTCCATCGTCTTCTTACTTTTTACAGAAACTCTAATTCAACGATCTGACCGTACGAATCTCTTTGGAATACTCCAAATAGTTGGAAACCACTATTGGATCGTCAAAATTGGATTTCAAATGGATCAAATCTGGACAAAACAATTTCGGCAGTTCAAATATATGGATGTACCTTAGCTACGTAGCACCTGATAATCCCCTTGCTTCTGGATCGGGTTGGGTCAGCCCGACACGTTGACCGGTCAACAAGCGTGTTGATGTATCAGACACGCGTCTCTGACATGGTGTTGACATGTCGATGATGTGGCGCTAATGTATCAATGATGTGTCACTGACGTGTCTATGATGTTGCAGACACATGGCTCTGGCCTAGGCTGATGTGTCGATGATGTGACTGCTTGATGGCGTGTGATGTGGCGGTGACATCACGAACACGGGTACATCGCTCTCCTTCTTCCTTTCGTTGCGCGTAGGGCGCGTACTTGAGACTGGTGTGATGCGCCAGTCCTGTCAACGGCGCGTGCGGCATATGTCTGAGACTAAGACTCACGCGCCTTCTTTAGGTGGCGTGTGAGAGCGCCTGGAAGATTGTCTGTGGCTCGGTTTTGTAGTTTTGGACTCCTCTCGTCAAGAGCTTTCTTCCTGTATGATTAAAAGTGAATTTCGAGCAACTTTATTTTTGGGCAGTTTTGAAAAACACACCCTGTTTTTTCGAAAATCCACCAACAAGGCTCTGACACTACTTATTAGGTTTAAGGCACACTAGAAATCAATCACACACAAAAAGGAGACAAGATATTTAAGTGGTTCGGCAATAGCCCACGTCTACGGGAGAGATATCCACTATAGAATTTTTCCTAGCGGGAGTTTACAACACTCACACATTACTCTCTCTCTATAGCACTCTCTCACATAGATTACACTCTCTGTTCTGTCTTTCTCTTTTCCTGATGATCTAACTCAGCTCACCTCTTCCTATTTTATACACAAACGAGAGGGAACAAAGCCAAAGAATATGAGTAATTGGGAGGGCTGCCACCTACCATCTCCCCTCCTACGTCTTGACTTGGAGAGCCAAACAGCCAACCTTCAACTACTCCTCCATGTGGGCTGGAGTTAACACCTTCTTCTTGTTTATGAATGAAGTTTGAATAACCAATGAATCAATGCTTGAAGATGTTAAAGTTATTCCCCTATTTTTTGGGACTCATGCTTCATTTTTTGTGGGTTCTAATTGATTCATGTATATTTGCAGGAAGAGAGTGTGTAATCTTAACTAGTTTTAGGAATCTTACGTAGTTCGTATTTTACTTGTCAAGTTCTTGCTAATCTCTAAAGTGCATCAAACGAGTTTATTGACAACTGGTGCAAGCTGCAAACTGTGGGTATGTACTCTTCCCTTCAATTATTTAAATGCCACTTCCAATTTAGTGGCCTTGTTTGGTTTGTGTTTTGAGGTATTATTTCAAAAATAATTTTTTGAAGAGAATTTAAAAAAATTTAAAAATACCCTCAGTTCTTTAGGATCTTTATCCAGTCCTCATCCTTCACTTCTTCTGGTTTAACCCTTTTTAGAGGAATAGGGTCAAACAGGTCTTTATAATATAGGATGTCTTCAATCCGCGGCCTAAAGATTGCATAACTGGAAGGATTCAACTTGATCATGGATCTTGAAGTTGAAGTCGATTCTTCCATCGTCTTTTTTCTTTTTATAGAAACTCTAATTCAACGATCAGACCGTACTGATCTCTCTGGAATACTAAAAATAGTTGGAAACCACTATTGGATCGTCAAAATCGGAATTCAAATGGCTCAAATCTGGCCAAAACAATTTTGGTAGTTCAAATCTGCGGATGTGCCTTAGCCGCATAGCACCGGATAATCCCCTTGCTTCTGGGTCAGGTCAAGTCAGCCTGACAGTCAATAGGAATGGCAACGGGACGGGGCGAGGCGGGGCGGGGCGGGGCTGGGGATTACACTCCCCGTCCCTGATCCCCGAAACTGATAAATTCCTCGTCCCGGCCTCGATCCCCGGCGGGGAGCCCATAGACCCCCCCGCCCCCGCCCTCGATCGGGGATCAGGTATCCCCAAATCTGAAAAATCCCCGAGGTCCAATACTCTAATACACTCAGATTGATACAGTAACATAACATATTTACACTCAGATTGTCCAATACTGTGATACAGTGATACATACATATATATACTTATATACACTGAGATATATATAGATATATACACTCAGTATCCATGAAGAAGAAGGAAAAAAAAAAAATAGAGGTCGAAAACAGGGGCATACATATATATATATACACAGATATACACTCAGATCTGAAACTGAAATCCCTAGATCTAGTTTAATGAGAGAGCATTTTGATGTAGGTCATGCAGAGATTCAACTTTCATTTTCTTTCCCATTTGTGGGATCATTCAGAATCAGCAAAAGTACAAAAACTAATATATAAGCTACATAAAGGAAGCATATGATTTTGTGGGCATACATATAACTACTAGGGAGGATATCAGTTCCTACTTAGCATAATCCTTTTGTTTAGGTGGCAAAGAAGAACTTCAAGTCTGCCTCTGTGAGTAGCAGTCATCGACGTCGTGTGTGTGAGAGAGAGAGAGAGAGAGAGAGAGAGAGAGAACAGCGGTAGTGAGGGAGAACTGGCGGTGAGGGAGAACCGGCGGTAAGGGAGGAGAGAGAACAGCGGTGGTGAGAGTGAGAGAGAGAAAGCAGCAGCAAGGACCTCTTTCTTCTTGTGTTGTGTTGTGATTGATTCAACCAAACCCTAAACATAAACATATATATAAACAGGGATATACTTGTAATTTCACATCGGGGGTAGTCAAGGTAGGGACTGGGGCCGAGGCTGGGCCGGGGTCGGGTCTTAGAAATGTATCACCGTCCCCGGCCCAAAAATCATCGGGGATTGATTTTTGAATACCATCCCCGGCCTGTTGGGGGTATTTTTTCGGGGAAAACCCGCTCAATTCGGGGCCGGAGGTTGGGTCCCCGTCGGGCCGGGTTTAGATTGCCATCCCAACCGGTCAACAAGCGTGCTGACTTGTCAGACACGCGTCTCTGACGTGGCGCTGACGTGTCAATGAGGTGGCGCTGACGTGTTGCTGACGTGTCTATGATGTGGGAGACACGTGGCTCTGGCCTGGGCTAACGTGTCGATGACGTGACTGCCAGATGGCGTGTGACGTGGCGGTGACATCACAAACTATGAAAACCCGCATCTAATTATTCTTAAAAGAAAATAAATAAATTAATTAATTTTATCCAAAGTTTATCTAAAATATATATTAGTGTAAAAGTTAGTTTTAAATTAACTCAATTCAATCATTAACAAAGACATTATTAAGAATAATACTTTTGTGGGTATTCAATATTTATTGTTTATAAATTATTTTAACTAGGATTCAACATGATAATTATTCTTACTTAATACCTTAGTTAAAAATCTTAGTGTATCAATTTTAAGCAACCCACACAAATACACAATTATAGATATATACATATATATATACTTTTGAAAATTTCGGTGGCAACTTTGCCACATGTTTGTTTGCATTTTAATGGGGGTGTTTGGTAAAACTTTTTTTCAACTTAAATCAGCTTTTGGCTTAAATTAAGTTAAATTGGTGTGTTTGGTACAACTTATGAGGCATAGATTATGGCTTAATTTAAGCCATTTTTGGCTTAAATGTAAAAGTTGCTCCAAGGGTGCTTAAATTTTGAGCTTAAGCGCGCAACTGTTTTTGGAGGGGCAAAATGACTTAAATGCCCCTCCAAAACTTAAGGAATAACAAAAATACCACTATATAAATATACTTCGTCTCATACCTCACTCTTCTCTTCTCCTCTCCTCTCAAACGGCGCTCTTCCTCTTCTCCTCTCCTCTCGTTGCCGAACGACGAAACTGCTCCACACATCGAAGATCACTAGCGATCATACTTGTTTTCCGTTGATCTCCACCAAAAAGTAAGATTTGAAACCCTAAACCCTATGTTTTCTTATATATAGATATACATATATTTAATATACACCTCGATTTAGGGTTTTTTTGGTTTTTCGTTGCTCTGTGTTCAAATCCATTAAGATTTGTGTTTGTTTTTGGTTTCTGGTTGCTCTCTCTCTCTCTCTCTCTCTCCTCGATTTTGGTTTCTAGTTCAAGGCTTAGGATTTATGGGTTGATGAAGAGAAGTGGGTGGGGGGCCTTAACAGATTTAAAGCGATTTTTTTTTTTAATACTGTTTTTAGGTTCATGTTTTTAAAACTATTTTTGGTCCTTTTTTGTTGCTTCATTGGCTAGTTTTGATTGTATACATTAATCAAAGAAAAATGAAAAAAATGAAAAAGAATAACTTACAACTCACCCAACTCCAGAACACGGTGAGTTCACATCTAGTGTAACAAAACACATATCACACGTTCCAATTTTATAGCACTGTTCTGTATCCCCACTTGGGTTTTTCAACATTTCATTGAAAGCTAGTTGGGTAATAATTAACATTAAACATTCAATTTAGAATTTATTTATAGTGGTTGTGATGTTGCTGTTGGAATGAAAGCTATCAAGGAGAAAAAAAATTTTGGTTCAGACTCATTTTATTTTGCACCAAATAAGAATCATGAGCCATTTGTAAGCTACATCAAGTATTAATTTGGTCTATAAATTTTATTTTTAGATAGCTTTTCGGACTTTTTCTAGAACTAATAGTTCTGCTACAAATGTAAGAATCGATCTAGAAATGAATACAAGATACACATGAATTGATAAAATTTTATCTAATTGAAAAAAATCTTATATGTCTAAATAGAGTTTATAACTGATCCTGTGACGGATTCAAATTTACTGAACAACTCTCCAAGTTAAGACATAAATTTGTTAGTTTAGTTTTCCATCAGCTTCAGAGTTTTCTTGATTTGAATTTAAGGGCTGGGAACATTTTATTGATCTAGTCTTGAGAATTAAAACACTAAGATAGTGTTCGTTTGCAATTTTTAAAACACTAAGATTCCTTTTTTAAAAGTTTACTATGATTGCGTTCAGATTTTGGAATTGAACAGGAATTTGTGGGGAAAAAAAATGAAAAAATAAGGAATTAATTATACTTTGCACTCTTGCATCTTCTTTGAAAATGACACCAAATAATCAAACTTAAGATAGAATTTTCAAAGTACAAGGCAATGTTGGCATTTTAAGATATTCAAATCTGTTCTAACTGCAAGCATTTAAATATAATTACTTAACCTCTCTTTACACTTATATGCATTAAAAAAACACTTACAAATGTGAGTGTAAGAGAGAAATTGTGTTTGGTTATGTGTTCCAAACACAAATGTGAGGACGATCCTGCATTGGATGTGCTCATTATAGTTGTGCCTTTTGACTTTGAGAGAGAGAGTCATGGTTTTGGAGTAGTAGACTAAAACTTCTCATACTTCTTAGTGCTTAGGTGTGAATGCCTTTATTAATTTTACCTCTCTCATTAAGAAATGCCTTTATCTTTTCATTAAATTTGCCTTTACCTTGGAATAAGTATAATTTTATTACATAATTACAAATAACTCTCCCATTTTAAATGAGATTAGTGCACTTCAAATTGGTCTAGGAACAAATGGGTGCAAACAAATTGTGGTGCAAACAAATAACCTTATAATCAGTTTGACTATAAATCTCAATCACTTTCTTTAAAGATTAAAAATTATCACCCAAAAAAGAAAAGGAAAAAAAAAAAGAAGAATAGAAAAAGTGGTGCAAGGCCCTACTTTATCTTTCTCAAAGTCAAGGTAGGATTCAGATAGGTAGCTACTTATTTACTTCCATATCTCATTTATTGTCCCATGACAAGGCCATCTGAATGGAAGGCGTCCTCTGCTTTATTTTCTTTTCTTTTCTTTTTTGTCAAATGAAATGACAGAAAATCTTCTTTTTCTTTGGTTTTAAAAAAGAAAAAAGAAAAAAAAAAGAAAGACCAACTCCAACTCATTATTTGGATTTAATTAAGGCATTGCATTATGTACAATAATGATTCTTGTGAACTTGATAGCTATTGAATTGCAGTAAGCTCAAGCAACCTCCTTTAATATTTGTCATCTCTCCAACATTAGAGTTTTATCTATGATGCAATTCATTCCTCCTCCCCTCTATTCATGTGGAGAGTTTTGGGGCAGAGGTCATCCGCTGGTCTTGTTGTTAGTTGGGAGCCAGTTACTTTCTACATCTACTTCTTTTCTTGGTATATTTTTTGGAATTGTTTAGGAAACCTGAAAGTTTTGCCTACTATTTCAAAATGGTGTTCTGGTGGTTCATACTAGTGAAACCATTCTACTAATTTTGATGTTGTTGTTGCTAACCTATTGCTCTTATCTGTGTATGCTGTATATTGTTCCTCAGACTAAACCAATTTTCATAATCATTAGACCATTTTTTTTCCTTAGTGCTTAGGTGTGAATGCCTTTATTAATTTTACCTTTCTCATTAAGAAATGCCTTTATCTTTTCATAAATGTTTGAAAATCTTGTCTGGATTATCTCAAACTTGTTTGGTTTCTTAGAATTAGAAACATTTTGGCTGTTTTGATGGAAACAAATGGAAGTTTTTTCCATGACATTCAGACTACCCGATGTCGATCCTCATCCGTAGGGGGTGCTGGAAGGGGTACTACTTGATAGATCTAACCTTTGAATTATTTGTGGGTAGGGGCTGCCTAGACCTGAGCATGCATTCTCATGCTTGACAGTATGAACTTCTAACACTACCAAGCAATGTCCATGACAAAAAGTTTTCATTGTTTGCAATTCATTAACTGACTTTACAAACATATTTGAGTCCATCAACAAGGTTCTGACGATGGCTTATTAAGTGCCTGACTGCCTATATATTTTATTATGATTAGTGAACCTCAATAAATTTTAGTTTGTGAAGGCAATGAAAGGCTACCATGCATTAGTTTGGGAGAGCTTAAGTTTGAGGATAATTTTAATAATTTTTTGCTTTTTCAGGGATGGACATGAACAACCCAGTGGGATGCAAGTTGATGATGATGATACTCTCAACCGGGCCACCAATGCAGAAGCTCAAGTAACTAGCATTAGCAGTGAAAAGCAAGTAGGCACTATTGATGCAAATAATTTGCAGCATCAGCAACTGCATGATGAGCTGGAGGATCAATTGCCAGATTTTGGGGATGATGTGACTCCTGTTACATCCCAAAATGGTGCTATATTAAGAAGGAAGCTAAGGATGGTAATTGATCCCGAGGATGATGAATAGGAATGCAGCATGGGGTTATTTTATTTCATTGTTGTTCCCATTTTAGTTTTTTGGCTCGGATGTGATCAAATATGATGTAGATGTTGCACATAGAAGAATATTATTCAAGTTCCCATTATGGCTTTTGTAGAGAGAAGTGCTACATTTTGTGTTATTCACTCTGGCTCTTAGTCAATCAGATTGAGTCATCTTAAAGATTAAAGATTATTTGAACACTGTATATGAAGAGTATGATTCATTGGATTCTTTTGCTAAATCCTTGCCTAATTGTATTAATTTAATTTGATATGGAAAATTTTTGCTGAATGTCACAATCACAATTTGCTGAATTAAATCTTTGGACTACTCTGCTGTGGGCTAAACTAAATCACAATTTGCTAAACTATGGCTTTCAGCAAAAACAATAACCCAAGTTTAGTTTCTTTTGTGTTTTTGGTCCGATTACATAGTAAAATAATTAGGTATTGGAATTACAGAGAGTAATGGGCTAAATTGTATTATTTGAATAGCAATTTTTAAATTAATTCAATTGAATCGACTGAGAATAATTTAACTATAAATTGAGATCACAAAAAACCTAAATTAATTTTGCTATTTGGAGAAAGTGTTATGATTTTGAATCTGCCACTTACTGTGCAATTGAGATTTGTCGTACTAACTTTTAAAAATTATTAGTTCAGATAATGAAATGTACCAAATTAGGTACTAATTAATCAACTTTCATTAATAAAATAACTTTTTCAAAATTTAAAGAGAAGAAAATGACAAAATTACAAATTTTCTATTCATAAGGGCAAAAATGACAATTACACAACAAAAAGCTATTTTACAGCTTATTTACCAAACACTACTCTGCTGCTTAAATCTATAATCCCACAGTTACACCAAACAGGTTACCAGCTTATACTCACAGCTATAAGCTATAATCTGTTAAGCTATGATCTATAATCACTTTCCTACAGCTCCACCAAACGGGGCCAATATGGGGAAGAAGAGCTCATTATGCTCTTGGAATTGAGGGAAAGTGACTACTTAAAATGAAGAGAAAGAGAAAGAAAGAGAGAGAGCCTCAGGTGAAGGGGGGCTATTAATATGCCTACCATAGTGCATATATTTGTTACTCAAAATCGGAGGGAAATTCTGAAGCAACTAAGCTTAGTAGTAGGAGAGGAAGAAGAGTAGGAGAATAAGGAAGCCAAAATTCTCTACCATTTCACCATCCTATTATTAAGTAAGAAAACCCTCTCAACCTACCCATTTTTTTAAGGTTAAAATTTTAGATTGTGATCCTAGCAATAATTATAGATAAAAATTTATTTATAGTTGTATATAAATTTTGTGATGTGTATATCAAATATTTAAAGATATTGATAGTCTTAAAGTCATGGTATTATTGTGGAAATAGGCTTGCATGTGTAGTTTATACCATTAAAGGGATGATTGGAGATTTCTTTTTGGCCCTTAAATCTGCTGATAAGTTGTATGAATTTATTTTACAATTTTATACTCAAAATTTTGAGATGATTTCTTCTACAAAGTTGTTGATAATGATGTCTAGTTCATCCACAAAATTTTTCAACAATTATGGAGTTTTGTACGAATTTATACAAATTTTTAGTTAAATCTGGAGCTGCAAGACATATTTACTATATGTTTGAAAATTCATAAAAAATTCTATATTAAACCAAATCTGGTAATTTCTAAACAAAAAATGAAATTTGAGAAGTCTAGTTTCATAATAAATTTTTATATTATGGAATTGATTTATAAATTTAAGTATGGAATTAATTTAAGAAAATATGATAAACCTGTGTCATAAACTTTCTTGGAATTTTTCAAAATTATTTATAATTTATCTTTGGAAAATGCTTTCTGAAAAATGACCAATTACCAAAAATAACACAATCTCTCATAAGCTGCTCTTCTCTCTCGTGATTAATATCGATCTCTCTCACTATAGCTATTCTTCATCGGACTCGAACCCGATCTTTCTCACTCTAGTTGTTCTTCATATATCTCTCTCTCTCTCTCTCTCTCTCTCTCTCTTAAATCGCACATCCGAAATTGAACAAGATAGTCGATCTAATCTGATCGAAATCCAAACTCGATCTAATCTAATCTGATCTAATCTCTATAGCATTTTGTTAGATCCGTTCTTGCTCTAGCTTTTCTTCATCGAACTCGAACTCGGTCTCTCTTACAGATTGTAGATCCGAAATTGAACAAGAAAGTCGATCTAATCTGATCAAAATTCGAACTCGATCTGATCTGATCTCTCTTACATTTTGTTAAATTTGCTGATTAACAAGGTTTCAAGCAAGTCGTTTTTATTTTGTTTTTCATTAACAAGTGTCAATCGGTGTTTGATTTCTTTGTAGGTGGCGATGAAGTGTAGAGATCGGTTACATGAACTTGTAAAGGAAGAGATAAAGAAGAAAGATTCGAGTATGAAGGAGTGGAACATCGCGATGGAGAGAAGCTTCAATAGCATGGACAATGAGGTGATTGCATGGAACGACAGATTCATTTTTTGTTCTGCCCAAATTTTTTTCTTTTCTTCCTCTTCTTCGATTCATCTTCCTCTTCTTCTTTGTTCTGTCCAGATTCATCTTCCTCTTTGATTCATTTTTTTTTTCAAATTTTTTTTCTTCTGTTTCTTCGCAACAAACGAAGAAAGAAGACACATCATTTTTCATTTTTTTCCAGATTTTTGTTATGTCCATATTTTTTTTCTGTTTTGTCCAGATTTTTGTTTCCACTTTTTTCATTTTTTTTTCCAGATTTTTGTACTCCTCCTTGGCAGCAAACGAAGAACAAATTGATCTTGTTCAGATTTTATTTTTCTTTCCAGATTTCTGTTATGTCCAGATTTCTTCTTCCTTTTTCTTGAACTCCATTTTTTTTTGTTGATATATATTTTATTTTTTATATTTTTTTCCCCACAGCCACTGGAATTTCATGCAACTTGCGTCTAAAGCCTTATCTATAATCATCTTAAAAAAAAGAAAAAGGTAATGTAAAATGAACCCTCTATTATTTAACTTTGCCCTCTTTTCACTGTTGTAGACTGTAGTAGAAACATAAAACTGATATATTTTAAGAAGAAACATAAAATAAAAAAACTAATATATTTTTATATTTCTTGTGTTTAGTGAACATTTGTTAGGTTTTTTCATAAATATTTTCATTGTGTGACTATGGCTGCATGGTTAGCCAAGGCTGCAGCCATGGCACTTGCTCAGCACCCAGTTGTGAATACTACCTGTAAAGATGGAAAGAGTTTTACTTATAATAGCAGTATAAATATTGCAGTTGCCGTGGCAATTAATGGTGGGTGATAACCCCTGTTCTTCCAAATGTTGATAAGGTCAATAATTTGTGAATTTACTATTTAGTTTGGTGTGTGATTGATTTTCTATTGCTATTTTGTTCATAGTAGTATGAATTTATTATTAATGGGTAATCTCTCTATGCTGGTGTAGTTGGATCTTTATCTGTTGTCTCAAAAATGAAAGGAGTTGGTAGAAAAAGCCCGGGCCAAGCAACTTCAGCCCCATTAGTACAATTCAGGTTTTTAATATTTTGTATTTGTAAACTTGAATGTGGAGTTCTGGATTTGTAAACTTCTTTGAACAAAAAATGTAATTGAGTTATGTTGTTTGTGCATGTAGGGACTTTCACTCTTTCCAATTTGGGCATGTTTGGAGTGGATAGGTTTGATGCTATTCTTCCTTTAGGCCAGGTTAGTAATGAGGGCGAGGCCTTTCACCTTCAATAACTTATGAAGTTCTCTACTCACAAATATATTTAGCTGTTTGATTTAACATTAATCATGTCCAGGGGGCTATAATGGCTACTAGAGCATCAAAGCCTACTGCTATAATAGGTGAGGTGAATATAAATTGATTGTGAATTGGCCAGACCCAAGTTTTACATTCATTCTTAGATTCAGTAAATGCTTATATATAGACAATTCATCATGGCTCAGTAGTTGTCTGCAGCATCTCTGTTTCTGAAGTTTGATTTTCTTCACTCTTCTGCTGTTGTTTGCTATATAGAAGTAGGAAACCCCTTTCTCTACTTGAAATATATTTTTCTATATTTTTCTGTGTAACCCAGATGAAATATATATATATATATATGCATTTATGTGATGTTTGTTGTTTGAACCTATTCAGAACGAAGTAACAATTTTTACTAATATTCATTCATATTTATAATGTGTGCTTGAGCTTGGTTTTGGCTATAGATGATGTTGCTAGATTTGTTTCTTCAAGTTTTATTTTATTTTTTCTAAAAAAACAAACAGTGGAATTTTTGTTTATGTAATAGTAATCTTGATTGTGAAATATTTCATCAAGCTTCTTTGATCTGGCATAAACCCTTTTTCACTTTGATTTTCCTTTTTACCATTCTACATATAGTTTGTTCCTAATCTTTAAAAAAATGCTCCATTTCAAATTTGTCATTGATTTATAGAACTTATGAATCGCTTTTACTAGACATTCAAAACTGGTTATGAACATTTTAATAGGGTTCTTTTCTTTGGCACATGGACTCTGTGTTTTTTTGCTTATTGATGCTTGATCTATATAAAATGTCATCCAAGTACATTTGGTGCAAATCTGTTGGAAATTCATAGCTTTCTTATAAATTAACAGTTAATGATTGTTTTATGGAGTAGTTGTTTATACAGGGTTGTTAGATTGAAAATTATAGCCCTCTAATTGTTTGTTTTAAAGCCTGAATAAAGGTAACTTGGTACAAAAGATGTATTGATGTCTTTGGTTCATCAACACATCTTGATGGTCTCTGAATAATGAATTTTCTGGATTCAAACATTAGGATTCAAATTGTTTACAAGCTCTGTCAAATCATATGGTTTGGACCATGAATTGGAAAACACGTGTCCATGTTCCACATATTTTTCTAGCAGATGTGTTTAATAATTGAGGAATACTAGTTTCCTTTTGGTTTTTAGATCCTTTTAGATTTTAGACTATTACAAAGATGTTTCTCATTGTTTCTACCAACAACTAATGAGTAAAGCTAAAGTTCGTTTTGTTTACTAGTCACTTGGTATCTAAGCCATGCCCTTTGGACTAGAGCTTGAACTGTCCTAAACTACTCTCTTTATAAAGCTGTCTTTCTTTTGCAACTTTTCAAATTTGTGTAGCTCATTCAAATCATATAATAACCATTTTAGTGCAAATTCAGTCCAATCAACCGAGTTGGATTTTTTTCAAAGAGGTCCCAAGGGTAGTATCAGCTCTTGCTCAAAGAATTGATACTTACTGATATGGCATTAGCAAGGTTTTGCAAGGACTGGCTTGAGACGGTCTAGAGGTGCCATTGGTAATTATAGATTTTCTTGCCTCGATTGATGAAAGGAATCATGAGTATTTATGGTTTAACATTCTTGCTCAACTAGAATCAGATTTGTCATTCTTTATTGGAATATGAATTCATTTCTTTATGTGGTTGTCCATTAGTATATATATATAGAGAGAGAAGCATGTTATTATAAACTTATTACTATCTAATAGAAGCATGTTAAAACATTTTTTTCTACCTTTTTTTGCAGTTTCAAAGCCTCAGAAATGACTGATTTATTTAAATTGTTCTTCCAGGTACAAAACCTTCTTCAACAGCTAGTGAGTTGTAATAACACTTCTACTATTATTGATTTATGCATTTTACCTAATTTGGCTTTCATGTTTTGATGTAGGCATCCAGACTAGTGAAGATTACAAATTCTATGCTATATCAACTGAGTTCAGTGAATTTAGTAATAAAGACAAGACATTAAATTAAGTCAAAATTCATGGGGTTTGTCTTGATGTTTTTCCTATTATTTTTTGGCAAATGTTAAAACATGATTTGTGGATATGTTATTTTGTAGTTAATGGTGATTGTATATTAAATTGAATGGGAAAGTAAATTAATGCTGTATTTGCTTTTCATATAATCAGCTTATCTTTTGACTTTTGACAAATGTTCATTTGAATGGGAATGGGAGTTATTGTTTCATATTAGTACTATTTTTCAATTTTATTATAGGTATTTTTTTGGTTAAACCACCTAGAATTAGCACAATTTCAAAAAAAAAGAAAAGAAGATGATATAATGGCATTTTTGAAAGCGCCACTATACAACTAACGGTTATATTTTTAAAATTCAAAAAAAGCTATGACGACATTTTTGAAACGTCGCTAAAAATTGTCATGACGTCAGTTTAACGTTATGTATTACATTTAGCGACGTTTTAAAAAATGCCGTCTATAACCATTTCACGACGTTTTAAAAGCGCCACAATGCTATAGCGACGGTCGCGTCCTCGGCGCTTAGTGCTAAGCGTCGCAAAAAGAATTAATGACGTTTTTGGAACCTACAGAGGCGTTTTTTAAACGCCGCCAAAAGTTGAATTTCCTGCAGTGCTTGTTTGACATGGGCTGGCTCTAAATTTAGAATGGCAAATGCCTAATGCAAAATTTTTTTTTGGGGGGGGGGGGGTGGTGGTGGTATGGGCAATAGGTTTATCCTATTTCTGTATTAGGTGGCATTCAGTACATATCAACACTAAACAGGCCTTTTTCTCATATTTCGATGATTGCTTCTCAGGGCATAACAATTGGTTGGTAATTTGAATCTCATTTTCTTGGTTATAATCCTGCATGTTTCATCTGCTTTATGTTCCATGATTACTTTGAAGGAAAATAAAAAAATAAAAAAATAAAATAAATAAAATAAAAACTTTGATTATACTTTTAGCATGTCACAAGTTTGTTGCTTTCAATTTAGGGCTGAAGATAGGTTTTTGAAAAAAAAGAAAGAACCCTAATTATTTGGTGTTGGGTTATCTGAGAAGAAGAAATGCAATTACCTTCAGCCTTGCATTCATCAACCTGCATCCGTTAAATAGTCCTTGTCGACAAAATTTTTTTGGAAATTCCTTAAAAAATCTCAAAATTTTTAGCTATTTTTCATTTTTGGCATAGGGTGCATGTGTATCTCTACCAGAGGGTTTTGTAAAAGAAATACCCAATAACATTTATTGTCATCTTTAATAGTAATGTATTTTAGGATTAAGGCACACCATAAATCAATCACACACACAGAAAGGAGACAAAATATTTACGTGGTTCGGGAATTACTTAAGTCCACGGAGAGATTTCACTATAGAATTTCCCAGAGGGAGATTATAGAACTCACACTCACATTCTATAGATTTACACACACTCTCTCTAATTCTCTCTTGCTATGTCTGTGTTGTGTTTCATCACTTCCTAATCACCTTAATTTATACACAAATGAGAGGGAACAAAGTCAAGGAAGAGGAGTAATTGAAAGGGCTGCCACCTGCCATCTCCCCTCCTACTTCTTGACTTGGAGCCAACCTCTAACTACTCCTCCATGTGGGCTGGAGCCAACAATTCTCCTCCTCCATGTCCATATGGATAACTGACTTCTTACTTGAAGTCTAACCCAGTCCGATTCTTGCAAACTTCCAATTTGTCTCTGGTGACAACCTTGGTCATTATGTCAGAAGGATTCTTGTCTGTGTGAATCTTCACCAGCTTCATCAGCTGTTTTTCCATCACTTCTCGTATCTAGTGATACCGGACATCAATGTGCTTTGTACGTGGATGGTACATGGAATTCTTACTCAGATCAATTGCACTCTGACTATCACAATGTACCTTGTACTCTTCCTGCTGTAAATCCAATTCTTGGAGAAACCACTTTAACCACAACATTTCGTTTCCAGCATCTGCGGCAGCAATGTACTCTGCTTCTATTTTTTTTTTGGGTGAAAAATACTCTGCCTCTGTTGTAGATAAATCAACACACTTTTGTAGTTTGGACTACCATGAAACAGCTCCCCATGCAAAGGTGAATAAAAATTATGATGTAGACTTTCTACTATCAAGATCACCTGCCATATCGGCATCTTTAAAACCCTCCAAAATTGGTTCAGCTCCCCCAAAACATAGACACATCTTTGAAGTTCCCTTCAAGTATTGAAGAATCTATTTGACTGCCTCTCAATGCTCCTTTCCTGGATTGGCGAGGAATCTGCTTACAATGCCAACTGCGTGAGCTGTATCTGGCCAGGCACACACCATTGTATACATCAAACTCCCTACTACAAATGAGTAGGGAATTGCCTCCATCTCTTTTCTTTCATTTGTATATGAGGGACAAGAACTCTTGCTCAACTTGAAATGGTTAGCCAGAGGAGTATTGACTGGCTTGACATCTTTCATGTTGAACCTTTCAATCTCCCGTTCAACATATTTTTTCTGTGACAGCCATATCTTCTTGGCTTTCCGATCACGAACAATCTTCATGCCCAAAATTTGCTATGCTGGACCTAAATTCTTTATGTCAAAATACTACGACAAGTCCTTTTTCAACTTGTTGATCATAGCAGTATCTTGTCCGATAATTAGCATATCATCGACATACAACAGTAGGGTGATGAAGTTTCCATCCGAAAACCTTCAGAGATATACACACTGGTCTACTTCCGTTCATGTGTACTCGTGATCCACTATGAATGAATCAAACTTCTTGTACCATTGTCTCGGCGCCTGCTTCAGGCCATAGAGACTCTTCTTCAGTTTGCAGACTAGATTTTCTTTTCCTTTAACTTCAAAAATTTCTGGCTGCTCAATATAGATCTCTTCCTCCAAGTCACCATAGAGAAAGACAGTCTTGACATCCATTTGTTCTACCTCCAGATTCAAGCAAGTTGTTAATCCCAGAGCTACTTGAATAGAAGTTATCTTCACAATTAGAGAGAAGATCTCATCAAAATCAATTCCCTTCTTTTGCCCAAAACCTTTGACCATCAAGCGAGCTTTATGTTGCAATATTTTACTGTTGCCATCTGTTTTCAATTTGTACACCCATTTGTTTTTCAATGCCTTCCTGCCCTTTGGAAGTGAAACAAGCTCATAGGTGTGGTTCTTCTGCAAAGAACTCATCTCCTCCTTCATGGCTTGCATCCAGCAATCTTTCTCTATATGACTCTTTGCCTCCGAAAAACTCTCAGGCTCCCCTTCATCTATAATCAGAATATACTGAGAAACGGGATATTTGGTTGATAGCACGACAACTCTTCCAAATCTCCGCAACTGAGGCCCAGTTGCGTCTAGTTGAAGGGGTTACTCCCCCTACTCAACACATTCTTCATCTGAGTCTTCATCTCTTTCCTCTTGATCCTCATCTTCTGGCATTAGATCTTGCAGATCTGGCACTTCTTGTTGCACCTCATCAACTCTAGCATGTTATGAGGGTTCTGGAGATGGAAACAAGTCTTGAGTGATAACAACTCTAGACTTTGCTGATTTCTCAAAATCTGCTATGGTTTGGTCTTCATGGAACACAACATCTCTGCTCCTGAACATCTTCTTGTTCACTGGGTCCCACAACTTATACCTAAATACTGCATCTAAATAGCCCACAAATATACATGGAGTGGACATGTCATCAACTTCTGTCTGTTTTCTTCAAAGAAGTGTGTGAACGCCTTACATCCGAAGACTTTCAAGTGAGAATATGATACCTTTCTTCTGGACCAGACTTCCTTAGGTATCGCAAAATTCAACGGGACTAAAGGTGACCTGTTGATGAGGTAACAGGCTGTACGGGGGCTTCAACCCATAATGACTTTGGCAAATTTTCCATTCTGAGCATGCATCTGACTCTTTTAATAATAGTGCTGTTCATCATCTCTGCCACACCATTGTGTTGTGGGGTACCGGGAACTGTTGTCTCGTGCCGAATACCTCTGTAGCACAATATGCTTCAAAAGCACTGGAAGTGTACATGCCACCATTGTCTGTGTGAAGACACTTCAACTTCTTTTCGGTCTCTCTTTCCACCATTGCATGGAACTCCTAAAAGTGCTGGAATACCTCATTCATTGTCTTCAAGAAATACATCCACAACTTCCTTGATGTATCATCAATGAAAGTTAGAAAATAATTGCAGCCGCCGAGTGAATCCACTTTGATTGGGCCACAAACATCCAAGTATACCATACTGAGCACTTCAGTTTTCCTCTTGCTCGTTAAACTAAATGATACTCGATGCTGCTTGCCATAAAGGTAATGATCACACGACTTCAGGGCACTCCCTTTGGATAAGGGTATCTTGGATTGCTTTGCCAACAGATGCAATCCCTTCTTACTCATGTGAGCCAGTCTTCTGTGCCATAAGTCCGGTGACTCCTTGTCTTCTGTTGCATTAAGACTTTCTAGACAAATCTGCGTTTGAGTCTTATACAGTGTTGAAGACATCTCTCCTCTGGCAATTGTCAAAGCTCCTCCTATCAGCTTCCAACAGCCATTTTTTAATGTACTTGTATAGCCCTGTTGGTCCAGGGCACTTCTAGACATAAGATTGAAGCACAAATCAGGAACATGCCTTACATCTTTAAGAATCAGCTTGTGTCCAACATTAGTCTAAATACTAATGTCTCTAATGCCCACAATCTTTGATAGCTAGAATTCCCTATTTGAACAGTGCCAAAATCTCCAGCGTTGTACGAGCTAAAGAGTTCTCTATGAGAAGTCGCGTGATATGATGTAGCTGTGTCTATCACCCATTCTGTGTAGCTATAGTCAGCTGCGTGAAGGCAATCTTCCTCTTCACCAACTGCAAGAAGTATTTCATCAGTTGTTGTGGCCATCGTGTTCTCTTCTCCTTTTGACTTATTGTTTTGGCCTTTATCTTTCTGGCTTAGGCAGTTCCTCTTTATGTGACCCTCTTGGCCATAGTGAAAGCAAGTGAAGCTGGAGTTACCTTGACTTGTACTATCTCTGGATTTACTCTTGTTGTTTCATTTGCCTCTACTCTTGCTTCTTCCTCTGCCTCTTCTTCTACCTCTGTCTCTGCCTCTATCTTCCGTGACAAGAGTGTGGGTCTCATTACCTTCCATGTCTTTCCTCCTTGTCACTTCATTGTACATGGAGTCTGTGACCATGCTCATGGTCATCTTCCCCTCTGGTGCAGAGTTGTTGAGAGAAACCGCCAACGTCTCCCAGCTGTCTAGTAAAGAACTGAGCAGTAGTACGGCTTGCATTTCATCATCCAAGGGCATCTTGATGGTTGCAAGTAGATTCACCAAATCTTTGAATTTATTGGTGTGCTCAGCCACTGACACACCATTCATCAACTTCAGATTTACAAGCCTTCTCATCACCAAGGCTTTGTTCCGGGTAGTCTTCGACTGGTATATTCCTTCTAACATTGTCCAGAGGACATATGCATCTGTTTCCTGGGGCGACATGGTGGAACACATTATGGTCTATCCATTGTCTGATTTGACCGACAACCTTCCGGTTCATCTTTATCCAGTCTTCATCCTTCTCTGCTTCTGGTTTAACCCTTTTTAGAGCAATATGGTCAAATAGGTGTTTACAGTATAGGACGTTTTCTATCCGCGGCTTCCAGATTCCGTAATTGGAAGCATTTAATTTGATCATCGATCCCGAAATTTAAGTAGATTCTTCCATCATCTTCTTACTTTTTACAGAAACTCTAATTCAAAAATCTGACTGTACGGATCTCTCCGGAATACGTCAAATAATTGGAAACCATTATTGGATCACCAAAATCGGACTTCAAATGGCTCAGATCTAGCCAAATATGTTCAACGGTTCAAATCTACGGATTACCTTAGCCGCATTGCATCGGATAACCCTTCCGTATATGGGTCGGGTTGGGTCAACCCGACTGGTTGACCGGTCAACTAGTGCGCTAACGTAGCAGACACGTCTATGGCATGTGGCGCTGACGTGGCAGTGATGTGGCGATAATGTAGCACTGACGTGGTGATGACGTCACTGTCATGCGCAGAGGACTCTCCTTCTTCCTTTCGCCACGCGTCGGGCATGCTTGAGACTGGTATGACGCGCCGGTATTGTCAACGGCGCGTGTGGCGCTTGTCTGAGATTGAGACTCACGCGCCTTCTCGGGTGGCATGTGAGAGCGCGTGAAAGCTTGTCTGGGGCTCAGCTTTGCAGTTTTGGACTCCTTTCGTCGAGAGCTTCCTTCTTGTATACTCAAAAGTGAATTTCGAGGAACTTGATTTCTGGGCAATTCTGAAAAACATACCCTATTTTTCTGAAAATCGACCAACAAGGCTCTGACACTACTTGTTAAGATTAAGGCACACCAGAAATCAATCACACACACAGAAAGGAGATAAAATATTTACGTGGTTCGATAATTGCCTACGTCTACAGAGAGATTTCACTATAGAATTTCCTGGAGGAAGATTACAGAATTGACACTCATTTTCAATAGATTTACACACACTCTCTCTGATTCTCTCTTGCTCTGTCTGTGTTGTGTTTCATCCTTTCCTCATCACCTCTATTTATACACAAATGAGAGGGAACAAAGTCAAGGAAGAGGAGTAATCGAGAGGGCTGCCACCTGCCATCTCCCCTCCTGCTTCTTAACTTGGAGCCAACCTCCAACTACTCCTCCATGTGGGCTGGAGCCAACAATGTATGCCCAATAGCCTTTGTAATAGTTAAAAATTTGAACTGGCTTGAGAACTACAATATTGTTTTCTTCGAGTATAATTGATCTCTTGTACATCTGAATCATATCTTACATTTAGTTTGTTCAAGATTAATGATTTGTAGGACTTATTTTATTTTATTTTATTATTTTTTGTGAGGTGAATGAACATATGCTTGGAATTTGCTGAAGATTTGATAGGGGAATACATTGAAAAAGGAGCATTAGCAGTTGTTTTGTCAGATGCTATATTTGATAAAGAGGCGATAGATCAAAGAAATTTTGATCAAATACGTCAACTTGCCCATCTTGCAGCTTTGCGGGGCAATAAAGCTATACAAAGGTGGGAATTTGAGTCTCCTGTTGCATATGATTTTTAGTTAACCATTAGATTATTTTGTTGGTGATGTTAGAATTAGTAGAGAGGGAAAAGAAAAAAAGACAGAAGGAAGAAAGGAAAGAGAAATGATTTGAGACAATGAAGAGAAAGAAACTTAGGGTTCTCTCCCTCATTTGCGAATACTTATGTTAGATGAGTTCAAAGTACAAAGTACCTGTAGGTAACATAACATATCTTGTTACATTTGTTGATACTATTTCTAAGTGTTAACAAGCTATGCTTTTGGCATTTTTATAAAAGCGTTTACTGCCCTGGCAATTGTTCTGGCATTCTTGAGTTTGTTGGGATTCCATCTTCTTGAGTTCGTTGATATTTAGATACATTCTAGAATTTGAATAACCAATGAATCAATGCTTGAAGACGTTAAAGTTGTTCCCCTATTTTTTGGGACCCATGCTTCATTGTTTGTAGGTTCTAATTGATTCATGTGTATTTGTAGGAAAAGAGTGTAATCTCAACTAATTTCATGAATCTTTAGTAGTTCGTATTTTACTTGTCAAGTTCATGCTAATCTCTCAAGTGCAACAAACGAGTTTATTGACAATCGGTGCAAGCTGCAAACTGTGGGTATGTACTCTCTCTTTCAATTATTTAAATGCCACTTCTAATTTAGTGGCCTTGTTTGGTTTGTGTTTTGAGGTATTATTTCAAAAATAATTTTTTGAAGAGAATTTAAAAAAATTTAAAAATACCCTCAGTTCTTTAGGATCTTTATCCAGTCTTCATCCTTCACTTTTCCAGTTTAACCCCTTTTAGAGCAATAGGGTCAAACAGGTCTTTATAATATAGGATGTCTTCCATCCGTAGCTTCCAGATTGCATAGTTGGAAAGATTCAACTTGATCATGGATCTTGAAGTTGAAGTAGATTCTTCTATCATCTTCAAACTTTTTATAGAAACTCTGATTCAACGATCTGACCGTACGGATCTCTCTAGAATACTCCAAATAGTTGGAAACCATTATTGGATCGTCAAAATCGGACTTCAAATGGCACAGGTCTAGCCAAAATAATTTCGACGATTCAGATCTACAGATGTACCTTAGTCGCGTAGCACCGGATAGTCCTTCTACTTCTGGGTCAGGTCGGGGTAGCCCGACAAGTTGACCAGTCAACAAACGTGCTGACGTGTTAGACACGTGTCTCTGATGTGGCGCTGACGTGTTAATGACGTGTCACTGATGTGCCAGACACGTGGCTCTCGCCTGGGTTGATGTGTCGATGACGTGACTGCCAGATGGTGTGTGACATGGCGGTAACGTCATGAACACACGTACACCACTCTTCTTCTTTCTTCTGCCAAGGCACGTACCTCAGACTAGTGTGATGCGTCGGTACTGTCAACGACGCATGCGACACGTATCTGAGACTGAGATTCACGCGCCTTCTTTAGGTGGCACGTGAGAGCGCATAGAAGATTGTCTGCGGCTTGGCTTGGTAGTTTTGGACTCCTCTAGTCAAGAACTTCCTTCCTGTATGCTTAAAAATGAATTTCGAGCAACTTGATTTCTGGGCAGTTTTCAAAAACACAACCTATTTTTTCAAAAATCAACCAACAAGGCTCTAACACCACTTGTTAGGTTTAAGGCACACCAGAAATCAATCACACACAGAAAGGAGAAAAGATATTTACGTGGTTCAGTAATAGTCTACGTCCACGGCAGAGATATCCGCTATAGAATTTTTCCCGAAAGGAGTTTACAACACTCACACCTCACTCTCTCTCTATAGCACTCTCACTCACAGATTACACTCTATGTTCTGTCTTTATCTTTTCTTGATGATCTAACTCAGCTCACCTCTTCCCATTTTATACACAAACGAGAGGGAACAAAGTCAAGGAAGATGAGTAATAGGGAGGGCTGCCACCTGCCATCTTCCCTCCTACTTCTTGACTTGGAGAGCCACCCAGCCAACCTCCAACTACTCCTCCAAGTGAGCTGGAGTTAACAGCTTCTTCTTGTTTATAGATGAAGTTTGAATAACCAATGAATCAATTCTTGAAGACGTTAAAGTTGTTCCCCTATTTTTTGGGACTCATGCTTCATTGTTTGTTGGTTCTAATTGATTCATGTATATTTGCAGGAAGGGAGTGTGTAATCTCAACTAGTTTTATGAATCTTAAGTAGTTCGTATTTACCTGTCAAGTTCATGCTAATATCTCAAGTGCATCAAACGAGTTTGTTGACAACTGGTGCAAGCTGCAAACTATGGGTATGTACTCTCCCCTTCAATTATTTAAATGCCACTTCCAATTTAGTGGCCTTGTTTGATTTGTGTTTTGAGGTATTATTTCAAAAATAATTTTTTGAAGAGAATCTAAAAAATTTCAAAAATACCCTCAGTTCTTTAGGATCTTTATCTAGTCCTCATCCTTCACTTCTTCTGGTTTAACCCAATTTAGAGCAATAAGGTCAAACAGGTCTTTATAATATAGGATGTCTTCCATCCGCGGCTTCCAGATTGCATAGTTAGAAGGATTCAACTTGATCATAGATGTTGAAGTTGAATTCGATTCTTGCATCGTCTTTTTACTTTTTATAGAAACTTTGACTCAACGATCTGATCGTACGGATCTCTCTAGAATACGCCAAATAATTGGAAACCACTATTGGAACGTCAAAATTGCAGACGTCCCCGAACGTCTCGGGAAAATCCCGTTTTGCTCATTAGGCTCATTACAGTTCGGACTCAATGTCACGGTTCTTAATCTGATCCCGCAAAGTGCAATACGAGATTGATAAATCACCAAAGAGTCCAAATCCGGCAAATCGTTTTGAAAAACTGATTTTTAGAAAGAAGTGCCAAACATGGATTGCTTTGCCAGATACAGAGTTGCCACCTAAAGATTTTATTTTGGGGGAATTTTGGAAACCTTGACTCGTGCCTAAGGCCACGTGTCCGTCATGACCAAAGTTGCCTCGGCTCGGGAACTTGGGTACGATTGGGGAAGGTCATTTCATGAGCACCCCCGCTCGCCCGATCAAAGATCGGCCACTACTAAGCATGATATCTTGTTTTTGAAAACATATGTGCTCTTATTCCGGTTTATTAGCCTAGAATTGCTACGTGATGCGCACAGCATACAAATATAGACTGGATCGTCTAAGTTGGAACAAAACATCTCATGTTTGTTTTTGAAAACGGTTTGCTACTCGCAAGTAGGCTAAAATGCGGATTTTGCCACCCTCAAGTGGGCTTAGAAAACATGGTGATTTGCCACTCTCAAGTGGGCTTAAAACTCGCAATCGATGAATTGTTCCAATTTAAATAATCCAACCTTCACCCACAGGCATTCAGGCAGTTATATCACATAAACACATAGCCTCATGGTAAGCATGCTATCATGGCAGTCACTCACACACATGCAAGGATGCTAAAGCATAAACACTTACCGAGTACTCCGAACCAAAGAAAGAAGCTAATTAGAAATCATGCATGAATCCTAACTATGCTAAGAATGTCTAATGCAACACATGCAAAAATGCAACTACAATAGGCTCGGCTATTCTATGATGGCATATGAGATGCAACAATCGATACATGTATTCAACTTGGAATTGAAATACAATGCAGTTAGTATGATGCGCCGAGCCCGGTGCATGCAATACAGATGAATGAATGCAAGCATGCGAACATATAGATGCTAATTGAAACATGCCCTAAAACTAACCATCATAAGCTGGTAAATAAAAGGGAGAAAGACGTGGGGTTGGAAGACATGCATCACACACACGCACACTTATTACAACATTGCCCTCTCTCGGAGGGTCTGAATAAATAATACAGAATCGAATTAACTAATTATTACACAACACTAGCTAATTAACAAATTAACTAAACTAGCATGCAAACTATGTAAAATGGGCTGCCTCAGCTCTGCTTTGAATGATAAAGGATGCATGCATGCTCGAGTCGCCTTGTCGGGAAATCTATCGCGATGCCCCGGCTCGCCTTTGTTTGCAATTGATTTTAGAAACTTGCACAAAGCTCCAAAGAGATGAAACTCTACCCTGGGAATCTAGGGGAAGGCTGCCGACTAGCTATAGGCATTGGAGACCATCTACCGACCACCCTTGGTGGTGAAAACCAGAAAAGGTGGTCGGCCTGCCAGAAAACCTGGTCGGCCGACCAGTTTCTTCTCCTGGTTTCTGCATTTTCTGCAACAAAGGCAAGAGAGAGAGAAAGCAAGGTATTTTCAACATATGTGTGCCCGACCACTCTCCCCGTCATTGCATAAGCTCTAGGGAGTGTAGTCCTCGATCCTCGTGCCATTAATCACGCATCCCGATGCATAATGGCCGAGGAGTCGAATTGCACGACTCAATGTGAAATGAATGCACATGTAAACACCTAAAGCCAACAACTCTATCATGGATAGTCAAGAGTGTCGGTGACCAAGAATCGAGGCACGTTTCGTCACTTTGAGTACGAAACGTCCTTCATTTCCCGTGTTTGGACTAAACCCTACTCCAAACATAATGCAACAAACAATGTATGGACAAATGCGACTCTAGCATGCGATCTAAATGCAATGCAACTAAGTGATGCGAAGATGCACGGAATGACATGCAAGCATGCAAATGGCATACACGATTCTATGAACTAATCAATGGCATACTCAATGCACATGGATTATATGGCATGCATACACAATGTACTAACATACGCAATGTTATGAACGAGGCATACGCAATGCAATGATAACATGCGATAACATGGACTATAGGGCATACGCAATGCAAGATGGACTTAAACCAAGATGGACGGGCCTCGGCCACACCTAAATCGGTGGCCAATGGATGATGAAATCAAAGCAGCAAGACACACACAAGCATGCACAATGCAAAGGCTCCAAGCCAATGGCACAAGATGCAACTCTCCAAGAGTATGGCAAGGATGAAATATGGCATACAATGACACATATTCCAGCTCTGAAATGGCATATAAAAAGGCTCCGAATCATGCAAACGACTCACACAATGCACGTTGGAAAGCTCAAGTACCGAAACTAGTGAAGCACATTACACTAGAGGTATGCAAAGCAATGCTCAAATGACCAAACCAGCTTCTAACAGACCTTATGCAGGTCCAAAACAATGGCAAAATGAGCTAAAATGATGGCTTGACATGCACCAAAATGAAGCTCATGCAATCGCTCACAAATGGGGTATAAAAGAACAACTCTCAAACACATTGAAGGCATGATAAACATGAGAATATGGCACACCTATAAACTCTAAAATATCATATTCAATGATGCCAAAACACTAAAATGCCTCAAGCAACACATGTAAGGGACCCTAAAACTCAAAGGTAAGCAAGGCTATTACACTACAACCATGCATGGCAAGCACCAATCGACCAAGAGGCCTAAAAATAGAGCTAAGGTAGCCCAAAATATGAACAAAACATGTTTGGAGTGTGGCCAAAATATGCTAGCATAGAGGGCCAAAACAACATGCATTATGAGCTAGTGAATATGAGTTACACTACAAGCATACGAAGCATGTGGAGGACTACCAAACCAAGAAAAAAAATAGGTATGACATGCCAAATAAAGCCCAAAAACCCACTGAAACATGGTTAGTGCATGCAAGAATGAGATGCACCTTTGATATGCTATGAAGAGGGTTATTCTACACATGCAAGATGGACACTCAATATGAAAAAATGGGCTCTGGATGGAGCCTATGCAGGTCCTAAAACCACCAAAGATGGCCTGAAACATGGCTTGGAAGCATGCAAATAAGGGCTCCTTTGTTAGGCCAAATATGCTAGTAAACAAGACAAGGGGTGCGAGGGTCACCCCTCTCTGATTTTGGCTATCAAAAACACATAATAACCATTGAAAATCCATTGGATTTCAATGGTCAAAAGGGCAAACAAATCTCAAAACAAAGGCCTTAATGCATAGCTCAAAACAAGGTGGAATGAAGCATGCAAGGGGGTAGATGACCCCCAACAGAAAAATGATCTTAAACAAACATGTTAAGGACCTCAAAATAAGACTTTTTTCAGTTTACACCAAAGCCCAAATATGCTTGCAAGTATGGCTAAAAGATGGAGTAAAGTAAAGCTCAAAAGAGGGAATAGAGTGTTACCCTTGTAGCTCAGCAACTCCAGCAGCTTTGAGACCAAAAACCCAGACCTTCAACCTCTAAAAATGACCTCCAAGGACCTCAAAGCAATGATGGAGGTGTTAGGCTAGGGGGTGGTGTGCAAAGGTGCAAGAACAAGGCCCTTTCTAAGCCTAAGTGTAGAGATATAGAGAGGGAGATATATTTTCCCTTCAACCAAATTCTGAACCTTTGCTAATGAGGGAGAGGGTCTCTCTTATAGCCAAAGAGATCCAAAGCTTCTCAAAGAAGCTAAAAAACAAGTTGGAAGATCCTCCATACACGTGTATGGAGGATCCCTTCTGTGCCTTCCAGCTGGCACACACTCACAGAGACAGAACTGAGGAAAGCTGGCCGACCAGTTCAGGTGGTCGGCCGACCACTTGCCCTGGTCGGCCGACCAGGTCAAAAGGGTCAAGGTGGTCGGCAGCCTCCCAGGGTGGTCTCCAAGCTGAAAGCAAGCTAGTGGTATGGTGGAGACCAGTCAAATGTGGCTCAAAAAACAAGGAGACCAGCTTCCTGACAAGAAAATCGGTCGGCGGGAGAGAAGGTGGTCTCCAAGAGAAAAGGTGGTCTCCCACTCTTGTACCACCTTCCAAACAATGAAAACAAGGTCCATGCCAAAAATGAACCAAGACGGATGCAAAACGAGGGTTCGGGGGCCAAAACGCATAGCCAAGTGCCCCGAAAACTGACTGTTAAGCATCGAAAGTGGCGTGTGACCACGAAGGTGGTCTCCCGGGCCACAGTGTCCCTCCGGGCCACAGTGTCCCTCTAGAGAGAGGAAACAAGGTGTGTACCAAAAACCAGAGCAAACGGAGAAAGTTAAGCGGTCCCGAACCAAGGCGCACGGCCGACGGCTCCGAAAATCGAAACCTGGTCTCGAAACGAGAACAGTGGTCTACGACCAAGAAAAGTAGCCTATGGCCACTGAGAGATGGTCTACGAGACCTCTCCCTCCCTTCGGGAAGAGAAAACAGAACCTGGTTCGCAAACCGAGGCAAAGCACAAAAGAGTCCCAAAGTCCGGAGGCAAGGCTCTCAGCCGAGACTCCGTAACCTCAGAACGAACACAACATGCGCAATCATCGAGTGCTCAATCGATGACGTTTGAGTCTTAAGGTCGGTCAAAAATGGGGTGTCTACAACCCTCAGTTCTTTAGGATCTTTATCCAGTCCTCATCCTTCACTTCTTCTGGTTTAACCCATTTTAGAGCAATAAGGTCAAACAGGTCTTTATAATATAGGATGTCTTCCATCTGCAGCTTCCAGATTGCATAGTTAGAAGGATTCAACTTGATCATAGATCTTGAAGTTGAATTCGATTCTTGCATCGTCTTCTTACTTTTTATAGAAACTTTGACTCAACGATCTGATCGTACGCATCTCTCTAGAATACGCCAAATAATTGGAAACCACTATTGGAACGTCAAAATCGGACTTCAAATGGCTTGAATCAGGCCAAAACAATTTCGGCGTTTCAGATCTACAGATGTACCTTAGCCGCGTAGCACCGGATAATCCCCTTGCTTCTAGGTTGGGTCTGGTCAGCTCGACAGGGTGACTAGTCAACAAGTGTGTTGACGTGTCAGACACGCGTCACTAACGTGGGACTGACGTGTCGATGAGGTGGCACTAACGCGTCACTGACGTGTCTATGATATGGCAAACATGTGGCTCTGGCCTGGGCTGACGTGTCGATGACGTGACTGCCAGATGGCTTGTGACGTGGCGGTGACATCATGAACACGCACACATTGGCTCTCCTTCTTCCTTCCACCGCGCATAGGGCGCGTGCCTGAGACTAGTATGATGTGTCGGTACTGTCAACGGCGCATGCGGCACGTGTCTGAGACTGATACTGGTGTGCCTTATTTAGGTGGCGCGTGAGGGCACATGAAGATTGTCTACGGCTCGACTTTGCAGTTTTGGACTCCTCTCGTCGAGAGCTTCCTTCATATATGCTTAAAAGTGAATTTCAAGAAACTTGATTTCTGGGTAGTTTTGAAAAACACACCCTGTTTTTCCGATAATCCACCAACAAGGCTCTGACACCACTTGTTAGGTTTAAAGGACACCAGAAATCAATCACACACAGAAAGAAGAAAAGATATTTACATGGTTCGGCAATAGCCTACGTCCACGGCAGAGATATCCACTATAGAATTTTTCCCAAAAGGAGTTTACAACACTCACACCTCACTCTTTCTCTATAGCACTCTCACTCACAGATTACACTCTATGTTATGTCTTTATCTTTTCTTGATGATCTAACTCAGCTCACCTCTTCCCATTTTATACACAAACGAGAGGGAACAAAGTCAAGGAAGATGAGTAATAGGGAGGGCTGCCACCTGCCATCTTCCCTCCTACTTCTTGACTTGGAGAGCCACCCAGCCAACCTCCAATTACTCCTCCAAGTGGGCTGGAGTTAATAGATTCTTCTTGTTTATAGATGAAGTTTGAATAACCAATGAATCAATTCTTGAAGACGTTAAAGTTGTTTCCCTATTTTTTGGGACTCATGCTTTATTGTTTGTGGGTTCTAATTGATTCATGTATATTTGCAGGAAGAGAGTGTGTAATCTCAACTAGTTTTATGAATCTTAAGTAGTTCGTATTTTACTTGTCAAGTTCATGCTTATCTCTCAAGTGCATCAAACGAGTTTGTTGACAATCGGTGCAAGCTGCAAACTGTGGGTATGTACTCTCCTCTTCAATTATTTAAATGCCACTGCCAATTTAGTGGCCTTGTTTGGTTTGTGTTTTGAGGTATTATTTCAAAAATAATTTTTTGAAGAGAATTTAAGGTTGCGTTTGGTAGAATTTTGTAAATATGATTTGAGAATATGAGTTGTATTTTGAGTTTATGAGTTGTGAAATTATGATTTGAGTGTAAAAAATTTGTTTAGTTATGGTTTTTGAATAGAGTGTTGAATTGAGTTTTGAAAATTAATGTGACATGTGAAATAAGAAAATTTGTTTGGTGATGAGTCTTCAAAATAGTTTTCAAAACTTAATTCAACCTATAATTGATAATCAAACACACAACACATAACACGATATCCGTATTTTTTTATCAACAGTCATAACCAAGCTATTTTTAAAATACTCAAATAAAAAAATGATTTTTTTTTTTGTTTTTAAGTAATTTTTTTGAATAATTTTTTTTTTCAAATAACTTCTATGTCAATTATTTTATGTCAATTAATTTTTCTATCAATTCATTTTTTAGGCCTGTATAAACATTAAAAATATTTTTAAAATATTTAAAAAATTAAAATATTAAAAATATTCTGAAAATTAAAATATTAAGAATATTAAAAATATTCTGAAAATCAAAATATTAAAAATAATTTTTTTTCAAAATAAATATTCAAAAAATTTAAATTATAAATATTTAAATCATTTAAATAATCTAAAAAATTTAATAAGGAAAAAATTAAAATAAATATTCAAAAAATTTAAATAGTAAAAATTTAAATAATTTAAAATTTTAATATTTTAAATTTAAAAACAACTCTACACTCAAATCGTAACCAAACACATAAAACAAAACTCAATTAAGAAATTATTTTTAAAATTCATAACCAAACACATAACTTGAAACTTTATATTACTTTCACAACTCTACACTCAAATCGTAACAAAATACATAACAAAAAAATTATAATATTTAAAAATATTTTTATAAAATAGAGTTTGAATTTATTTTTATAAAATAATTTAAAATTAAAAAAAATAAAATCGTAATATTTAAAAATTAAAATATTAAAAAATATTAAAAAAATAAAAAAAATCGTAACATATTTAAATATTAAAATATTTAAAATCTTAACAAAATTAAAATATTGATTTGAATTGAGTTTTGAAAAATGTTTTGAATTATGTGTTTGGTAATGAGTTTTGAAAAGTATTGATTATGTTTTGAATTGAGTTTTGAGAAATGAGTGTAGAATTATGATTTGAAAGCTCAAAACAAATGCCACACTCAAATCAATGGGTGAAACTATAATTTGAGAGACTTACCAAACGGAGCCTAAGATACTCATCTTTTCTTTTTTGATTTCATATATAATAGGGTAAATTATATCATTAGTCCCTATGGTTTAAGTGAGGTGTCACTTTAATCCTCATAATTTCAATTTAAACAATTTGGTCCATACTTTTTAATTTTTTTGAAATATGGTCTCTCCATAGTTTGTTTTGAATTGTATTTTGATCCCTTTAGTTTTGTATATGATTTTTTTTGTTCAAAATGTTAGCAATGTATTACCACTACAAAAAAGTAAGGTTTTAGAGACCAAAATTTAGGAACAACACTCTCCATACAGTATACTATAAACAAATCTGACCCTAAGTTAATACCCTATTGTTTCACATTTTATCAAATTAGCACATCGACTTGACAAAAGATAAACTATTAACTCTTTAACTAATATCTAATTTTTAAAAAATAATTTCTCATTATTGTTTAAGTTCATGTATAATAACCAAACCAAATCTTAAGTCCCATAAAATAAGATTGGCTACATAAATGATTCTTCTTCATTTGGCTCTATCAAATGCTATTTGGTTAATTCAATTAAGGAAGTTCATGTCTTTATTTACTATACTATCCCATGTCAATTTACGTTTACCCCTTTCCCTAACATTTCCATCTACCGTAACTTTATCATATCTCCTCACTATTGCCTCTATTGGTGTTCGTTGTATATGACCAAACTATCTTAATCTGTTCTTTCTCAACTTATCTTCTATCAGTGATACTCTTACCCAATGATAGACACAGGAGGGCGATCGCCCCTGTGATTTCAAAAACACCATTTATTATAGTAGTGTTAACTACAATTATTTACATATTATAGAGACTCTCCCCCTCTACGTTTTTCTTCTTTTAGACAAATTTTAAGCAATTGTTGCTCTGGAGGTATGAAACATAAGATCAACATATAATATTAAAAAATATAAAATAAAAATTGTTTTGTATAACCAATGTTAATTATAAGTTCAAATTTCTAAAGAATCGAATAAGGTATTACCTAATTACTTAATCACGTTCATTGATAAAGACATTATATGAGATCTTAATATCAGTTCTATTATAGACATTTTAATGACATAAACTAATATTGAGCACAATAATTCAAGATACCGCACTTTAGTATATAAATTGTTTTATGGTTGCTATTTTTTGTAACTAAATGTGACTACAAAAAACATGTGATTTATATATATTTTCATCTTATTTTCACTTTTTATAGTAGTAGAAATTGATATTATAATTCATATTTTCTTTTTAAAAATTTTGTTAGTATATATATGTTCGCCTTCTATCTAAAAATCCTGAGTTCATCTCTGCTCCTACCCATTCATGAATATATTCATTCTAATCTTGCCACGCATTCACTTTAGTATCCTCATCTCAGTAATACGCATCTTATCTGCATATTGTTTTTTAGTTTCCCAACATTCTGTCCCATTCAATATCGTTGGTCTAATAACCGTTCTATAAAACTTTCCTGTTAGTCTAATGGGTATTGTATGATAAATGAATAAAGTGACACCTCACTTAAAAAATTAAGGTTGCGTTTGTTAGAGTTTTATAAATATGATTTGAGAATATGAGTTGTATTTTGAGTTTGTGAGTTGTGAAATTATAATTTGAGTGTAGAAAATTTGTTTGGTTATAGTTTTTTAATAGAGTGTTGAATTGAGTTTTGAAAGTTTGATGTGACATGTGAAATAAAAAAATTTGTTCGGTGATGAGTTTTCAAGACTTAATTCAACCTATAATTCATAATCAAACACACAACTCATAACTCGATATCCGTATTGTTTATCAATAGTCATAACCAAACTATTTTTAAAATACTCAAATAAAAAAATGATTTTTTTTTTGTTTTTAAGTAATTTGTTTGAATAATTTTTTTTTTCAAATATTTTTTTTTCTAAATAACTTCTATGTCAATTATTTTATGTCAATTAATTTTTCTGTCAAGTCATTTTTTAGGCCTGTATAAACATTAAAAATATTAAAAATATTTTAAAATTATTTAGAAAATTAAAATATTAAAAATATTCCGAAAATTAAAATATTAAGAATGTTAAAAATATTCCGAAAATCAAAATATTAAAAATAATTTTTTTTCAAAATAAATATTCAAAAAATTTAAATCATTTAAATAATCTAAAAAATTTAATAAGTAAAAAATTAAAATAAATATTCAAAAAATTTAAATCGTAAAAATTTACATAATTTAAATAATTTAAAATTTTAATATTTTAAATTTAAAAACAACTCTACACTCAAATCGTAACCAAACACATAAAACAAAACTCAACTAAGAAATTATTTTTAAAACTCATAACCAAACACATAACTCGAAATTTCATATTACTTTCACAACTTTGCAGTCAAATCGTAACCAAATACATAACAAAACAATTAAAATATTTAAAAATATTTTTATAAAATAGAGTTTGAATTTATTTTTATAAAATATTTTAAAATTGAAAAAAAAATCGTAATATTTAAAAATCAAAATAGTTAAAAATATTCAAAAAATTAAAAAAATCGTAACATATTTAAATATTAAAATATTTAAAATCTTAACAAAATTAAAATATTGATTTAAACTGAGTTTTGAAAAGAGTTTTCAATTATATGTTTGGTTATGAGTTTTGAAAAGTATTGATTATGTTTTGAATTGAGTTTTGAGAAATGAATGTAGAATTATGATTTGAAAGCTCAAAACAAACGCACACTCAAATCAATGGGTGAAACTATAATTTGAGAGGCTTACCAAACGGAGCCTAAATTTTTTTAAAAATACCCTCAGTTCTTTAGTATCTTTAACTAGTCCTCATCCTTCACTTCTTCCGGCTTAACCCCTTTTAGAGCAATAGGGTCAAACAGGTCTTTATAATATAGGATGTCTTCTATCCGCGGCATCCAGATTGCATAATTGAGAGTATTCAACTTGATCATGGATCCTGAAGTTGAAGTCGATTCTTCCATCGTCTTCTTACTTCTTACAGAAACTCTGATTCAATGATCTGACTGTACGGATCTTTCTAGAATACTCCAAATAGTTGGAAACCACTATTGGATCATCAAAATTGGACTTCAAATGGCTCAAATCTGGACAAAGCAATTTCGGCAGTTCAAATATGTGGATGTACCTTAGCTGCGTAGCACCTGATAATCCCCTTACTTCTGGATTGGGTTGGGTCAGCCTGACACGTTGACCGGTCAACAAGCGTACTGACGTGTCGATGAGGTGGCGCTAACGTATCAATGACGTGTCACTGACGTGTCTATGATATGGCAGACACATAACTCTGGCCTGGGTTGAGGTGTCGATGACGTGACTGCTAGATGGCGTGTGATGTGGCGGTGACATCACGAACACGCGCACATCGCTCTCCTTCTTTCTTTCGTCGCGCGTTGGGTGTGTACTTGAGACTGGTGTGATGCGCCAGCCCTGTTAACGGCGTGTGCGGCACATGTCTGAGACTAAGACTCACGCGCCTTCTTTAGGTGGCGCGTGAGAGCGCTTGGAAGATTGTCTGCGGCTCGGTTTTGTAGTTTTGGACTCCTCTCATCAAGAGCTTTCTTCCTGTATGCTTAAAAGTGAATTTCGAGCAACTTTATTTTTGGGCAGTTTTGAAAAACACACCCTGTTTTTTCGAAAATCCACCAACAAGGCTCTTACACTACTTATTAGCTTTAAGGCACACCAAAAATCAATCACACACAAAAAGCAAACAAGATATTTACGTGGTTCGGCAATAGTCCACGTCGACGGGAGAGATATCCACTATAGAATTTTTCCCGGCGGGAGTTTACAACACTCACACATTACTCTCTCTCTATAGCACTCTCTCTCACAGATTACACTCTCTGTTCTGTCTTTCTCTTTTCCTAATGATCTAACTCAGCTCACATCTTCCTATTTTATACACAAACGAGAGGGAACAAAGTCAAAGAACATGAGTAATTGGGAGGGCTACCACATACCATCTCCCTTCCTACGTCTTGACTTGGAGAGCCAAACAGCCAACCTTCAACTACTCCTCCATGTGGGCTGGAGTTAACACCTTCTTCTTGTTTATGAATGAAGTTTGAATAACCAATGAATCAATGCTTGAAGACATTAAAGTTGTTCCCCTATTTTTTGGGACTCATGCTTCATTGTTTGTGGGTTCTAATTGATTCATGTATATTTGTAGGAAGAGAGTGTGTAATCTCAACTAGTTTTATGAATCTTAAGTAGTTCGTATTTTACTTGTCAAGTTCTTGCTAATCTCTAAAGTGCATCAAACGAGTTTATTGACAACTGGTGCAAGCTGCAAACTGTGGGTATGTACTCTCCCCTTCAATTATTTAAATGCCACTTCCAATTTAGTGGCCTTGTTTGGTTTGTGTTTTGAGGTATTATTTCAAAAATAATTTTTTGAAGAGAATTTTAAAAAATTTAAAAATACCCTCAGTTCTTTAGGATCTTTATCCAGTCCTCATCCTTCACTTCTTTTGGTTTAACCCTTTTTAGAGCAATAGGGTCAAACAGGTCTTTATAATATAGGATGTCTTCAATCCGCGGCTTCCAGATTGCATAACTGGAAGGATTCAACTTGATCATGGATCCTGAAGTTGAAGTCGATTCTTCCATAGTCTTTTTTCTTTTTACAGAAACTCTAATTCAACGATCAGACCGTACAGATCTCTCTGGAATACTCCAAATAGTTGGAAACCACTGTTGGATCGTCAAAATCGAAATTCAAATGGCTCAAATCTAGCCAAAACAATTTCGGTAGTTCAAATCTGCGGATGTGCCTTAGCCGCATAGCATCGGATAATCCCCCTGCTTCTGGGTTGGGTCAGGTTAGCTTAACAGTCAATAGGAATGGCAATGGGGCGGGGCGGGGCGGGGCTGGGGATTACACTCCCCGTCCCCGATCCTCGAAACTGATAAATTCCCCGTCCTCGGCCCCAATCCCCAGCAGGGAGCCCATCGGCCCCCCCGCCCCTGCCCCCGCCCCCGATCGGGGATCGGGTATCCTCAAATCTGAAAAATCCCCAAGGTCCAATACTCTGATACACTCAGATTAATACAATAACAGAACATATTTACACTCAGATTGTCCAATACTGTGATACAGTGATACATACATATATATATACACTGAGATATATATAGATATATACACTCAGTATCCATGAAGAAGAAGAAGAAAAAAAAAACAGAGGTCAAAAACAGGGGCATACATATATATATACACACATATATACACTCAGATCTGAAACTGAAATCCCTAGATCTAGTTTAATGAGAGAGCATTTTGATGTAGGTCATGCAGAGATTCAACTTTCATTTTCTTTCCCATTTGTGGGATCATTCAGAATCAGCAAAAGTACAAAAACTAATATATAAACTACATAAAGGAAGCATTTGATTTTGTGGGCATACATACAACTACTAGGAGGATATCAATTCCTACTTAGCATAATCCTTTTGTTTAGGTGACAAAGAGGAACTTCAAGTCTGCCTTTGTGAGCAACAGTCATTGACGTCGTGTGTGAGAAAGAGAGAGAGAGAGAGAGAGAGAGAGAGAGAGAGAGAGAGAACAGCGGCGGTGAGGGAGAACCGGCGGTAAGGGAGGAGAGAGAACAGCAGCGGTGAGAGTGAGAGAGAGAGAGCAGCAGCAAGGACCTCTTTCTTCTTGTCTTGTGTTGTGATTGATTCAACCAAACCCTAAACATAAACATATATATAAACATGGATATACTTGTAATTTTACATCGGGGCTAGTCAAGGCGGGGACCAGGGCCGAGGTTGGGGCTTAGAAATGTATCGCCGTCCCCGACCCGAAAATCATCGGGATTGATTTTTGAATACCATCCCTGGCCTGTCGGGGGTATTTTTTTGGGGAAAACAAGCTCAATTTGGGGTCGGAAGTTAGGTCCCCGTCGGGCCGAGTATAGATTACCATCCCTACCGGTCAACAGGCGTGCTGACTTGTAAGACACGCGTCTCTGACGTGGCGCTGACATGTTAATGAGGTGGCGCTGACGTGTCACTGACGTGTCTATGATGTGGCAGACACGTGGCTCTAGCCTGGGCTAACGTGTCGATGACGTGGCTGCCAGATGGCGTGTGACGTGACGGTGACGTCACAAACTGTGAAAACCCGCATCTAATTATTCTTAAAAGAAAATAAATAAATTAATTAATTTTATCCAAAGTTTATCTAAAATATATATTAGTGTAAAAGTTAGTTTTAAATTAACTCAATTCAATCATTAACAAAGACATTATTAAGAATAATAATTTTGTGGGTATTCAATATTTATTGTTTATAAATTATTCTAACCAAGATTCAACATGATAATTATTCTTACTTAATACCTTAGTTAAAAATCTTAGTGTATCAATTTTAAGCAACTCACACAAATACACAATTATCAATATATATATATAAACTTTTGCAAATTTGGGTGGCAACTTTGCCACATGTTTGTTTGCATTTTAATGGGGGTGTTTGGTAAAACTTTTTTTCAACTTAAATCAACTTTTGGCTTAAATTAAGTTAAATTGGTGTGTTTGGTACAACTTATGAGGCATAGATTATGGCTTAATTTAAGCCATTTTTGGCTTAAATATAAAAGTTGCTCCAAGGGTGCTTAAATTTTGAGCTTAAGCACGCAGCTGTTTTTGGAGGGGCAAAATGACTTAAATGCCCCTCCAAAACTTAAGGAATAACAAAAATGCCACTATATAAACATACTTCGTCTCATACCTCACTATTCTCTTCTCCTCTCCTCTCAAACGGCGCTCTTCCTCTTCTCCTCTCCTCTCGCTGCCGAACGACGAAACTGCTCCATACATCGAAGATCACCGGCGATCGTCCTTGTTTTCCGTTGATCTCCACCAAAATGTAAGATTTGAAACCCTAAACCCTATGTTTTGTTATATATAGATATACATATATTTGATATACACCTCGATTTAGGGTTTTTTTGGTTTTTCGTTGCTCTGTGTTCAAATCCATTAATATTTGTGTTTGTTTTTGGTTTCTGGTTGCTTTCTCGCTCTCTCTCTCTCTCATCGATTTTGGTTTCTAGTTCAAGGCTTAGGATTTATGGGTTGATGAAGAGAAGTGGGTGGGGGGCCTTAACAGATTTAAAGCGATTTTTTTTTTTTAATACTGTTTTTAGGTTCATGTTTTTAAAACTGTTTTTGGTCCTTATTTGTTGCTTCATTGGCTAGTTTTGATTGTATACATTAATCAAAGAAAAATGAAAAAAATGAAAAAGAATAACTTACAACTCACCCAACTCCAGAACACGGTGAGTTCACATCTAGTGTAACAAAACACATATCACATGTTCCAATTTTATAGCACTGTTCTGTATCCCCACTTGGGTTTTTCAACATTTCATTGAAAGCTAATTGGGTAATAATTAACATGAAACATTCAATTTAGAATTTATTTATAGTGGTTGTGATGTTGCTGCTGGAATGAAAGCTATCAACGAGAAAAAAAAAAATGGTTCAGACTCATTTTATTTTGCACCAAATAAGAATCATGAGCCATTTGTAAGCCACATCAAGTATTAATTTGGTCTATAAATTTTATTTTTAGATAGTTTTTTGGACTTTTTCTAAAACTAATAGTTCTGCTACAAATGTAAGAATCGATCTAGAAATGAATGCAAGATACACATGAATTGATAAAATTTTATCTAATTGAAAAAAATCTTATATGTCTAAATGGAGTTTATAACTAATCCTGTGACGGATTCAAGTTTACTGAACAACTCTCCAAGTCAAGACATAAATTTGTTAGTTTAGTTTTCCATCAAGTTCAGAGTTTTCTTGATTTGAATTTAAGGGCTGGGAACATTTTATTAATCTAGTCTTGAGAATTAAAACACTAAGATAGTGTTCGTTTGCAATTTTTAAAACACTAAGATTCCTTTTTTAAAAGTTTACTATGACTGTGTTCAGATTTTGGAATTGAACAGGAATTTGTGGGGAAAAAAATGAAAAAATAAGGAATTAATTATACTTTGCACTCTTGCGTCTTCTTTGAAAATGACACCAAATAATCAAACTTAAGATAGAATTTTCAAAGTACAAGGCAATGTTGGCATTTTAAGATATTCAAATCTGTTCTAACTGCAAGCATTTAAATATAATTACTTAACCTCTCTTTACACTTATATGCATTAAAAAAACACTTACAAATGTGAGTGTAAGAGAGAAATTGTGTTTGGTTATGTGTTCCAAACACAAATGTGAGGACGATCCTGCATTGGATGTGCTCATTATAGTTGTGCCTTTTGACTTTGAGAGAGAGAGTCATGGTTTTGGAGTAGTAGACTAAAACTTCTCATACTTCTTAGTGCTTAGGTGTGAATGCCTTTATTAATTTTACCTCTCTCATTATGAAATGCCTTTATCTTTTCATTAAATTTGCCTTTACCTTGGAATAAGTATAATTTTATTACATAATTACAAATAACTCTCCCATTTTAATTGAGATTAGTGCACTTGAAATTGGTCTAGGAACAAATGGGTGCAAACAAATAACCTTATAATCAGTTTGACTATAAATCTCAATCACTTTCTTTAAAGATTAAAAATTATCACCCAAAAAAAAAGGAAAAAAAAAAAAGAAGAATAGAAAAAGTGATGCAAGGCCCTACTTTATCTTTCTCAAAGTCAAGGTAGGATTCAGATAGGTGGCTACTTATTTACTTCCATATCTCATATATTGTCCCATGACAAGGCCATCTGAATGGAAGGCCTCCTCTGCTTTATTTTCTTTTCTTTTCTTTTTTGTCAAATGAAATGACAGAAAATCTTCTTTTTCTTTGGTTTTAAAAAAGAAAAAAGAAAAAAAACAAAAAGAAAGACCAACTCCAACTCATTATTTTGATTTAATTAAGGCATTGCATTATGTACAATAATGATTCTTGTGAACTTGATAGATATTGAATTGCAGTAAGCTCAAGCAACCTCCTTTAATATCTGTCATCTCTCCAACATTAGAGTTTTATCTATGATGCAATTCATTCCTCCTCCCCTCTATTCATGTGGAGAGTTTTGGGGAAAAGGTCATCTGCTGGTCTTGTTGTTAGTTGGGAGCCAGTTACTTTCTACGTCCACTTCTTTTCTTGGTATATTTTTTGGAATTGTTCAGGAAACCTGAAAGTTTTGCCTACTGTTTCAAAATGCTGTTCTGGTGGTTCATATTAGTGAAACCATTCTACTAATTTTGATGTTGTTGCTGCTAACCTATTGCTCTTATCTGTGTATGTTGTATATTGTTCCTCAGACTAAACCAATTTTCATAATCATTAGACCATTTTTTTTCCTTAGTGCTTAGGTGTGAATGCCTTTATTAATTTTACCTTTCTCATTAAGAAATGCCTTTATCTTTTCATAAATGTTTGAAAATCTTGTCTGGATTATCTCAAACTTGTTTGGTTTCTTAGAATTGGAAACATTTTGGCTGTTTTGATGGAAACAAATGGAAGTTTTTTCCATGACATTCAGACTACCCGATATCGATCCTCATCCGTGGGGGGTGCTGGAAGGGGTACTACTTGATAGATCTAACCTTTGAATTATTTGTGGGTAGGGGCTGCCCAGACCTGAGCATGCATTCTCATGCTTGACAGTATGAACTTCTAACATTGCCAAGCAATGTCCATGACAAAAAGTTTTCATTGTTTGCAATTCATTAACTGACTTTACAAACATATTTGAGTCCATCAACAAGGTTCTGACGATGGCTTATTAAGTGCCTGACTGCCTATATATTTTATTATGATTAGTGAACCTCAATAAATTTAAGTTTGTGAAGGCAAGGAAAGGCTACCATGCATTAGTTTGGGAGAGCTTAAGTTTGAGGATAATTTTAATAATTTTTTGCTTTTTCAGGGATGGACATGAACAACCCAGTGGGATGGAAGTTGATGATGATGGTACTCTCAACCGTGCCACCAATGCAGAAGCTCAAGCAACTAGCATTAGCAGTGAAAAGCAAGTAGGCACTATTGATGCAAATAATTTGCAGCATCAGCAACTGCATGATGAGCTGGAGGATCAATTGTCAGATTTTGGGGATGATGTGACTCCTGTTACATCCCAAAATGGTGCTATATTAAGAAGGAAGCTAAGGATGGTAATTGATCCCGAGGATGATGAATAGGAATGCAACATGCAGTTATTTTATTTCATTGTTGTTCCCATTTTAGTTTTTTGGCTTGGATCTAATCAAATATGACGTAGATGTTGCACATAGAAGAATATTATTCAAGTGCCTATGATGGCTTTTGTAGAGAGAAGTGCTACATTTTGTGTTATTCACTATGGCTCTTAGTCAATCAGATTGAGTCATCTTAAAGATTAAAGATTATTTGAACATTGTATATGAAGAGTATGATTCATTGGATTCTTTTGCTAAATACTTGCCTAATTGTATTAATTTAATTTGATATGGGAAATTTTTGCTGAATGTCACAATCATAATTTGCTAAATTAAATCTTTGGACTACTCTGCTGTGGGCTAAACTAAATCACAATTTGCTAAACTATGCCTTTCAGCAAAAACGGCAACCCAAGTTTAGTTTCTTTTGTGTTTTTGGTCCGATTACATAGTAGAATAATTAGGTATTGGAATTACAGAGAGTACTGGGCTAAATTGTATTATTTGAATAGCAATTTTTAAATTAATTCAATTGAATCGACTGAGAATGATTTAACTATAAATTGAGATCACAAAAAACCTAAATTAATTTTGCTATTTGGAGAAAGTGTTATGATTTTGAATCTGCCACTTACTGTGCAATTGAGATTTGTCGTACTAACTTTTAAAAATTATTAGTTTAGATAATGAAATGTACCAAATTAGGTACTAATTAATCAACTTTCATTAATAAAATAAATTTTTTAAAATTTAAAGAGAAGAAAATGACAAAATTACAAATTTTCTATTCATAAGGGCAAAAATGACAATTACACAGCAAAAAGCTATTTTACAGCTTATTTATCAAACACTACTCTGCTGCTGAAATCTATAATCCCACAGTTACACCAAACAGGTTACCAGCTTATATTCATAGCTATAAGCTATAATCTGTTAAGCTATAATCTATAATCACTTTCTCACAGCTCCACCAAACGAGGCCAATATAGGGAAGAAGAGCTCATTATGCTCTTGGAATTGAGGGAAAGTGACTACTTAGAATGAAGAGAAAGAGAAAGAAAGAGAGAGAGCCTCAAGTGAAAGGGGGCTATTAATATGCCTACCACAGTGCATATATTTGTTACTCAAAATCGGAGGGAAATTTTGAAGCAACTAAGCTTAGTAGTAGGAGAGGAAGAAGAGTAGGAGAATAAGGAAGCCAAAATTCTCTACCATTTCACCACCTTATTATTTAGTAAGAAAACCCTCTCAACCTACTTATTTTTTTAAGGTTAAAATTTTAGATTGTGATCCTAGCAATAATTATATATAAAAATTTATTTATAGTTGTATATAAATTTTGGGATGTGTATATCAAATATTTAAAGATATTGATAGTCTTAAAGTCATGGTATTATTGTGGAAATAGGCTTGCATGTGTAGTTTATACCATTAAAGGGATGATTGGAGATTTCTTTTTGGCCCTTAAATCTGCTGATAAGTTGTACGAATTTTTTTTACAATTTTATACTCAAAATTTTGAGATGATTTCTTTTACAAAGTTGTTGATAATGATGTCTAGTTCATCCAAAAAATATTTCAACAATTATGGTGTTTTGTATGAATTTATACAAATTTTTAGTTAAATCTGGAGCTGCAAGACATATTTACTATATGTTTGAAAATTCATAAAAAATTCTATATTAAACCAAATCTGGTAATTTCTAAACAAAAAATGAAATTTGAGAAGTCCAGTTTCATAATAAATTTTTAGATTATGGAATTGATTTATAAATTTAAGTATGGAGTTAATTTAAGTAAATGTGATAAACCTGTGTCATAAGCTTTCTTGGAATTTTTCAGAATTATTTATAATTTATCTTTGGAAAATGCTTTCTGAAAAATGACCATAACATGTTTATTGAGTATTCTATAGATTTATATGAATTTTAGATTTGTATAAGTAATTTATTTATAATTTTAATTGCGCGATATACGTTCTGAAAAATTTTGGCAGATTAAGGAGGAATAAAAAATTATCTCTTTAATTATTTATTTGAACCAAAATTTAATATTGTGCTAGTCTAATCTTGTAGATTAAAAATCCATGTATGTGTGTGACTATGATTTATTTCTTCTTTTTGGTATCTACATTTTTATTTGATACCATGGTTTAAATAAATTGTTTATTTAAATTTTGTACATTTGTTTATTATTGTGTGACATGTGTAATAATTTAGGTTGAGAATTTTAATGAGTTGGTATCACATTATTGGTAATTAAATTTTGAATTATTGTGAATATCTCAACAAGTAAAGAAACACGAAATTTAACCAATGATACATTAAAATGTAAAAGTGATGGGGTGAGCTTGGCTTAGAATCTTGCGCAAGTGAGTTGCGAACCCTAACATGGCACGGGAAGCTATTTCGGCTTTTATCGGTGTAGGCGATATAAGGTTGGTGGTGCAGGTGTCACAACATAGACCGTTCCCTTGGGGCAGGTCGTGATGTCACGACTTGGGTACGTAATCTTGGTATGTGGGCATCATTGGTAGTTACAGTAAGTAACATTTAAATATTTGACCAAAGGGGAGTCAGAATTGCCCGTGGCCATTGTTTAGCGGTTGAGTGGAAATAGTGCTCTGAGGGGAGTTACTTAAACTTATCTAATAAGCTAAATCTATGTGAATTTAAAAGAAAAGTTGTCATTTTTCCTTATGATGAAATACTGTTTCCGTTTGCCATTGTTCTGATTATCTATTGTTATTACTTCAACTAATAGCATTCCTGTTATGCTTATTAAATGCTGTTTGTTACTCTATTAACTACACAATATTCATTAATTGTGGGTATTATTATTGGGGTGGGTATTTTCGGGTTGTAGTATCTTATTGAGCTCGTTGCTCATTGGCATTCCCGTTGCCCTGGCGTTTTATGTCAGGTACCGAATAAACCGAAGGAAACACCGAGGTGTTGGAAGGCAACATTCAACCCTGGTTAGCTTGAAGCATGCCAAAATTCCGTGAACCATTTTTTTGAGTTTTCTAGTTTTTCTCTAGTTTCTTTTTACATTTGTGTACTAAGACAAAGTTTTAAGTTTGATTGGAGTTGTAATTTAAGAACTTTTAGTTTCTATGTTGTTAATTAATGGATGATGGTAAATTTGGTGGCAACATTGATGAGGATCCTTAATTAAGAAAATTAATTTTAAGTTTTAAATCTTATTATGATGTCCTCAAATCTTAGGACGTCACATCATGGTATCAAAGCTTAGGTTGAGAAACCCTTGAGACCTTAAGAAACCCTAAGCTTGCTTGTTAAATAACTTATTAGTGGTTATAGTAAGCATTTTTAGTTACTAACTAAATTTTTGATTTTTGTAAATGGTAAACGAAAATCAAAATGGATGGTTGGAGGAAGAACCTGAGATGTTAGATAAGCCTATTGACTGGGAGGAGGATCCAGAGGAGGACCCAGAAGAAGAGCTAGAAGAGAACTTGGAAGAAGAATTTGAAGTAGGAGCTGAGGGTGATTCCGATCCTGAGTCTGACTCTGATCAGGAAATTGAGGAGTCTGATCCTGAATCCTCGATAGAGGACGGCCCTAAGGCAGCCTTGAGACATATGATAGTGCCACCCGTCCTGCCATATGGAAAGGCAGTATTTGTGAGGGTTACCCCTACTAGGATGTGCTATTGGAGGAGCTCGCCTAGGAGGGATATGTTTATCGGGCCAGTCTAGATAAGAGAATATCTGGACAATAATTTCTATCAAGTATGGAACCTACCTCCGCAGTACGTTGCAAACAAGGGTGATGCGTTTCTACTCCAAGATATCCAGACTACCCAACCTCTTTTCGGTCATGTTGTCCGAACCCTAGACCCATTAGTGAATTTTTATAGAGCTGCCACGTATCACGAGATCCCTACCTGCGTGATTAGACGAATGGTGGGTTAGAATGGGGAGTAGATGGTCCTTGTCTATTGGGAGTGTTATGGGCTACCCGATGAGGCATGGGAGTTTGAGGAGACAGTGCATCAACGTTGTGCCCATTTGCTTAGTTAGGCAATGACAAGTGTAGAAGTTAGGACAACAACAAATTTTGTAGCACTTAATTGTAATAGTCCTAGTTTCCAACTTAGGGTTTTTGGTAAATATATATATACCACAATGAAATAGGCAGGAGTAGAATGAATTTTTTTGTCTTGTTTTGTTTTGTTTTCCTTTTTCTTTTATGAATGTACTGATCTTTTATTATCATTAATGAAATCCTAGTATTTAAAAGTTTGTGTGTTGGACTATTCTACTTGCATTTTATCTTTAAATAGAAAATAATAATAATAAATAAATAAACAAATAAAGGGTGTAACAATAATATCCTTCGTACAGAAAATAGCAGGAAGAACTAGAGCAAATGGATCCAATGACAACAACAACAACAACAACAGTGACATTATGAATTTCGTTCGGGAAATTACTAATGAACTAAGAAACCAACCTAGGTGTGAAAACAACAAAGTAGAATTAATAGCGAAATTTCAAAAACTCAGGCCCCAAAATTTTATCGGAGAACCCAATCCCTACACGGCTGAGGTATGGATAAGGCAAGTGAAGAAAATATTGGAGACGTTAGAGATTCAGAATGAGCAGGACCAAGTGTCCCTCGCTTCATTTCTCTTTAACAGGAAGGCCGATTTCTGGTGGACAATGATTAAGAAAAGCCGTCAAGTGGCAGAACTATCTTGCAGACAGTTCAAGGAATTGTTTATGGAAAAGTACTTCCCAAACTACGTAAGGCAAGAACTGATCCAAGAATTTCTCCAACTGAAACAAAGGGGCATAACTGTGACACAGTATGCCAATTGATTTGATGCCCTTTCTCGCCATGCCACAGCTACAGTGGCAAATGAAACAGACAAAGTGAGGCACTTTGAGTGGGGACTTGATTCGAGAATCTGAGACAAGTTGGTTGCAGTGCAGCTACCTACTTATGCACAGGTAGTAGATATGGCTCTTACTCTAGAAAGAGAGAAGATGGATGTTGCAAGAACTCAGGGTCAGCAGTCTAGGGCTAACCAGTAAAGAAGCGGAGGACCCTCAAGGAACAATAGGACCCATGCTACTTCGGTACCCTATGCTAGGGGGCCACAATAACAACAAGAATACAATCCTGAACAACGTGGTAGGGAAGTAGCTAGAAGGTGTTATAATGTGGCCAAGAAGGGAATTTTATAAACAATTGCCCTCAAAGGTTAGGTTACTACATCAATCAAGGAGAGGCCACTCAACGAAACAAATGCGCACCAACTTAGGGAACACGAGCTGCTCAAAATTCCAAATCCGACAGAGATCATTCGCCAACTAATTGGAATGTGGGACAATCAAGGACTCAACAACCAGGAGATGCCAATGCAAGGAAACCTTGGATGCCAAACCAGGGTGCCACCGGGAGAGATAATGTGGCGCTAACGTGTCTATGATGCGGCAAACACGTGGATCTCACCTGGGCAGACGTGTCGATGACGTGACTGCCAGATGGCGTGTGATGTGGCGGTGACGTAATAAACACGCGCATACCACTTTTCTTATTCCTTCCGACGCGTGTAGGGCGCGTGCCTGAGACTGGGGTGATGTGCCGGTACTTTCAATAGTGCGTGTGGCACGTGTCTGAGACTGAGACTCACGTGCCTTATTTAGGTGGTGCGTGAGAGCGCGTGGAAGATTGTCTGCAGCTCGGCTTTGCAGTTTTGGACTCCTCTCGTCGAGAGTTTCCTTTCTGTATGCTTAAAAGTGAATTTCGAGAAACTTGATTTCTGGGCAGTTTTGAAAAACACACCCTATTTTTTCAAAAATCCACCAACAAGGCTCTGACACCACTTGTTAGGTTTAAGGAACACCAGAAATCAATCACACATAGAAAGGAGACAAAATATTTATATGGTTCGGTAATAGCCTACGTCTACGGGAGAGATATCCACTATAGGATTTTTCCCAGAGGGAGTTTACAATACTCACACCTCACTCTCTCTCTATAACACTCTCACTCACAAATTACACTCTCTGTTCTGTCTTTTTCTTTTCCTGATGATCTAACTCAGCTCACTTCTTCCCATTTTACACACAAACGAGAAGGAACAAAGTCAAGGAAGAGGAGTAATTGGGAGGGCTGCCACCTACCATCTCCCATCCTACTTCTTGATTTGGAGAGTCAACCAGCCAACCTCCAACTACTCCTCAATGTGGGCTAGAGTTAACACATTCTTCTTGTTTATGAATGAAGTTTGAATAACCAATAAATCAATGCTTGAAGACATTAAAGTTGTTCCCCTATTTTTTGGGACTCATACTTCATTGTTTGTGGGTTCTAATTGATTCATGTATATTTGAAGGAAGAGAGTGTGTAATCTCAACTAGTTTTATGAATCTTAAGTAGTTCGTATTTTACTTGTTAAGTTCATGCTAATCTCTCAAGTGCATCAAACGAGTTTATTGACAACTGGTGCAAGCTGCAAACTGTGGGTATGTACTCCCCCTTCAATTATTTAAATGCCACTTCCAATTTAGTGGCCTTTGTTCGGTTTGTGTTTTGAGGTATTATTTCAAAAATAATTTTTTGAAGAGAATTTAAATTTTTTTAAAAATACCCATAGTTCTTTAGGATCTTTATCCAGTCTTCATCATTCACTTCTTCAGGTTTAACCCCTTTTAGAGCAATAGGGTCAAATAGGTCTTTATAATATAGAATGTCTTCCATCCACGACTTCCATATTGCATAGTTGGAAGGATTCAACTTGATCATGGATCTTGAAGTCTAAGTAGAATCTTCCTTCGTCTTCTTACTTTTTAGAGAAACTTCGATTCAACAATCTGACCGTACGGATCTCTCTGGAATACTCCAAATAGTTGGAAACCACTATTGGATCATCAAAATCGGACTTCAAATGGCTAAGATCTAACCAAAATAATTTCGACGGTTTAGATATGTAGATGTACCTTAGCCGCATAGCACCGGATAATCCCTCTGCTTTTGGGTCGGGTCGAGTCAGCCCAACAGGTTGACCAGTCAACTAGCGTGCTAACGTGTCAGATACGTGTCCCTGACGTGGTGCTGACTTGTCGCTGACGTGTCTATGATGTGGCAGACACGTCGATCTGGCCTAGGATGACGTGACTACCAGATGGCGTGTGACATGGCGATGGCGTCACGAACACACGTACACCATTCTCTTTCTTCATTTCACCGTGCGTACAGCACGTGCCTGAGACTAATGCGATGCATTGGTACTGTCAACGGCACGTGTCTGAGACTGAGACTCACGCGCCTTCTTTAGGTGGCGCGTGAGAGCGCATGGAAGATTGTCTGCAGCTCGGCTTTGCAGTTTTGGTCTTCTCTCGTCGAGAGCTTCTTTCCTGTATGCTTAAAAGTGAATTTCGAGCAACTTGATTTCTGGGCACTTTTGAAAAACACACCCTGTTTTTCTGAAAATCAACCAACAAGGCTCTGATACCACTTGTTAGATTTAAAGCACACCAAAAATCATTCACACATAGAAAAAAGACAAGATATTTACGTGGTTCGACAATAGCCTACGTCCACGGGAGAGATATCCACTATAGAATTTTTCCCGGAGGGAGTTTACAATATTCACACTTCACTCTCTCTCAATAGCACTCTTACTCACAGATTACACTCTCTCTTCTGTCTTTCTCTTTTCCTGATGATCTAACCCAGCTCACCTCTTCCTATTTTATACACAAACGAGAGGGAACAAAATCAAAGAAGAGGAGTAATTGGGTGGGCTGCCACATGCCATCTCCCCTCCTACTTCTTGACTTGGAGAGCCAACCAGTCAACCTCCAACTACTCCTCTATATGGGCTGGAGTTAACACTTTCTTCTTGTTTATGAATGAAGTTTGAATTACCAATGAATCAATGCTTGAAGACGTTAAAGTTGTTCCCTTATTTTTTTGGACTCATGCTTCACTGTTTGTGGGTTCTAATTGATTCATTTATATTTGCAGGAAGAGAGTGTGTAATCACAACTAGTTTTATGATTCTTAAGTAGTTTGTATTTTACTTACCAAGTTCATGCTAATATCTCAAGTGCATCAAATGAGTTTATTGACAACTGGTGCAAGCTGCAAACTGTGGGTATGTACTCTTCCCTTCAATTATTTAAATGCCACTTCCAATTTAGTGGCCTTGTTTGATTTGTGTTTTGAGGTATTATTTTAAAAATAATTTTTTGAAGAGAATTTTAAAAATTTTAAAAATTCCCACAGTTCTTTAGAATCTTTTCCAGTCTTCTTCCTTCACTTCTTCCGATTTAACCCCTTTAAGAGCAATAGGGTCAAACAGGTCTTTATAATATAGGATGTCTTCCATCCGCGGCTTCCAAATTATATAGTTGGAAGGATTCAACTTGATCATGGATCCTAAAGTTGAAGTAGATTCTTCCATTGTCTTCTTACTTTTTTTAAAAACTCTTATTCAACGATCTGAACGTACGGATCTCTCTAGAATACTCCAAATAGTTGGAAACCATTATTGGATCGTCAAAATCGGACTTCAAATGGCTCAAATCTAGCCAAAATAATTTTGGCGGTTCAGATCTGCGGATGTACCTTAGACGTGTACCACCAAATAATCCCTCTACTTCTGGGTCGGGTCGGGTCAACCTGACAAGTTAACCAGTCAACAAGCGTGCTGACGTGTCAGACACGTGTCTCTGACGTGGTCCTGATGTGTCACTAATGTGTCTATGATGTGGCAGACACGTGGCTCTCGCCTGGGCAGACGTGACTACCAGATGGCGTGTGACGTGGCCCTGACGTCACGAACACACGTACAACACCCTCTTTCTTCCTTTCGCCGCGCGTAGGGCGCGTGCCTGAGACTGGTGTGATACGCCGGTACTATCAAGGGCGTGTACAGCACGTGTCTGAGACTGAGGCTCACGCGCCTTCTGTAGGTGGCACGTGAGAGCGCATGGAAGATTGTCTGTGGCTTTGCTTTGCAGTTTTGGACTCCTCTCGTCAAGAGCTTCCTTCCTGTATGCTTAAAATTGAATTTCGAGCAACTTGATTTCTGGGCAGTTTTGAAAAACACACCCTATTTTTCCAAAAATCCACCAACAAGGCTCTGACACCACTTGTTAAGTTTAAGGCACACCAGAAATCAATCATATACAGAAATAAGACATGATATTTATGTGGTTCGGCAATAGCCTACGTCTACGAGAGAGATATCCATTATAGAATTTTTTCCAGAAGGAGTTTACAATACTCACACCTCACTCTCTCTCTATAGCACTCTCACTCGCAGATTACACTCTTTGTTCTGTCTTTCTCTTTTCCTGATGATCTAACTCAGCTCACCTCTTCCAATTTTACACACAAACGAGAGAGAACAAAGTCAAGGAAAAGGAGTAATTGGGAGGGCTGCCACCTTCCATCTCCCTTCTTATTTCTTGACTTGGAGAGCCAACCAACCAACCTCCAACTACTCCTCAATGTGGGCTGGAGTTAACACCTTCTTCTTGTTTATGAATGAAGTTTGAATAACCAATGAATCAATGCTTGAAGATGTTAAAGTTGTTCCCCTGTTTTTTGGAAATCATACTTCATTGTTTGTGGGTTCTAATTAATTCATGTATATTTGAAGGAAGAGAGTGTGTAATCTCAACTAGTTTTATGAATCTTAAGTAGTTCGTATTTTACTTGTCAAGTTCATGCTAATCTCTCAAGTGCATCAAACGAGTTTATTGACAACCGATGCAAGCTGCAAACTGTGGGTATATACTCTTCCCTTCAATTATTTAAATGCCACTTCCAGTTTAGTGGCCTTGTTTGGTTTTTGTTTTGAGGTATTATTTCAAAAATAATTTTTTGAAGAGAATTTAAAAAATACCCTCAATTCCTTAGGATCTTTATCCAGTCTTCATCCTTCACTTCTTCAGGTTTAACCCTTTTTAGAGCAATAGGGTCAAACAGGTCTTTATAATATAGAATGCCTTCCATCTGCGGCTTCCATATTGCATAGTTGAAAGGATTCAACTTGATCATGGATCCTGAAGTCTAAGTAGATTCTTCCTTTGTCTTCTTACTTTTTAGAGAAACTCCGATTCACTGATCTGACCGTACGGATCTCTTTAGAATACTCCAAACATTTGGAAACCACTATTGGATCGTCAAAATCGGACTTCAAATGGCAAAGATCTAACCAAAATAATTTCGACGGTTCAGATCTATAGATGTACCTTAGCCGCGTAGCACCAGATAATCCTTCTGCTTCTGGGTTGGGTAAAGTCAGCCCGACAAGTTGACCAGTCAACAAGCGTGCTAACATGTCAGACACGTGTCTCTGACGTGGCACTGACGTGTCGATGATGTGTCACTAACGTGTCTATGATGTGGCAAACACGTGGCTCTTGCCTGGGTTGACGTGTCGATGACATAATTGCCAGATTGCGTGTGATGTGGCGGTGACATCATGAACACGTGCACACCACTCTCTTTCTTCCTTCTGCTACGCGTAGGGCGCATGCTTGAGACTGGTGTGATGCGCCGGTACTGTCAACGGTGCGTGCGACACGTGTCTGAGACTGAGACTCACGCGCCTTCTTTAGGTGGCGCGTGGGAGCGCGTGGAAGATTGTCTGTGGCTCGGCTTTGTAGTTTTGGAGTCCTCTCGTCGAGAGCTTCCTTCTTGTATGCTTAAAATTGAATTTCGAGCAACTTGATTTCTGGGCAGTTTTGAAAAACACACCCTGTTTTTCTAAAAATCGACCAACAAGGCTCTGATACCACTTGTTAGGTTTAAAGCACACCAGAAATCAGTCACACACAGAAAAGATACAATACATTAACGAGTTTCGGCAATAGCCTATGTCTACGGGAGAGATATCCAGTACAGAATTTTTCCCGAAGGGAGTTTACAACAGTTATACCTCACTTTCTCACTATGGCACTCTGACTCACAGATTACACTCTCTGTTCTGCCTTTCTGTTTTCTTGATGATCTAACTTAGCTCACCTCTTCCCATTTTATACACAAAGGAGAGCGAACAAAGTCAAGAAAAATGAGTAGTTGGGAGGGCTGCCACCTGCCATCTTCCCTCCTACTTCTTGACTTGGAGAGCCACCCAGCCAACCTCCAATTACTCCTCCAAGTGGGCTGGAGTTAATAGATTCTTCTTGTTTATAGATGAAGTTTGAATAACCAATGAATCAATTCTTGAAGACGTTAAAGTTGTTTCCCTATTTTTTGGGACTCATGCTTTATTGTTTGTGGGTTCTAATTGATTCATGTATATTTGCAGGAAGAGAGTGTGTAATCTCAACTAGTTTTATGAATCTTAAGTAGTTCGTATTTTACTTGTCAAGTTCATGCTTATCTCTCAAGTGCATCAAACGAGTTTGTTGACAATCGGTGCAAGCTGCAAACTGTGGGTATGTACTCTCCTCTTCAATTATTTAAATGCCACTGCCAATTTAGTGGCCTTGTTTGGTTTGTGTTTTGAGGTATTATTTCAAAAATAATTTTTTGAAGAGAATTTTTAAAATTTGAAAAATACCCACAGTTCTTTAGGATCTTTATCCAATCTTCATCCTTCACTTCTTCTAGTTTAACCCCTTTTAGAGCAATAGGGTCAAACAGGACTTTATAATATAGGATGTCTTCCATTCGCGACTTCCAGATTGCATAGTTGGAAAGATTCAACTTGATCAGTGATCCTGAAGTTGAAGTAGATTCTTTCATCGTCTTCTTACTTTTTACCGAAACTCTAATTCAACGATTTGACCATACGGATCCCTCTAGAATACTCTAAATAGTTGGCAACCACTATTGGATCGTCAAAATCGGACTTCAAATGGCTCCGATCTAACCAAAATAATTTTGACAGTTCAGACCTGCGGATGTGCCTTAGTCGCGTAACACCAGATATTCCCTCTGCTTTTAGGTCGAGTAGGGTCAGCCCGACAGGTTGACTAGTCAACAAGCATGCTAACGTGTCAGACATATGTCTCTGACGTGGCGCTGACGTGTCAATGACGTGTCTATGATATGGCAGACACGTGGCTCTCACCTAGGCTGATATGTCGATGACGTGACTGCCAGATGGTGTGTTACGTGGCGATGACGTCACGAACATGCGCACACGACTCTCCTTCTTCCTTCCGCCCCGTGTAAGGCGTATACCTGAGAATGGTGTGATGAGCCGATACTGTCAACGATGCGTACGGCACATGTCTGAGACTAAGACTCATGCGCTTCTTTAGGTGGCACGTGAGAGTGCGTGGAAGATTGTCTGCGGCTCGGCTTTGCAGTTTTGGACTCCTTTCGTCGAGAGCTTCCTTTCTATATGCCTAAAAATGAATTTCGAGCAACTTGATTTCAGGGCAGTTTTGAAAAACACACCTTGTGTTTTTGAAAATCGACAAACAAGGCTCTAACACCACTTGTTAGGTTTAAGGCACACCAGAAATCAATCACACACAGAAAGGAGACCAGATATTTACGTGGTTCGGCTATAGCCTACTTCCACGGGAGAGATATACACTATAGAATTTTTCCCGGAGGGAGTTTACAACACTCACACCTCACTCTCTCTCTATAACACTCTCACTCACAGATTACACTCTCCGTTCTGTCTGTCTCTTTTCATGATGATCTAACTCAGCTCACATCTTCCCTTTTTATACACAAATGAAAGGGAACAAAGTCAAGGAAGATGAGTAATTAGGAGGGCTGCCACCTGCCATCTCCCCTCCTACTTCTTGATTTGGAGAGCCAACCTCCAACTACTCCTCTATGTGGGCTGGAGTTAACACCTTCTTCTAGTTTATGAATGAAGTTTGAATAACCAATGAATCAATGCTTGAAGACGTTAAAGTTGTTCCCCTATTTTTTAGGATTCATGCTTCATTGTTTGTGGGTTCTAAATGATTCATGTATATTTGAAGGAAGAGAGGGTGTAATCTCAACTAGTTTTATGAATCTTAACTAGTTCGTATTTTACCTGTCAAGTTCATGCTAATCTCTCAAATGCATCAAACAAGTTTATTGACAACCGATGCAAGCTGCAAACTGTGGGCATGTACTCTTCCCTTTAATTATTTAAATGTCACTTCCAATTTAGTGGCCTTGTTTGGTTTGTGTTTTGAGGTATGATTTCAAAATTAATTTTTTGAAGAGAATTTAAAAAAATTTAAAAATACCCTTAGTCCTTTAGGATCTTCATCTAGTCCTCGTCCTTCTCTTCTTCTGGTTTAACCCCTTTTAAAGCAATAGGGTCAAACTGCTCTTTATAATATAGAATGTCTTACATTCGTGGCTTCCAGAGTGCATAGTTAGAAGGATTCAACTTGATCATGGATCCTGAAGTTGAAGTAGATTCTTCCATTGTCTCGTTACTTTTTACAGAAACTCTGATTCAATGATCTGACCGTATAGATCTCTCTGCAATACTCCAAACAGTTGGAGACCACTGTTGGATCGTCAAAATTTCACTTCAAATTGCTCAGATATAGCCAAAATAATTTCTATGGTTAAGAACTGCGGATGTACCTTAGCCGCGTAGCACCAGATAATCCCTCTGCTTCTGGGTTAGGTCGAGACAGCCCGACAGGTTGACCGGTTAACAAGCGTACTGACGTGTTAGACACGTGTCTCTGATGTGGCGTTGACGTCTCGGTGATGTGGCAAACACGTGGCTCTCACCTGGGTTGACGTGTCAATGACGTGACTGCCAGATGGTGTGTGACGTGGCGGTGACGTAACGAACATACGCATACCACTCTCCTTCTTCCTTTCGTCGCGCATCGGGCATATGCTTGAGACTGGGGTGATGCGCCGGTACTGTCAACGGCGCGTGCGGCACGTGTCTGAGACTGAGACTCATGCACCTTCTTTAGGTGACGTGTAAGAGTGCGTGGAAGATTGTCTGCGGCTTAGCTTTGGAGTTTTGGACTCCTCTCGTCGAGAGCTTTATTCCTGTATGTTTAAAAGTGAATTTCAAGCAACTTGATTTCTGGGCAGTTTTGAAAAACACATCCCGTTTTTTTGAAAATCCACAAACAAGGCTCTAACACCACTTGTTAGGTTTAAAGCACACCAGAAATCAATCACACACAGAAAGGAGATCAGATATTTACGTAGTTCAGCAATAGCCTACGTCTACTTGAGAGATATCCATTATAGAATTTTTCCTGGAGGGAGTTCACAACACTCACACCTCACTCTCTCTATAACACTTTCACTCACAAATTACACTATTTGTTCTGTCTTTCTTTTTTCCTGATGATCTAACTCAGCTCACCTCTTCCTATTTTATACACAAACGAGAGGGAACAAAGTCAAGGAAAAGGAGTAATTGAGAGGGCTGCCACCTGCCATCTCCCCTTCTACTTCTTGACTTAGACAGCCAACCGGCCAACCTCCAACTACTCCTCTATGTGGGCTGGAGTTAACACACTTTTCTTGTTTATGAATGAAGTTTGAATAACCAATGAATCAATGCTTGAAGACATTAAAGTTGTTCCCCTATTTTTTGGGACTCATGCTTCATTGTTTATGGGTTCTAATTGATTCATGTATATTTGCAGAACGAGAGTGTGTAATCTCAACTAGTTTTTTGAATCTTAAGTAGTTTGTATTTTACCTGTCAAGTTCATGCTAATCTCTCAAGTGCATCAAACGAGTTTATTGACAACCGGTGCAAGCTACAAACTGTGGGTATGTACTCTCCCCTTCAATTATTTAAACGCCACTTCCAACTTAGTGGCCTTGTTTGGTTTGTGTTTTGAGGTATGATTTCTGTGTGGGGAAATCCCACATCGGTCTATGAGGGACTACTTTCCCACCTTATAAGTTGATTGCCTCCTCTACCTAGCATAAGGCCTTTTCCCCAGTAGGGGAGGAACAAAACCGTGAGGCGGGTTTACGCCAAAGCGGACAATATTGTGCTAGGCACGGGGTGGGGGCTTCATTTGGCGTCCTCTGTGGGAACTCCCTCCGGCACGCGTGATGGAAAAATCCCGTGTCGGAGCCAGTCAGCTGGGGGCTAATATGCGGGGAAATCCCACATCTGTTTGTGAGGGACTACTTTCCCACCTTATAAGCTGATTGCCTCATCTACCTAGCATAAGGCCTTTTTCCCAGTGGGAGAGGAACAAAACGGTGAGGCGGGTTTACGCCAAAGCAGACAACATTGTGCTAGGCACTGGGGGGGACTTCATTTGGCGCCATCTGTGGGAACTCTCTCCGGCACGCGTGATGGAAAAATCCCGTGTTGGAGCCAGTCAGCTGGGGGCTAATGTGCGGGGAAATCCCACATTGGTCTATGAGGGACTACTTTCCCACCTTATAAGCTGATTGCCTCCTCTACCTAGCATAAGACCTTTTCCCCAGTGGGGGAGGAACAAAACCGTGAGGCGGGTTTACGCCAAAGCGGACAATATTGTGCTAGGCACGGGGTGGGGGCTTCATTTGGCGCCGTCTGTGGGAACTCCCTCCGGCATGCGTGATGGAAAAATCCCGTGTCGAAGCCAGTCAGCTGGGGGCTAATGTATGGGGAAATCCCACATCGGTTTGTGAAGGACTACTTTCCCACCTTATAAGCTGATTGCCTCCTCTACCTAGCATAAGGCCTTTTCCCTAGTGGGGGAGGAACAAAACCGTGAGGCGAGTTTACGCCAAAGCGGACAATATTGTGCTAGGCGTGGGGCGGGGGCGTCATTTTTTCCCCAGTGGGGGTGGAACAAAACCGTGAGACGGTTTACGCCAAAGCCGACAATATTGTGCTAGGCATGGGGCGGGGGCTTCATTTGGCGCCGTCTGTGGGAACTCCCTCCGGCACGCGTGAGGGAAAAATCCCATGTCGAAGGCCAGTCAGCTGGGGGCTAATGTGCAGGGAAATCCCACATCGGTCTGTGAGGGACTACTTTCCCACCTTATAAACTGATTTCCTCCTCTACCTAGCATAAGGCTTTTTCCCCAGTGGGGTAATGAAGCCCCCGCCTCGTGCCTAGCATAATATTATCCGCTTTGGCGTAAACCCGCCTCACGGTTTTGTTCCTCCCCTACTGGGGAAAAGGCCTTATGCTAGGTAGAGGAGGCAATCAGTTTATAAGGTGGGAAAGTAGTCCCTCACAGATCGATGTGGGATTTTCCCACACATTAGCCCCCAGCTGACTGGCTCTAACACGGGATTTTTCCATCACACGTGCCGGAGGGAGTTCCCACAGACGGCGCCAAATGAAGCCCCCGCCCCGTGCCTAGCACAATATTGTCCACTTTGGCGTAAACCCGCCTCACGGTTTTGTTCCTTCCCTGCTGGGGAAAAGGCCTTATACTAGGTAGAGGAGGCAATCAGCTTATAAGGTGGGAAAGTAGTCCCTCACAGACCGATGTGGGATTTCGCCGCACAATTTCAAAATTAATTTTTTGAAGAGAATTTAAAAAATTTTAAAAATACCATCAGTTCTATTGGATCTTTATCCAGTCGTCATCCTTCACTTCTTTCGGTTTAACTCCTTTTAGAACAAAAGGGTCAAACAGGACTTTATAATATAGGATGTCTTCCATCCACGGCTCCCAGATTGCATAGTTGGAAAGATTCAACTTGATCATGGATCCTGAAGTTGAAGTAGATTCTTCCATCGACTTCTTACTTTTTATAAAAACTCTGATTCAACGATTTGGCCATACGGATCTGTCTAGAATACTTCAAATTGTTGGAAACCACTATTGGATCATCAAAATTGGACTTCAAATGGCTCAGATCTAGCCAAAATAATTTTCGAGGTTCAGATCTATGGATGTACCTTAGGCGCGTAGCACCGGATAATCCATCTACTTTTGGGTTGGGTTGGGTCGGGTTGGGTTTACAACACAGGTTGACCAGTCAACAAGCGTGCTGATGTGTCAGACATGTATGTTAGACGTGGCGCTGACGTGTCTATGATGTGGCAGACACGTGGCTCTCGCTTGGGCTGACGTATCGATGACGTGACTGTCAGATGGCATGTGACATGGCGGTGACGTAACGAACACACGCACACCACTCTCCTTCTTCCTTCCGCCGCGCATAGGGCGCGTGCCTAAGACTGGTGTGATGCGCCGGTACTGTCAACGGCGCATACGTCATGTGTCTGAGACTGAGACTCATGCACCCTCTTTAGGTAGCGGGTGAGAGCACGTGGAAGATTGTTTGCGCATTGGCTTTGCTGTTTTGGACTCCTCTCGTCGAGAGCTTTCTTCCTGTATGCTTAAAAGTGAATTTCGTGCAACTTGATTTCTAGGCAGTTTTGAAAAACACACCCTGTTTTTTTGAAAATCCACCAACAAGGCTCTGACACCACTTTTTAGGTTTAAGGCACACCAGAAATCAATCACACATAGAAAAGAGACAAGATATTTACATGGTTAGGCAATAGCCTACGTCCACGGGAGAGATATCCACTATAGAATGTTTTCCAACGGGAGTTTACAACACTCACACCTCACTCTCTGTCTATAGCACTCTTACTCACAAATTACACTCTCTGTTTTGTCTTTCTCTTTTCTTGATGATCTAACTCAGCTCACCTCTTCCCATTTTATACACAAACGAGAGGGAACAAAGTCAAAGAAGAGGAGTAATTGGGAGGGCTGCCACCTGCCAACTCCCCTCCTACTTCTTGACTTGGAGAGCCAACCAGCCAACCTCTAACTACTCCTCCATGTGGGCTGGAGTTAACACCTTATTCTTGTTTATGAATGAAGTTTGAATAACCGATGAATCAATGCTTGAAGACGTTGAAGTTGTTCCCCTATTTTTTGGGACTCATGCTTCATTGTTTGTGTGTTCTAATTGATTCATGTATATTTTAAGGAAAAGAGTGTGTAATCTCAACTAGTTTTATGAATCTTAAGTAGTTCGTATTTTACCTGTCAAGTTCATGCTAATCTCTCAAGTGCATCAAACGAGTTTATTGACAACCGGTGCAAGCTGCAAACTGTGGGTATATACTCTCCCCTTTAATTATTTAAACGCCACTTTCAATTTAGTGGCCTTGTTTGGTTTGTGTTTTGAGGTATTATTTCAAAAATAGTTTTTTGAAGAGAATTTAAAAAATTTTAAAAATACCCTCAGTTCTTTAGGATCTTTATCTAGTCTTCATCCTTCACTTCTTCTGGTTTAACTCTTTTTAGAGCAATAGGGTCAAACAGGTCTTTATAATATAGGATGTCTTCCATCTGCGTCTTCCAGATGCATAGTTAAAAAGATTCAACTTGATCATGGATCCTAAAATTGAAGTAGATTCTTCCATCGTCTTCTTAGTTTTTACAGAAACTCTGATTCAACGATCTGACCGTACGGATCTCTCTAGAATACTCCAAATGGTTGGAAACCACTATTGGATCGTCAAAATCGGACTTCAAATGGCTTAGATCTAGCGAAAATAATTTTGACGGTTCAGATCTGCGGATGTACCTTAGCTGCGTAGCACCGGATAATCCCTATACTTTTGGGTCAGGTCGGGGCAGCCCGACAGGTTGACCAGTCAACAACCGTGCTAACTTGTCAGACATGTGTCTCTATCATGGCGCTGACGTGTCACTAGCGTGTCTATAATGTGGCAAACACGTGGCTCTGGCCTGGGCTGACGTGTTAATGACGTGATTTCCAGATGGCATGTGACGTGGTAGTGACGTCACGAACACGCGCACACCACTCTCTTTATTCCTTCCGACGCGCGTAGGGCGCTTGTTTGAGACTAGTGTGATGCGCCGGTACTGTCAACGGCGCGTACGACACGTGTCTGAGACTGAGACTCACGCACTTTCTTTAGGTGGCACGTGAGAGCGCGTGGAAGGTTGTCTGTGGTTCAGCTTTGCAGTTTTGGGCTCCTCTTGTCGAGAGCTTCCTTCCTGTATGCTTAAAAGTGAATTTCGAGCAACTTGATTTCTGGGCAGTGTTGAAAAACACACCCTGTTTTCCGAAAATCGACCAACAAGGCTCTGACACCATTTGTTAGGTTTAAGGCACACCAGAAATCAATCACACACAGAAAGGAGACCAGATATTTACGTAGTTCAGCAATAGCCTACGTCTACTTGAGAGATATCCATTATAGAATTTTTCCTGGAGAGAGTTCACAACACTCACACCTCACTCTCTCTCTATAGGACTCTTACTCACAGATTACACTCTATGTTCTGTCTTTTTCTTTTCTTGATGATCTCACTCAGCTCACCTCTTCCCATTTTATACACAAAAGAGAGGGAACAAAGTCAAGGAAGAGGAGTAATTTGGAGGGCTGCCACCTGCCATCTCCCCTTCTACTTCTTGACTTGGACAGCCAACCGGCCAACCTCCAACTACTCCTCCATGTGGGCTGGAGTTAACACATTCTTTTTGTTCTGTGAATGAAGTTTGAATAACCAATGAATCAATGCTTGAAGACGTTAAAGTTGTTCCCCTATTTTTTTGGAACTCATGCTTCATTGTTTGTGGGTTCTAATTGATTCATGTATATTTTAAGGAAAAGAGTGTGTAATCTCAACTAGTTTTATGAATCTTAAGTAGTTCGTATTTTACCTGTCAAGTTCATGCTAATCTCTCAAGTGCATCAAACGAGTTTATTGACAACCGGTGCAAGCTACAAACTGTGGGTATATACTCTCCCTTCAATTATTTAAATGCCACTTCCAATTTAGTGGCCTTGTTTGGTTTGTGTTTTGAGGTATTATTTCAAAAATAATTTTTTGAAGAGAATTTAAAAAATTTAAAAATTTGTTTGGTTTTATATTTTGAAAATAGTTTTAGAGTTTTGGAGTTTAATGTGATTTGTTATTTATTTATTTATTTTGTAGTTGAATCGATGAATGTGAGAGAAAAAGTGATTGATAATGAGAAAGGAGAGAGAAAAAGTAATTGATTGGTGTATAAGTAGAGGGAAAAGTAATTTTGAATTTTTTTTAAAAAACAATTCAACCAAACATATTTTTGGAGTTTTTTTTTTCTTTCTAAAAACATGTTTTGAGAGAGAAACCAAACATGCCCAATATTTCTGTTTGAATATAATGCATTTTCCATCTCCTAATTCTACAGCCATATGTCGGCAAGGAGGATGAGAAATACTAGAACTTTTGGCAATGATACAGAGATCTGATCACTCTGAAAAAAGAAGTTTGGAATACTGCAGTGTAGGTTTTTAACCTTGAAGCTAAAGAGCAAAACGGAAAATTATTGAAGAATAATCTCTGATTGGAGTCTCCAAAAAATGTTTTGAGTATTAATTTAATATTTGACTATTTTGTAACCTCTTTGTTTTTTGTTGTGTAAATCTTCATTGTTTTGGGCATTTTTTGTTTTAATATATGACAAAGATGGTTTAATCCTGTATGGGTGTGTTTGTATTGGATAAGGGGAGATTGAAATCTACTGGAGTGTTGGTTCTGGGATACATTGTTTCCGGATTATTTGATTGGACTGATTTTGTATCCCATGTTTGTTTAATCATGTGATTGCATGTCAAGAAAAGACTATTTAGATGAATAGGATATGAATCCTATGTTTGTTTGGGATATCATGAAGAATGATAAATGATCAAATGACTATTTTACCATTTTTAATTATTTACTAAGTAACAACAATATTAAACATATCTTTAATATTTTAATTATTTTTAGCTAGATTAAATAAAAATTTATTTTACTAATAAATTTATTTTTTAAAAATTAAATAAATTAAATATCAATAAAAATATATGTTATTTTTTTAATTAAAATTTTAAATAAATTTATTTAAAAAATAATAATTAAATAAAACATCTATTAAAATTTAAATAATGAAATTAAATAAAATATAAACAAAATTTTAAAATAAAATATCAATAAAATATCTATAAAAAATTATTTTAAAAAATTAAATAAATAAAACATCAATAAAAATTAAATAAAATTATTTTATTTTTAAATTGAGACATTTAAATTTTATTGAATTTACTAAATATAATACATTCAAAATGATCATTTCACTGCCTAATCATTTATCTCCCTTATCTCTCATTTGTGTCCCATCCCCCATGGGACACAATAGTCTAATAGATTTGGGACTAATAATCCGGTACAAAAATTTTGAACCAAACAACGGATTATTAGTCCGGATAGATTATTAGTCCAATTCCATGGCTCAATCTCTCAAAATAAATGACACCTATGAGTAACTATTAATTGGTAATTTTTGAAGCGAGTCATAAATTCGAACGTCTTGGATTCAACTCTTGTTAGTGTCTCTCAAAAGATCAATTTTAATGAACTATTATTATTATTATTATTATTATTACTATTATTATTTTATTTTTATTTTTATTTTTGTTGAAAAAATAGAGGATGCATTGATGAAACGTCCCATAGAGCCGCCCTTGCTAGAGCATGGCCTCCCTTCACATCCTACCTCAAAACCTTAGTGATAACAACCTTTCTAAAGGAATTACATATCAACTTGACATCTTGCAATAGACCAAAAATTGTACAGTCAGCGCTAAATGGTTGAGACCTCTAAAAGAGCAGCTCTAAAAGAGTATTAAATTGTCTTTTTTCTCTTTATGTTTTGTCTTTTGTCTTTTATCTTTATCTTTATTTTTATTTTTATATTTTTTATTTTATTTATTTATTTATTTGGTGTAGTGCCAACTTACTAAATCTTCTTTTAGAACTCTCTATCAAAAACTGTTTTCCTTATTAAAAATTGCACTCAGAAAAAAGACTATCTGTATGTATCAAGAATTCAGAGATCCGCTGATTCTTGCACCAAAGCAGAGCTTCTAAGTACGCCACCGTTCTCTTGCCACCAAAGTAGAGAGAGCATAAAACCCATTGGCCACCTATGTCACTGGGACAATTCTATTTACATACCACTCTTTATCTTATTACAAACCGTCTCTTATTATAACACGTGCAATTTTGAACTTCAATTTTTTTTTTTGAATTCTTAATTCACACATAAAAAATTAAAAAATACCCTCATCTTTTATATTAGAAACCCTAATCTCCACGCCTCCTATTCTCACCACGTTGGCCACCCAACTGTCGCCGCCACCATAGCTCTCAAACTAATCGCTAACCCTTCCCCTATCACCATCACCCCATCCCCCACCTTCCTTGACCACTCGACATCCCTAGCTCCCTCTCCTCTACTTTAGTGCCATCGCCTCACACCACTAGATTGAGAGAGAGAGAGAGAGAGAGAGAGAGAGAGATTGTTAAGGTTTTCAGTGGCCGATCAATGGTGGCATTGGAAAAGATGAATTGTATTTGTTTGTAGGACATTAATTTATTCGAGAGATACAATTATAATCTATATATATATATATCTATACTATATATTAAGCAAAATGGGGTTTTTAGCCCCAAGTTTTGTGGGAGCTCCAATCTCTCAATCTAAATTTCTCGATTTTTTGATTTTAAAAAAAAATCTTAGCATTTATTAACTTCTCCCAACTCCCAAGTCTACCCTCATAATAACACTTTAATGCATTAAGAACAAGCATAAAAAAAATTCTTTGAAATCCAACACATATGAATTTTTTGAAAAATCCCAACACATATGATTATTATCCTTCATAATAACATTTTAATGCATTAAATCTATACTATATATTAAGCAAAATGGGGTTTTTAACCTCAAGTTTTGTGGGAGCTCCAATCTCTCAATCTAAATTTCTTAATTTTTTGATTTTTTAAAAAAAACCTTAGCATTTATTAACTTCTCCAAACCCCCAAGTCTTACCCTCATAATAACACTTTAATGCATTAAGAACAAGCATAAAAACATTCTTTAAAATCTAACATATATGAATTCCTTAAAAAGTTCCAACACATATGATTATTATCCCTCATAATAACACTTTAATGCATTAAGAACAAGCATAAAAAAAATTTCTTAAAAAGTTCAACACATATGATTATTATCAAAATATTAAACTTTAATATAATATAATAAAAAAAAGAAGACATTTAATTCCTTAAAAAGTCCAACACATATGATTATTATCAAGATATCAAACTTTAATATAATATAAAAAAGGAAAAAAAAGAAAACATTTAAAAATATATATATATTTAAAAATCACAATTCACATATATAGATAATTGTAAATATATTAAAAAAAAAGGGGGTTTCTAAACCCCAAGTCTTGTGGGAGCTCTAATCTCTCAATCTTAATTTTCTAAATTTTTGATTTAAAAAAAAAAATCTCAGCATTTATTGATTTTGTCAAAATCCCCTGATCAACCTTTATTAACTTTTTTCAATCCACATGCCTGCATTTATTGATTTGGTCAAAATCTCTGATTAGTATTTAAAATCCTCTCATACAAATAATTATAGATACAGCCCGTGCATAGTTACTGCAGTAACTTTTTAATTTCTCTTGTACATTATGGTTAGTGATAAGATTGTTAAATTATTTTTATAAAAAATCTTAAAAAACATAATTTATATATTAAAAAAAATTAAAACAAATATAAATATCTATAATTATCCTGTAGCACGGGTGATAGGCTAGTATATATTAAGGAAAGAAGGGTTTCTAGCCCCCAAGCCTTGTGGGAGCTCCAATATCTTAATTTAAATTTTTTGATTTTTTGATTTAAAAAAAAAAAAAAACTTAACATTTATTAACTTCTCCCAACCCCCAAGCTTTACCCCCATAATAACACTGTAATGCATTAAGAACAAGCATAAAAAAATTCTTTGAAAAATCCAAAACATATGAATTCCTTGAAAAGTCTCAACACATATGATTATTATCCTTCATAATAACGCTTTAATGTATTAAGAACAAGTATAAAAAAAATTCTTTGAAAAATCCAACACATATGATGATTATCAAAAGGGGTTTAATACATATGATTATGATCAAAAGGGGTTTAATTCTTGAAAAGTCTAACACATATGATTATTATCAAAATATTAAACTTTAATATAAGGAAAAAGAGGTTTCTAACCCCAAACCTTGTAGGAGCTCTAATATCCCAATCTAAATTTTCTGTTTTTTTGATTTTTTTTAAAAAAAAAACTTAACATTTATTAACTTCTCCCAACCCCCAAGCCTTACCCTCATAATAACACTTTAATGCATTAAGAACAAGTATAAAAAAAATTTATTGAAAAGTCCAAAGCATATGATTATTATCCCTCATAATAACGCTTTAATACATTAAGAACAAGCATAAAAAAAATTTCTTGAAAAGTCCAACACATATGATTATTATCAAAATATTAAACTTTAATATAATATAAAAAAGAAAAAAAATAAGGCATTTAAAAAAAAAAGTTAAAAATCACAATTCACATATATAGAAATAATTGTGAAGTACATATGAATTCATTAAAAAGTCCAACACATATGATTATTATCCCTCATAATAACACTTTAATTCATTAAGAACAAGTATAAAAAAAATTCCTTGAAAAGTCCAATACATAATTATTATCAAAATATTAAATTTTAATATAATATAAAAAGAAAAAAAAAAAGACATTTAAAAAAGAGAGAAGATAAAGTGGTGAAACACAACCCGTGTATAGTACGGATGATATGCTAGTTAAGTGTATATCTATGTACTAGTGTGTGGCATACGCAATGCATATGTAATTCAGATAAGTAAGTATAAAAACAAATAATAAAGAAATTAAAATTATAATATATATGTTATTTAAATGGTAAGAGTGTTGTTAATAAAACTCAAGGTATTGGGTTTAAATCTTGCTCACGCATTTGAATAATATTTTTTTATTTTAGGATAAAAAAATTTAAGAAAATTTGCCACGTAATGGAAGGAGAAGCCACTACATTATTAGGGGTTGTTTTGGGAAGTTGGTAAAAAGCTGGCTTTTGGCTTTTTACCAAGCTTTTTGGCTTTTTTGGAAGTGATTTGGGAAGTTGGTAAAAAGTTGGCTTTTTGCTTTTTAGTTTAATATTTATTTATGGTGTCAAATCAAATTAAAATGACCAAAATACCCTTACCCAACATAAGAGATTTATTTTTCTATTTTTTTTTCATAGGCCCTAATTTGTAATTTTATGGCTGCGTTTTTGGCACTTGTCAAATGACTTTTCTGGCGTTTTTGGCGGCCACATTTTTAGATATTTTGTCCAAAAACGTGACTTTTTACCATGTTCCTAAAATGACACTAGATATCACGGTCATGTCCTCACATATATAATAGTATAAATAATGATTATGTAACGAGAAAGATAATAGTGTGCAAATAGAAATTTCCAAGCGACTGCCGCCTTCAAATTCAATTGCGTCCTATTTCCATCAACCAAAGCAAATGCAACATGTATCAAGTGAACTTTGTTAGAATATAGATGGAGCCTATGATTATTATGTCATCAGGAACTTGAGTAATCCAATCAAAAAAATCATAAATAATATTTCAACTTCGAAAAATCCGTCACATGAATAATTTTACGTATCATCTTCCAAATGAAAACAAAAAATTGTAAACAGTGCTATATATATATATATATTTAAAATTCATTCATTGTTTGGGATGACCTAAATAAGTGTATTTTTTATCTTTTTACGAAAAGATGTACAGAAAAGTAGAGAGGTGATGTGATGGAAAAAAGATAAAAAGATGGATTATTTCTCATATGCCAAACTTGGCCTTACACTATATTTGGGAACATAGGAGAGAAAAGAAAAGAAATGATTACTTAGGTAATAAGAGAAAAGAAAAGAAATGAAATGATTGTGATTTCTCTCCTTTTTGTTTAGATAAAGAAGAAATAAAAGAAAAGAAATGATTGTGATTTCTCTCATTCTTGTTTGGTTAGGTTTCATTAAAAGAAAAGAAAAGAAAAGAAATTATTTTATGTTATATTACCAAAATAACCTTTTTATATTTTCAATCATTTTATTTCTTTTATTTTTATAGGAACAAAATTGGTATTATGAAAATAGTAGTTTCTTTTCTCTCCCAATCTCTCCACTTTTGAGAAGATTGAAAATGGGGCTTATAAGAGAAATGAATTTCTCTCCATTTCTCTCTATTTCTTCCTATTTCTCTCTACTTAAGTTATCCAAATAAATAAGAAAAATACATATCACCCTATTTTTTTTCTTTTCTTTCTAAATCACTCCATCCAAACATAGGGTTAGTGATTTTCTTCATTTTTTAAAACAGTATTGACTCTTTACAGTCCTTTTGCTTCGTACAAAAGAAATGTAGATATTAGTAAGGGCTAGTTTGGCATGTACTAAATAAGTCAAAAAGTCAAAAAGTCACTATCTTATTTAAGTCACATCATCTTATTTAAATCACATCACCTCTCTAACACATCACATCAAACCCAACCCAAACCCACCAATAAGTCAAAAAGTGCACTTTTTTAGGACATCCCAAACCAACCCTTAAATGAAATTGTTTGTTAATTTAATACTTTAAAGTATTATTTTCTTATTCCACTAAAACATATTTAATTTAAGGATAAATTACAAATATACTCTTAAAATTTACTTAAAATACGAATTATCTTTGTAATTATGACAATTACAAATATTTTCTTATTAAAATTTTTTATTTTACAGAATTAATAGAAAAAAAATAAAATTATTAACTATTTCCCTATACAACAATAAAATTATGAATTGAATTTTTTTGATATCATTAAAAATTGTTAATTAACTTAATTATTCATTAATAAAAAGAATAATTTGTTATGCGATTAAAAATTTAAAGGGAGAAAATATAAATTTTAAAACTACAATGATAATTTATATTTTAAGCAAATATCAATAAATGTATTTATAATTTAGCTTAATTGAATAATTTAAGGGCAAATTACACTTTATCCCCTCAACTATCACTATTTTTTACTTTATCTTTCAAATTAAAAATTGATACAATATACTCATTTTATCTTCTGAAAATTTTAAATCTAACCCTTATCTTTCTATTCTGTTAACAAAGCACACAAAAAAGATACATATAATGTGCATATGTGATATTCATGACAGATCTTTAAAGAATATTTTTGTTATAAATATGATATATACACATTATATGTATATTTTTGTAATGTATTTTGTCAATAGAGTGGAGATATGAATTAAATTGAAAATTTTGAAAAGGATATGTTTTGTTTGTATGGATAAAATGAAAAACAGTGATAATTGAAGGGGATAGTGTAATTTGCTTTTAATTTAACTACACGCAGCGTCGGTTGTACACGGCTTCAGTGACCATCTGATATACATTTCAAAACCTCGTCAATACCGCGGCACTCCAGATCGCAGATCCACACCCCTATCTCTCTCTCTCTCTCTCTCTCTCTCTCTCTCTAAAACATTTCTCTCTCTTCAACACGGCGGCGATGGTACCTCCACCGGCGGTCCACGGCGGCTCACCGCCGAACTCCAGTACATCCAACAGTTCCTGAGCAACGTCCTCTCCCAACGCGGTCCATCTTCTCTCCCCTACACCGAAGACGTAAAATGGTTGATCCGCCAACACCTGGTCTCTCTCTCCGAATCCTACCCTAGCCTCCAACCGAAAACCGCCACCTACACCCACAACGATGGCCGCACCGTCAACCTCCTTCAGGCCGACGGCACCATCCCCATGCTCTTCCATGGCGTCACCTACAACATCCCCGTCGCTCTCTGGCTCATGGAGTCCTATCCTCGCCACCCTCCTCTCGTTTATGTCAACCCTACTCGCGACATGGTCATCAAGCGTCCTCACCCGTTCGTCAATCCTTCTGGCCTCGTTTCAACCCCTTATCTTCAAAATTGGGTTTACCCTAGCTCCAATTTGCTCGATTTGGCTCGCGATTTGAGCCATTACTTCGGCCGCGATCCCCTCTCTATTCTCAGCGCCGCCCCAGCCCTAACCCTAACCCTAACCCTAATCCTAATTTCACCCCACCGGGAACTGGGTCGGTGGCGATTTCTCGGCCCGCGATCCCGCCCCGATCCTATCCTCAGTCTCCCTATGGCGGCGGAAGTGGCGGTAGTGGGAGGATTCCTCCGCCTTCGCCGCAGAGGCCGGGTGTGGGGACTGATGATCCAACCGAGGTTTTTAAGCGGAATGCTGTGAATAAGATAGTGGAGAGTTGCCATTCAGATATCGGTGCTTTGAGGAAGAGGAGGGAGGAGGAGATGGAGGGGTGGTTTAGTGCTCAGGCGGTGTTGAGGCAGAGGGAGGAACAGCTTGGGAGAGGGGTGAGAGAGATGCAAGATGAGAAGGAAGGGTTGGAGCAGCAATTGCAGATGGTTTTGATGAATACTGATGTTTTGGAGGGGTGGTTGAGGGAGAATGAGGAGAAGCTGTTGAATTCGAGGAATGTCGACATTGACGATGCGTTTCAGCCTTGTGATGTTCTTTCTAAACAGATGATTGAGTGTACTGCTTCGGATTTGGCTATTGAGGATGTCATTTATGCTTTGGATAAGGCAGCTCAAGAAGGGTCAATCCCGTTTGATCAGTACTTGAGAAATGTGAGGTCTTTGTCTCGTGAGCAGTTTTTTTTCATAGGGCAACTACCTCTAAAGTTAGGGCTGCTCAGATGCAAGCTCAGGTTAATAGTATGGCTGCTAGGGCATCACAATATGCAGTGTGAAAATTCGTCTCCTCGGGTATGCCATAGGGTTCATTGCACGGGACTTCAGGCCAAGTTTCTGCGGTATATCTTGATTGCCTTTTCGGACAGTTTAAGAATCATATAGTTTTGTGTTAGTCACTTGTGAAAATCTGTCATGAATTTTAGAATGTTCTTAATTGATTTGTATTGATAGCAAAACATGAAAGATACTTTTGTTCTCCTCCAATAAGTGCAACACTTATGTTTTTGGTTTATACTTTAACCAATATCTGTATTTGGGGCCTATTAGTTGATTAGTACATTTCTCTTTTTTATTTTATTGGGAAGTATTTGCCTCATTTCTAAGATAAATTCCTGATTACAGGTTCAGGTCGAGCATGATAATATTGAATAATATCCAAGTTGCAGAATTTGTCAAGATTTTGTTCGTAGTTCATGTTATATTTTATATACATGACTTTGTACTGGCAGTTGTGATTAAAACAATAGTAACTTATCACCACATTATTATATTATATTACTTTGTTGATCATAGCATACTGATTTTGGGTACGAGTGTTGTGCTTGTTTGTATCTTAGTTGGCAAAGCTTAATGGTTCCTTGGTCTGGTGATTACTTTCTTTTGTTGTATGAATATAAACATTCTGTATACAAACATTTGCAGTTGGTTTGAATGAACAACTATAATATAATGTATATTGCTTATCTATTGAATGGGTATAGTTCTCTCTTTAGGTTCATTTGATGGTCATTCGTATGAAATGAAATTTTCCTTTCCTTGAAGTTCTTTGAGATGGTGTAAAGAGGTGAAGGTTACATAAGCCATTGCTAGTAAGAGAACGATTCCGTGACATTTTTTGAATAAATAATTTGAGTATCATTCTTGAATGATATTGCACAGCTCCTTGGTATGTGATTGGATTTGGCTACATAATTCTTGTTTTGACATCTTGGTCAATTATGTGAAATAGTTTAATCCCAAAAAGTCAACTAGAAGGAAAATTTTCTGTGTTTTCATCCCTTTGAGTTACAAAGAAAACTTCATTTGACGATTCTCGTTATTGTCATATAAGGTGGTTATTTAGAATTATACGAAAGGAATGGAACTTGGATGCCTTATTTAAAGTTACCGTTTCTTATCAATCAGGCCACCACATAGAGTATTTTTCTGCTCTGCATTCCGCTAATTCAAGAAGCATGTGGGTTTAATTTTTTGAGGAGGTTTATTATATCTTTTTTGCTTCTTCTGGGGTAGGTCATTCCATAGTGTTCCTTCACCAATTTCTTAGTTTACTCTGTGTGTGTGTGTGTTTTGTGCACAGGTGTGCCACTTGATTAAGTTTAAGTGTGATACTGTATTACTAATTCCTACTCAAGCAATTGTGTGCAACCTAGGGGCAAGTTGCTGGTTCTTGTTTTGCCTCAATGAATATAATTTAAATATTTCCTAGGTATGAGATAATGAGTGTGAAGATTGCCATTAATGAAAACGAACAAAATACAACTGAAAGAACTAAGTAAAGTATCTGGAAATGAAAAGGTTAACCAAACTTATCTCAGTGATGTAGTAGAATAAATAGATTAGGTGTTTATTAAATAGCTTGTTAGTTGTAGTCTATAAATAGGTGATGTAATACCCACTGTACTTAGTTTTTGAAATAAAAGATTATATATTGAGATTGGAGTATAACTTGGTTCTCTCTTTAACCCTTAGGGGTTTTACTCTTAATTGGGGCATTTGTTTTTCCTCTCTCAATTTAATTCTTGATTTTCATTTGAATTTCATCATTTTTGGTGTCAGAGCATTGAGTTTTGGATCCTAACCTTCTAATTTTTCAAGATTCATTACCTAGAAACTGACCTGATTTGATTGCCCACGAAGAATCTCAGTCGCAGCAGCTAGAGATCTCAGATTTCGTTTGAAGTGAACCAAGAATCTGCGAAGTTGACCTCCATTCTCAGTAGCGAACACATTGCCAGTCGGTCTGTGAAGTCGACTTGAGAAATCACATCGCGATTCGAAGTGAAATCGCATCTCCACAACTTCGAATCCAGGTTTAGTTGCAGTTTGACCTTTAACTCTGGGTCAAATCTCGTGTTGCAATCGTTGAATTAGCCTTACGAACCCTAGCCGGTTTGCGATCTCCTGCAAAGCCTTGAATTTGATTTGAATCTGTCTGGAAATTGAAGCCTTCATTCGAGATTCGAGTTCGAAGCCCTAACTTGCTTGGATCTGTTCGGAACCCAGGAGACGACCATTGCGATCTAATCTTTTTGAAGTTCGAAGTCGAAGTCACAATTTGAGTATGCGATCTGACGAACATGAGAATCTGACTTGGTTTTGCCCTAGGTGTCGATCTCGTTAGTCGATTGCGATTTGAGTTTCCTTGCCAAAATTCAAAATCGACCCGCAAGTCTTGGGCGAGACTCGAAAACTTGATTCCAGTCCATTCGTATCGATTCAGAAAGCTTCAATGTGTAGTTATGACTCCCGTTCTTCAGATTTCATCGACCTTTGACTTGCGATTTGGAGTTTTCAAGATTCGAAATCCTGATTGTGTGCTTCGATTAGGACTTTAGTTCTTTAGGATCAACTTCGATTTCCCAACTTCAATTCAATTCTTAGTGGATTTCTATTTCTTCGAATCTCCATTTAGAGTGTTATGGATTTGCTGATTCAGTTCTTCGTAGCCCTAGTGGGAAGTTTACAGATTTTAGAACTTCAATTGTACTTCTGATCTATTCTTGGATTCTTGGTATTGTGGTCTGAATTGTGAACTGTTGGTGTCCATCTTTGATTGAGGACTGGGTTTGCCAATATTTCGATATTGTGCGACATTCAATTTTGCTATTATATCCAAGTCTTGTTGAGTCTTGGCATTGTGTTAGTGTACTGTGAATCGATTTGCTGCAGTATCTGAGACAAATATTTTGCTGCGAATTTGGGTGAAGATATTGTGATGAATGTCTCAATTGGAAGGAGCAATGATGATAATTCAAATCAAACTTATGATCAAAGAGATGAGTTGAAACAAATGAGTAACAAATTGTGCCTTGGATTAGGTACAACGATATTTTTGAAAGCTTCGAAGAGTTTCTTTGAAGTTGTATTCAACATTGTTTGAAGCTTTATTGTTGGGACTCCTTTCATGCCTCTTTTGGACATTGGCTTGAGTTGAGTAAGCTGATGGAAGTGATGCTTATTTGCCAGTTGTGTCTAAGGGATAGAAGGAATAATACGATGCAGAATTCTCACTCTTGATTAGCTTCTCATACGTGGTTCTTACCTAGTGGATGAATACTTGATCCTTTCATTTGTTGTCTCATTCTTCACCGTGGCTTTGGAAACTATCCTTTTGCTAGTATGTTGGTCTCATTTCTATTCAGCACCAGTGTGCCAATCAGAGATGAAGGCTCAGGAAAATGGAGGTTTGTCCAAGTTTTAGCAAGAGTGTATGGAGGGCATGATGGGGGTTATCAGTATGCACCTATGGTTGTTTAGCTAAGGATGTAGTTACATGTATTTAGGGAAGGATGAATTGAGAGAGGTATGTTTGTGTTGAACATGGAGATGCAGCGCCTATTCCTCGCCTCAAATTCGATGCATGGTGTTACATGTAGCACATTTTGTTGCTACTTAAGCTTGAGGACAAGTTTCTTAAAAAAAGGGAGAGTATGATGTAGGAGAATAAATAGATTAGGTGTCTATTAAATAGCTTGTTTGTTGTAGTCTATAAATAGGTGATGTAATACCCGTTGTGTTTAGTTTTTGGAATAAAAGAATAAGAATATACATTGAGATTGGAGTAGAACTTGGTTTTTCTCTCTAACCCTTAGGGTTTTCACCCCTAATTGGGGCATTTGTTTTCCCTCTCTCAATTTGATTCTTGATTTTCATTTGAATTTCATCACTCAGAAACTAAGTATTGAAGCCAAGTACCAAAAAACATTTGAAGGAAAATGAATGGACATAGTTTTGGTCATTAGTTGTGCGTCCATAAAGAGAGAAATTCTGTCAATACTTGGCTTTTATAGCTGCCGGCAATGGCCATTTCTAGCCATGTCTCTGCCACTGCATTGTCTGCCACACAGGTGTCCCATGACTCTCCCCGTCGTGCTCTTTTCCGCACACACCATCTGCAAGGCCAGGCTTTCTGGAACTGCCATGTGTCCCCACTGCACATGTTAATGGGTTTTGCTGCTGAAGCAAAGTTCCTTCGTTACTCCACGCTATCTTAAATACATGTGAGAGGTTTAAGGGATGTGATAAGTCCATACCCAACTACTTCATCTTCTTGTATCCATTTCCCTATTATTTAGGTATCATTTCAAATGAGTGTTATCTTGGACAAACATTAAACTATGCATTCTGGATGACCAGCTTAGCCCACCAGCAAAAAACAACGCGTCCCACCTCATTGGATTGTTGGCCCATGTGGCAAACTGTCACGGGGCTGTCATTTTGGGGTGTAAATGTAAATAGAAAGTTAGTGAAAGTTGATCTGTGTCTTGAAAATATCATGTTCAACACTTGAAGCTTAAAGTGTCATTCACAGTGTGTGAACTAATATTCTTTGCTTTGTAAAGAGCAATAGTTGTCTTTTGTTCTCGTCTCCCATTTCCATGTTGTCTTCATATCCAATCTGTTTGTTTCTAGAGTCATCATTGGGGCTTGGGATTCATATTTAGATGTGCTTATTAAGTCATTCACCATCCTACTATGTTACATGGACTCTTCTAACTGTGTGTAAGTATTATGTTGGACTTTCAATTCTTGGACTTCCAATACTTGAATAGATAGGGGTATGAGATATTTCTGACATGTTTTGGGATATTTAAATTGCAAGTGTATTTAGGAGTTTTAGTTTATCATGTAATTTTGCCTAGAACTTCCATGCTATATATGAAATGCTTTCACCTTGTAAGCACTATGAAATATGAATAATTTTCCATGTTGACATGAGAATTAGAATAATCCGACACTACACATCTGCACATGATGCCCGCACCCAAGTCTGTGAACATAGCTGTCCTATCAAATGTTCGGTACTTGGCCGGTGTCAATAGCTTATTTACTCAGCCTTCGTGGGTTATGTTGTTGCTCCCTGAAAACTGAGCATAATAGGATATATCACATGGTGGGTGACCACTGTAGTTTGATGCAAAGTTGATGGTTCATACATTCTTCAACACTACTTAATTGTAAAGTTTGTCTAGGATCCATTAGCTGAACTAGAAATTGCAATTTTCAAGAATCTTGGTTATCTCATAGATCATGTAGTCAAAATATGACTTTAATATATTGCAGCCACTCTTGAGCTGCTAGTCATGCTATTATTTGTGGAGCATTAGGTAACCTTTCAAGTCATTTAAGAAGTTTCGAAATTCTTGTTGTATTTTATTTTGTTTCCCTTTTTTGTGTGCTGGGGCAGGGGGATTCAGTAGATACAAGCCCCTAGACTGATGATGACAGCAGCAATGTAGTCAAAATCATAATCTGAAGTTGAAAAAGATTCTTACTGAACAAACTCTTGAACATGTGAATCCTTAATGTAAATCCCTGTGAAGTATTTGTCTATGATTTGGTTTGATGAACCAGCACTTGCAATTTCAGGAGTACATGGATGTTATTGCTAAGGTTTTTTTTTTTGGTTCTCTGGAGTTGTTGCCAGTCTACCATTATTTTACTCGAGCATTTCTTTTATTTTCTTACTTTCCATTCTTGTTTGCTTCTTTTAATTCCTTATTTGCTATTATTCTGATTAATTTCAAATATACTGGAAGTTTTATTTAGCCTTGTAATACATGGGGTTGAATAGGATTTCGTTTCATTAGTTTCAGTTGCGCACTTCATCTTGATCTATTGGCGTGGGGTTGAATAGAATTTAGTTTCATAGTTTTCAGTTGTACATTTCATGTTGATCTATTGTGGGCTGTCTGTATTGAGATCCTAGTTTCTTTTGCCTTCCCTCCCTGGCCCCCAACCTCGACAGGGTTGTTCTGTGCTGAGCTTGAACAGGCAAAGCCAAGCTTGTTCTTTAGCCCAAGCTGAGCCACAATGGGGTTGAACTTGATTGAACGTGAAGCAGCCCAATACTCAGCTAGGCTCGGCTCAGCTCACATTGTTGCGGCTTTGTAATTGCCAAGGGCCTGTGACAAACCATGGAAAACCTTAGAGGGAGACCTCACCAAGCGACCAATATAATCCGTCTTAAGTTTACATGTGATGAGATTCCTATTTTTTTCCCTTTGAAGAAAAGATTGAGAACTTTAAAAGATTCCTATGTTGCCTTTGAAAGGTTGCATTTTGGTGGAATATTACCCAATCTATGTTAGGTGAGTAATGGTTTGAAATGACGATAAAGAGAACTCTCTTTTGCCTATTTCATTTCTTAGCGTGAGTGATGAGATTTGGTGATAAATAAGCTCGGATTAGTTGTAAAATAATTAAAATACCGGGATTGTCTTTTAAAATACAAATGAGTAAAATAAGAATTTCACTCATATTCTTCTTTCATATGTTTTGATTTCTTACCTACACAAACATAATAATTTTTTTCCCGTCTAAGTAAGGGATTACAATAATTTATTTTCTTTTCTCATCACATGATCAGATCATAGTGTTAATCTCTAGCTTACATAAACTTTCCAAGAGTTAGCAACACTTTTCCACCAAGTATTTCATTTAAAAAGGACTAAAAATTGGAACTCCCAAAAAAAAATTGTTGGTTTGAGTTTTCTTTTACACCCAAACACGAGAAATTATTCAATGTTCTTGGAGCAAATTCTCGTGATACTCCAAAGTGGTAATTATTAGTTTAAACTATAGGACACATCACTTTTATGTTAGAGTTATATGAGACAATTGATTAAATATTAGCCTGTAAATGGAATAGAGTAATGTTTTAGGAGCATTGAATAATTTCTTAACAAACACTCAAACATCCTATTACAATTGAAGAGAGAGAAATTGATTTAATTAATTTAATTAAATGAGTGACACAATAATCCAAGAAATTGATTTAATTAATTTAGTTTATTAATATTGACAAAAAGGAGAACTTCATAGTAGACAAGGAGTTGATTTGAACAATGACGTACGGCACTTGAGGTGCATTAATTTGAAAAATCAAATGGGGGCCATTTTTAGATTTGTAATTCCATTAATTGGAGTAATTTTTATACATAAATAGAATATATATTATGTGATATCTTTTATTATTGTTATTGACTTTAACAGTACAGTTCATTTATACTGAGTGTTTAGGGAATAATATGAGACATATACATTTGTGATTGGTAGAAAATAGCGTCACGTAATACTCTATTGACATACAAAAATTTCTTCTCTTTGTGGCAAGAAATTATCTAATTTGTTATCCCCTCAAATACTATATGGAGGTCTAATCAATAGAATTTTATTATTTATTTGTATTATTATTTTTGTCCATGTAACCATGCCACTAACTATAGAATTTAATTTTTTAAAATTTTATTACTATTATTATTTATTTTTTACAACAGGATTGCTAGATAGAAATGTGGTGACATGAACTAGGGTGGGCAATCCGTCAACACAATTCAATCCGGCTTTAAATATGCAGCTTTGATAAAACGAGACAAATAACACGGATTTAACAATTTTAAAACATATAATTTTAAGGTTATTTTGGAAAAACTTAAATAAGTAGTTTTTTAATTTTTCAGAAATAAGCTAAAAACTACTTATTTGATGCATATTTTCTTTTGGCAAGATTCAAATAAGCCATGACACAAATTTAACGAAATACTCCCATATAAACAACAAATTTTGCCAATAAATAAGAAGGGTAAAATGATAATTTCAAAAATATGCATGAGGGTAATATGGAAATTTCATAATTTTCACAAATAATGTGATCCCACATTATAATAATTTACAAAAAGCAAAAAAGCAACCAAAAAAAAAAAAAAAATCCCAAATGAATTTATAAAAAAGCCAAAAAGCAACCAAAAAAATGCTGTTTTTTTTCTATCTTCCCAAAACAGCTTTTAGTTTTTTATTTTTTGAACAAAACAGCCTTTAGTTAGATAGTAGATATACAAGTTTCAATTTGCGAAATCTGATTGTACGAGCAAGAAATATACCTCGCATGTGTATTTCTTGTAATCGAGCTTGCTCTTCTTCAAATAACGTAATGTGACTTAAAAACACAACTCTGATGAGCTTATTGGCGGGTGTGTGCCGAAAAACTTTTCCGATACTTAAGTTAGAACTCTTAAAATCAATATAAGAAAAACTCTCAAGTATTCTGTGAGTAAAGTTGCGTTACCTCGTTCTAGGTTAGCTCTGAGCTTTTATATATTGTGAAAAATAAAATCCTAGTAGGATTCTAATTCTTCTTCATAGAATCCTATCAGGAGTTCATCTTTTAAAGGATAAAGTTCATCTTTTAAAACCCTTATCACCAAAATCCCAGTGAAATGGCCTAACTTCCAGGCTAGCAACTGAGCTAAACAAACCACTAGCCTGGTTGCATAGGTTGAAACTATCTCCAAGTAAGAATGTCGAGCAAAACATTACACTGTGCTAACCTTGTTCAGCAAACCTTTGTCAAGTTAAACATATCGGTTAAAGACTTAACATAACCTTTCAACCCCGATCAAGAACTTAGCATGCCTTTCTGCATGGTTAACATCATATATTGTTTGTCCGATTGATACTTGCATGACGTTTCCAGGTCGACATCCAAGTTCCTTTTGCCTGATCAACATCTAAGCACCGTTTACTCAGTCCAACTGATTAAGCCTAACAATATCCATTTGCAAGGTCATCAGAGTCAAACCTGACATGGTGTCACGACCCAAACCCGCCCCTATGGGTTTAGCACCGTAATCGGCCAGTAATCCGAGATTACCGAAGGCCTGCTTAACAGTAAGACAGCATTACAGAGTATAGGGGCATGGCGGAAGCCAAAACAGTAATTAAACAATGTTCAATGAGCTGTGACCGTCTGTATGCAAAAAGACTTTTCATAACATATATACTATCAGTACCAAAACAGTATATACAGTATTTACGATCATCCAGGTCAGGGACTTAATCCCTATTAAGACAGTACAGTACAGTGCTATCAGTCGATACAGTATTACAAAACAGATATAGAGACAGATGGGGGAAACTAAAACACCCCAAAGCCGTAGCTTGAACGGGCTCGGAACCTCACAGTGAGGCACAGTGGTTGGCTTTGACAAAAGGGAGTCTAACCCACGCTCCTAGCTCCGGTCTGGTGCCTGGACACCTACATATATATCTGAACAGTGAGCTAAAGCCTAGTGAATAACATAATGCGTAAAGAGGTTAAGAATGAAGGTCCTTTCAGTATTGAAAACAGTCGATTGATTCAGTATATCAGTCATTTAGTCATAACAGTCATATGTGGTACATCCATTAGCAGAACAGTACAGTAAACAATAGGTCTTGAAAGACCGAGCAGTCAATGATGGCCATCATAACATTAAACAGAAGTTCCAAGATAGAAACTAACAGAGATCTCTGTAACAGTAGCAGTAACAGTAACAGTAGTTGCTATGGACGCCACAATACAGCTCAGAATAGAGGACATACATTCATTCAGTTAACAGTATCAATTCAGAAACAGTACAGTTTAACCATTCAGAAGATATTCATATTTGAACATATCTTTACACAGTTGTTACTCACAGAGTTCAGGGCTACAGTTAAGCTAGAGCGCATCCTCAGATGCCAACCTTACACAGTTTACAGGATGAACACACACTAAGTTCACATTCGGGAATCAAAGACTTAGTCCCTACTTAGACTCGGTGCGGTTCTATATCTATATCCTCATTAAGATGCTTTAAACTAGGCCTAAGAATACCTAGAATGAAATGAGGATGCAAAGATGCACTTTAAAAACACTTTCAGAATTCTCAGAAAAACAAGGTCCCGCTCAAGCGTGGCTTTCCCCGCTCGAGCGGATATGCAGACAAAGGTTCCCCGCTCGAGCGTCACTTGCCTCGCTCGAGCGGACTGCAAAATATGGCAAAAGTACTGGATGTGTGAAAATCACGCTCGATGGGCGCTCGACACTCGCTCGAGCTTGTGACACAAGTTCCCGCTCAAGCGTGCATGTCCCCGCTCGAGCGTACTGTAAAACAATGCAAAGTGCTGGGAGCACGAATTCCATGCTCGAGCGCCAATTTCCCCGCTCGAGCGTGAGTCCAAATTCTAGAAATTCCAGATTTGAACCTCAAGCTCAAAACCAAGTTTTAATGCACCAAATTCGATCCTTTTGGGCTAATTTTCTGGAAAACACTTGTAAACTCATAGTATTACATGATTCAAAGCTCAATTTGTAAAATCAAAGCCCAAAGGTGAGTCAATTAAATCCATTTTCAAACCAAAGTTCAAGAACATATTTCCAATGTGACATGCATGAATTTAAACCAATTCAAAGCTTCAATCACTAGCTCAAATGAGTCAATTTCTCCATAAACAAGATGAATTCATGGTCCAATGCAAAAATATGAACATACATGTGGAATTTCATGGACAAAAATCTTCAAAACTCAAGAATAGCAACATGCATGCATGAATTCCTACTCAATTCAATGTATTAAGCTAATTTTGACTCCAATCTTCAATATAACAAGAATCAAGCAAGAACTAACTCAAAGACAAGTTTAAGAAGGTGGATTTTCTACCTTAGACCTTGAGTATCAAGTGTAGGAAGCTCAATTATGAAATCAACCTTCAATCTCTTTAATTCACCAAGCAAATCACAAGATGGAACTCAAATTCTCTCACTCTCTCCCTCTCTTCTCTCTTGGTCGGCTATGGCTCAAGAAATGGGTTGATAAAATGAAATGAAATCAAGTCCCAAATGTTGTAGAGATAGGCCACTAAGTGGCATTTTGGTAAATAAGGCCAACTCTTATAATTTAGTTTATTTAATATAATTTAATCATACCAAATCACATTTCAAATAAATATGCCATAAAATCACATAAATCATGATTAACACATATCACTAATCAATTTCAGATTCGGCCGCCGATAAGGCCTTCAATTTGCAGTTTAAAACATAAAACATGAACATATAGTTTAACAGTCGAACAGATAGAAATGCATTTAAACTAGTACATTCAATCAGTCAGTTCAGTATTTCAGCTGATTCAATAACTTATCATAATCAGTTTCAGTTTAACAGTAATTAGTGGTTAACCAGTAATCAGTGGTGAGGGTTATTACAGTCTCCCCTCCTTAAAAAGAGTTTGGTCCTCCAAACTCGAATTACCTTCATTCTGGAAGAAAACAGGACTCAGTGGAAATAGTTCAGGATATCTCTTCAGCATATCATCTTCCCTTTCCCAAGTGGCATAGACGCCACCATGGTTTTGCCAGTCAACTTTCACTAACGGAATCTCTTTGTTTCTCAACTTCTTGATCCGTCTGTTTATAATCTGAATAGGCCGTTCCTCGTAAGTGTAGTCATCACTCAGCACTACATGAGTAGGCTCAATCACATGGAAAGGATCCCGGAGGTAATCCCTCAACATAGAAATGTGGAAGACGTTATGCATATGCTCCATTACAGGAGGAAGCGCTACTTGATATGTCACTTGATTGATTTTCTCAATAATCTCATACGGTCCGATATATCTCGGCGCTAGCTTACCCTTGACTCCAAAACGAGTCTGGCCTTTCATTGGTGTCACTTTCACAAAAACGTGATCACCTACTTTATACTCTCTGTCTTGCCTTCTAACGTCCGCATAACTTTTCTGTCTGCTCTGTGCGGTTTTCAGTCTCTGTTGAACCAATTTCACTTTCTCGGTAGTTTCATAGACAATCTCGGGCCCAAGCAAAGGCCCATCTCCAACTTCTGCCCAGCAAATCGGAGATCTACATTTTCTGCTATACAAAGCCTCGAAAGGCGCCATATCGATGCTTGAATGAAAGCTGTTGTTGTAAGCAAATTCGGCTAAAGGCAAATGGCTTTCCCAATTTCCCTGGAAATCAAGGACACACATTCTCAGTAAATCCTCCAAAGTCTGGATGGTTCCTTCCGACTGACCATCTGTCTGAGGATGGTATGCACTACTCAGTCTCAGTTTAGTTCCCAATGTTGTCTGTAAGCTTTGCCAAAATCTCGATGTAAACTTCGAGTCCTTATCAGAAACAATAGACACAGGCACTCCATGCAATTTAACAATCTCATCAATATAGATTACAGCCAATTTGTCCGTATTATAAATTGTTTTGACAGGTAAGAAATGAGCAGATTTAGTCAGTCTATCAACAATAACCCAAATTGAATCCATACCTTTACTGGAGTGAAGTAAACCAACAATAAAATCCATGGTAATATGTTCCCATTTCCACTCTGGTATCGGTAAGGGTTGCAGTAAACCTGCGGGTCGTTGATGTTCGGCTTTAACTTGTTGGCAATGAAGACATTTTTACACAAAATCAGCAATCTCTTTCTTCATTCCCGGCCACCAGAAATTCAGCTTCAAGTCTTGGTATATTTTTGTATTTCCTGGATGGAGAGACAATTTTGAATTGTGGCCCTCTTGCAGAACTCTTCTTTTCAGTTCAGAATCATTCAGTACATACAATCTTCCCTAAAAGTTCAACACATTATTCTCAAATTTGAAATCCGGCCTCGGTTTGGATTCTCGTTCTTCGATGATCTTCTTCAAGAAGTCATCCTGTTGCTGTTTTTCTTTAATTTCTTCAATCAGTGCCGGTTGAGTAGAAATAGCAGCTATTGTTCCACCTTGTTCATGCAAAACAATCTCAATTTTAGACTTTTCAAGGTCACATAGCAACTCTTTCTGTCCGGTGAGTAAACAGGCTAAGTTCCCAATCGATTTCCGACTCAATGCATCGGCAACGGTGTTGGCTTTCCCCGGATGGTACAAAATCTGTAGGTCATAGTCTTTAATCAATTCTAGCCATCTTCGCTGTCTCATGTTCAGTTCTTTCTGTGTGAAGAAGTATTTCAAACTCTTGTGGTCGGTATACACCTCACATGTCGCCCCATAAAGGTAGTGACGCCAAATTTTCAATGCAAACATTACTGCGGCAAGTTCTAAGTCATGGGTTAGGTAGTTCTTTTCATGCGGTCTCAGTTGTCAGGAAGCATAGGCAATAACTCTCCCATTCTGCATTAAAACACATCCCAAACCCTTATGAGAAGCATCACTAAAAATGGTAAAACCATTCGTACCTAAAGGTAGGGTAAGAACCGGTGCAGTCACAAGTCGAGTTTTCAACTCTTGGAATGCTGATTCTCTTTGGTCAGTCCAGTCGAATGATATCCCCTTCTGAGTCAACTGTGTTAGTGGTAAGGCAATTTTGGAGAAGTCTTTGACAAATCTTCTGTAATACCCGGCTAACCCTAAAAAGCTTCGGACTTCTGTAACATTTGTTGGTCTAGGCCAATTTACCACGGCTTCAACTTTCTGTGGGTCAACTGAAATGCCATCTCTACTAATAACATGTCCCAAAAACATAACATGATCAAGCCAAAATTCACATTTACTCAATTTCGCATACAGTTTCTGTTCTCTTAGGGTTTGTAAGGCAAGTCTCAGATGATGTTCATGTTCTTCTCTACTTTTAGAATAAATCAGAATGTCGTCTATAAATACAACAATAACGTCATCGAGGAATGGTTTAAAAATTCTGTTCATAAGGTCCATAAATGCAGCAGGTGCATTGGTAACTCCGAAAGGCATAACTAGGAATTCGTAATGTCCATACCTCGTTCGAAAAGCAGTTTTGTCAATGTCCTCTGGTTTAACTTTCAGCTGATGATATCCGGATCTGAGATCAATCTTAGAGAACACTTGAGCACCCTGTAACTGATCAAATAAGTCATCAATACGCGGCAATGGATATTTATTTTTCACAGTTACCTTATTCAGTTCACGGTAGTCAATACAAAGTCTCAGTGAGCCGTCTTTCTTTTTCACAAACAAGACAGGCGCGCCCCATGGCGAAGTACTGGGCCTGATGAACTTCTTATTTAACAATTCTTGAAGTTGCACTTTCAATTCCTTTAGTTCAGTTGGAGCCATTCGGTAAGGAGCTTTAGATACTGGCTGTGTACCCGGAATCACATCAACGGTGAACTCAATCTCCCTATCCATCAAATCCCCTGGCAGATCATCTGGAAAAACATCTGGGAATTCTCTAACTATAGGAATACTGTTCATATTAGCGTTAACATCAGTAGATATAGTCAATACAGAACAGAAATACCCTTTATACCCCTTTCTAATCAGTTTGTATGTGTCACGACCCAAACCCGCCCCTATGGGTTTAGTACCGTAACCGGCCAGTAATCCAAGATTACCGAAGGCCTGCTTAACAGTAATACAGTAAAACAGAGTACAGGGGCATGGCGGAAGCCAATACAGTAAATAAACAATGTCCAATGAGCTGTGACAGTCTGTATGCCAAAAAGATTTTTCATACATTTATACGGAACAGTACCAAACAGTATGCACAATATTTACAATATACAGTACAGGGACTTAATCCCTATTAAGCAGTACGGTAACAGTCTATACTGTATTACAAAAATAGTACAAGGCAGACGGGGAAATAAAAACACCCCTAAGCCATAGCTTGGCAGGCTCGGAACCTCGCAGTGAGGTACGGTGGTTGGCTTGACAAAACTGGAGTTACCCTGACGCTCCTAGCTGCGGTCTGGTGCCTGTACACCTACATATATATGAGCAGTGAGCTAAAGCCCAGTGAATAACATAATGCGTAAAGAGGTTTAGAATGAATGTCCCTACAGTAATGAAAACGGTTCATTAAATCAGTATTCCAGTCTTTCAGTCAATCAGTCATATGTGGTACATCCGTTAGCATAACAGTACAGTAAGCAGTAGGTTTTAAAGACCAAACAGTAATGATGGCCATCAATCAGTAAACAGTAGTGGTTCCACAAGGGAACCGACAGAGATCTCTGTAACAGTAACAGTAACAGTAGACAGTAGGTGCTAAGGATGCCACAGTACAGTTCAGAATATAGGACATACATTCATCCAGTAAACAGTAAACAGTTTAGTAAACAGTTCAGTTCAGTATTCAGAAGATAATCATTTTGAACATATCTTTACACAATTGTTACTCACAGAGTTCTGGGCTACAGTAGGCTAGAGCGTCTCCTCGGAATGCCAACCCTATACAGTTAACAGATTGAACACACTCTAAGTTTCACAGTTGGGAAAGATAATTATTAACTCCCTATTATGCCTCGGTGTGTTCTACATCTATATCCTCATTAAGATGTCTAAAACTAGGCCTAAGAATGCCTGTGATGGAATGAGGATGCAAAGATGTACACAGAAAACATTTTCAGAATTTTCAGTGAAACAGGGTCCCGCTCGAGCGCAGGTTTCCCCCGCTCGAGCGGACATGTAACAAAGGTACCCGCTCGAGCGGCAACTATCCCGCTCGAGCGTACTGTAAAAGTACTGGATGGGTGAATTCTCCGCTCGACTCCCGCTCGAGCGTGAGACACAAGGCCCCGCTCGAGCGGACTGTAAACAAGGCCAAAGTGCTGGGAGCTTGATTTCCCCGCTCGAGCGTCACTTCCCCCGCTCGAGCGGACGACCAAAATCTGGAAAACCCAGATTCAAACTCCAAGTTCAAAACCAAGTTTTCAAACACCAAAATCGATCCTCTTGGGCCCATTTTCTGGAAAACTCTTGTAAACACATAGAATAACATGTTTCAAAACTAAATTTAAGAAATCAAGACCTAAAGGTGTTTAATTCAACTCCAATTCAAAACCATTTTTCAAGAGCAATGCTCAAATAGAATATGCATGGGTTAAAAACCATTTCAAAGCTTCAATTCTTGCTCTAATGAGCTTCTTCCTTTCAAAACAAGTTGAAAACATGGACTCAAGCTTAATTATGAATATGCATGTGACAATTTGCCATGAAATCAACTCACAATTCATCAATACACACATGCATGCATGGAATGAGTCCTAATCCAACATGCTAGAACTAATTCATGGCTCAACTCTCAAATTTGGCATGAATCATGCAAGAACAATCTTAAATACAACGATGAGAGGTTCAATTACCTTACCTAGGTCTTGTAACTCAAATGTAGAAGCTTAAAGATGCAAAACTCCTTCAATTCTACCAAGTTCTCTAGCAAATCAACAAGAACAACCCAACTCTCTCTCTCTCTGTCTCTCTCTCTCTCTCTAGTTTGGTGGTGAGACAACAAATGAGTTTATGAAATGTTTTGTATAAGGCTCAAGTGATGTATAAGGCTCAAAAGTGGAGATAGTGGGCCATTAAGTGGTCTAAATGTAAATATGTCCATTTCATGTAATTTGACACCATTTAATCTAATTTAATCCAGTTTAATCATACTAAATCAACTTCCAATTAAATATACCATAAAATCACATAAAATCACATAAATTATGGCAATTACAAATCACTAATCAATTTCTGGTTCGGCCGCCGATAAGGCCTTCAATTTACAGTCTAAACAAAACAGACTGAACAGATAATTAAACAGTTAAACAGATAAAATGCAATTCAAACAGATACAGGCAATCGATTCAGTTTTAGATTTAGTCAGTCAGTTCAGTAATTCAGTCAGTTCAATTATCAGTCATAGTCAGTCTTAGTTTAGCAGTAATCGGTACTCAATCAGTGACTTATCGGTAATTTGTGTGAGGGTTATTACAGTCTCTCCTCCTTAAAAAGAGTTTAGTCCTCTAAACTCGAGTTACCTTCATTTTGGAAGAAGACAGGATTCAGTGGGAACAAGTCAGGATATCTCTTAGCCATGTCATCTTCCATTTCCCAAGTGGCATACACGCCACCATGATTTTGCCAGTCAACTTTCACTAACGGGATCTCTTTGTTCCTCAATTTCTTGATCCGTCTGTTTACAATCTGTATTGGCCGTTCGTCGTAAGTGTAGCCATCACTCAACACTATCCGAGTAGGCTCTATCACATGGAAAGGATCCCGGAGATAATCTCTCAACATCAAAATGTGGAAGACGCTGTGCATATGCTCCATTTCAAGAGGAAACGCAACTTGATACGCCACCGGATTGATTTTCTCAATAATCTCATACGGTCCGACATATCTTGGCGCTAACTTGCCTTTGACTCCAAAACGAGTCTGGCCTTTCATCGGTGTCACTTTCACAAACACGTGATCACCCACTTCATATTCTCTGTCTCGCCTTCTGATATCTGCATAACTTTTCTGTCTGCTCTGCGTAGTTTTCAGTCTCTGTTGTATCAGTTTTACTTTCTCAGTCATCTCATATACAATCTCGGGCCCAAGCAAAGGCCCATCTCCAACTTCTGCCCAGCAAATCGGAGATCTACATTTTTTGCCATACAATGCCTCGAAAGGCGCCATACCAATACTTGAATGATAACTGTTGTTGTAGGCGAATTCAGCTAATGGCAAATGGCTTTCCCAGTTTCCCTGAAAATCAAGGACACACATTCTCAATAAATCCTCCAGAGTTTGGATGGTCCTTTCTGACTGACTATCTGTCTGAGGATGATAGGCACTACTCAGTCTCAGTTCAGTTCCCAATGCAGTCTGTAGGCTTTGCCAAAACCTCGATGTAAACTTTGAATCCCTGTCAGAAACAATGGACACAGGCACTCTATGCAGTCTAACAATTTCATCAATATAGAGTATAGCCAATTTGTCCGCATTATAAATTGTCTTAACAGGTAAGAAGTGAGCAGATTTAGTCAGTCTATCAACAATAACCCAAATTGAGTCCATACCTTTACTGGAGCGAGGCAATCCAACGATAAAGTCCATGGTAATATGTTCCCATTTCCACTCCGGTATGGGTAAGGGTTGTAGTAAGCCTGCGGGTCGTTGATGTTCCGCTTTGACTTGTTGGCAATGAAGACATTTCGATACAAAATCAGCAATTTCTTTCTTCATCCCCGGCCACCAAAAGTTCTGTTTCAGATCTTGGTACATTTTCGTGTTTCCTGGGTGGATAGAAAATTTTGAGTTGTGGCCTTCTTGCAGAACTCTTCTTTTCAATTCAGTATCATTCGGCACACACAGCCTTTCATGAAATTTCAGTACATTATTTTTAAATTTGAATCCCGGTCTTGGTTTAGATTCTCTTTCTTCGATGATCTTCCTCAAGAAGTCATCCTGTTTTTGTTTCTCTTTAATCTCTTCAATCAAAGCCGGTTGAGCAGAAATAGCAGCTAAGGTTCCCCCTTGTTCTCGCAAAACAATTTCAATTTCAGATTTTTCAAGGTCACAAAGCAACTCTCTCTGCCCGGTAAGCAAACAGGCTAAGTTCCCAATCGATTTCTGACTCAAAGCATCGGCAACGGTGTTGGCTTTTCCCGGATGATACAATATCTGTAAGTCATAATCTTTAATCAGTTCTAGCCATCTCCGCTGTCTCATGTTCAATTCTTTCTGGGTGAAGAAATATTTCAGACTTTTGTGATCAGTGTATACTTCAGATGTCGCCCCATACAGATAGTGACGCCAGATTTTTAATGCAAATACCACTGCAGCAAGTTCCAGATCATGGGTTGGGTAGTTCTTTTCATGAGGTCTCAATTGTCGGGAAGCATAAGCAATCACTCTCCCATTCTGCATTAAAACACACCCCAAACCCTTATGAGAAGCATCACTAAAAACAGTATAACCGTCCGTACTTGAAGGTAGGGTAAGAACAGGTGCAGTCACCAGTCGAGTTTTCAACTCTTAGAACGCTGATTCCCTTTGGTCAGTCCAGTCAAATGATATCCTCTTCTGAGTCAGTTGAGTCAATGGTAAGGCAATTTTGGAGAAATCTTTGACAAATCTTTTGTAATATCCAGCTAATCCCAAAAAGCTTCGGATTTCTGTCACATTTGTTGGTCTAGGCCAGTTCACTACAGCTTCAATTTTCTGCGGATCAACAGAAATTCCATCTTTGCTAACAACATGCCCCAAAAACATAACATGATCAAGCCAAAACTCACATTTAGACAGTTTAGCATACAGTTTCTGTTCTCTTAGGGTCTGTAGGGCAAGTCTCAGATAATGTTCATGTTCTTCTATACTTTTGGAGTAAATCAATATGTCATCAATGAATACAACAATAAAGTCATCAAGGTATGGTTTAAAGATTCTATTCATGAGGTCCATAAATGCTGCTGGTGCATTGGTAACTCCAAAAGGCATAACTAAAAATTCGTAATGTCCATACCTTGTTCTAAAAGCAGTCTTATCAATGTCTTCTGGTTTAACCTTCAACTGATGGTGTACGGGGAGCAAATATTCCGGCAAGCCCGTACTCCTTTCTTCCAAGCTCCGTTTCTGTCCGATCACCTGTGAACACAACGGCGGTGAGCTACCCGGCGGTGTGTGGCCGGAAAACCCCTCCGACGATCAAGTTAACACACACCTTGGGATAGAGAGAGAAAGAGGGGAGAGTGTTTGGTGTAAGTATTTTCTTACCGAGTGTCCGTCCCGTATGGGGGGCGCAGACATGCCTATATACCCTCTGCGCCCCATATCCACTCCCAGTCATCTCCTGACACGTGGCTCTGCTATCCCATCTGTCAGCATAAACCTTGCTGAACATCACCTAATCTCAACTGCCAGCCTTCTCTGCTGGAGCTCGGCAGCCGAGCTGCTCTACCCGTGGCCGGGCTGTGCTGCCTACCCAAGCACTTCATTGGCCAAGCTCAAGAGAACCGGGCTAGGCAACATCTCTGTAAAGTCGTGCCCGGGACATCTCGTGCTCACCAGTGGTCGGCCTTCCTGCCGAGCAAACAAGTATCTCTGCCGACTGCGCCTTTCCGGGCGCCGGTCATTTAACTGATTGTTCGGCCCTCCTGCCGAGCAGACAGGTAGCTCGGCTGACGAGGCCTTTCCGGGCGCCGATCAGTCGACCTGACTAGCTGCGTTGCCTTAACCGAGCAAATTCTTTCCGGACTGGGCGGCGCATGTTCGGCCCAACACCTGCCCGGCCCAAGTCCTAGTAGCCCAATTCTGGGCGGATCGCAGATCATCTCGGCCCAATGCCACATTGGGCTTCCAACCTGCTCGGTTGTTACCTCGGCCCAATTCCAGATCATAAATCTCCCTCTCAGATGGTATCCGGATCTGAGATCAACCTTAGAAAACACTTGAGCACCCTGTAACTGATCAAATAAGTCATCAATACGAGGCAATGGGTATTTATTCTTCATGGTTACCTTGTTCAGCTCACGGTAATCAATACACAGTCTCAGTGAGCCGTCTTTCTTTTTGACAAACAAAACCGGTGCGCCCCACGGTGAAATACTGGGCCTGATGAACTTCTTGTCTAACAATTCCTGTAGTTGCACTTTCAATTCTTTCAGTTCAGTTGGAGCCATTCTGTAAGGAGCTTTAGATACTGGCTGTGTTCCCAGAATCACATCAACGGTGAATTCAATCTCCCTGTCAATCAAATCCCCTAGCAAATTATCTGAAAAAACATCTGGGAACTCTCTGACTATGGGAATGCTGTTCACATTAGCATTATCATCAATAGATACAGTCAATACAGAACACAGATACCCTTTACACCCCTTTCTAATCAATTTAACAGCTTTTACAAATGAAATCAAATACGGAGGAGGTACCACTCCACTCCCACTAAACACAAATTCAGACAAACCCGGTGGACGGAAAACTACTTGTTTCGTTACACAGTCTATGGTGGCATGATATTTCGTTAACCAGTCCATCCCCAATATTACATCAAAATGATCAATGCTCAATGGCAGTAAATCAATAAACAGATGCATATCCCTAACAATAATCTCACAAGCAGGATACATATATGCACATGTCATGGATCCCCCAATAGGTGATGATACAGCTAGCAGATAATTCATGGGTTCTAAGGGTCTATTCAATTTTCGCGAGAAAGCATGCGATACATAAGAATGTGTCGACCCCGAATCAATCAGTACATATGCATTCTGAGCACAAATAGAAAGAATACCTGACACCACGGTCTCGGTATTTTGCACGTCTCCCGGTACTAGGGCGAACACATGGCCCTGCCTTATAGGCTCTTTCCCGGTAGCTTTGGGGTTCGGTTTTGGTGCCACGGTTGATGCTGCGGCGCTGCCTGCAGCTTTACTATTGCTCGGAGCAGTGGAAGGGCAATCTTTCACCATGTGGCCCACCTTGCCACACCTGTAACAAGCACCAGAGATTTTATAACAAACTCCCTTATGATTCTTACCACATTCAGAACAGGGTGGTATGAAACCACTCCCTTGGCTGGGGCTAGTCGTTGACCCCGTATTCTGTTTCTTGCTCAATGGGTTATGCTTGCCTTTCTTGAATTTAAAATTCTGCCTTTTACCACGCCATTCAGACACTGGTGTTTCAGTTTTCAATGCCTCGATGTTTGCTTCAGCCATCAAGGCTCGGTCAAGGACATTCACATAAGTCGGTAATTTTAGAACATTTATTCTATCCAGTATCGCAACATTCAGGCCGCCTTCGAACCTCCTGGCCTTCTTATACTCGGTGTCCACCATGTGTGGTGCATATCTAGCAAGCCCGGTGAACTTCGTTTCATATTCAGCAACAGACATTGTGCCCTGTCTTAACTGTTCGAATTTAGTGACCTTTCTGTCCCTGACACACTGAGGGAAGTACTTTTCAAAGAAGGCTACTTTGAATTGAGCCCAAGTCATAGCAGTGTTGTCATCACGAGTAAGCATCCACCACCTTCTAGCCTCTTCTTGCAGCGTGAAAGTGGCCAACATTACTTTATGTGCCTTCGAGCACGGAAACACCTCAAACAATTTTTCGGTCTCCAAAACCCACGCTTCAGCCTTTAACGGTTCAAGGCCTCCCTAAAAGGATGGCGGTTTCAGTTTGCTGAACTTCTGGGTAAGAGCAATTATGTCCCCATCATTATCATTCACATTCTGGTCCGACTGTACCGGAGGAGGATGTGGGGGCTGTTGATTCTGTTGTTACTCAAGTCTAGCAGTTATCAGTTCCATCATTCTTTCCATTCTTGCCATTCTTGCCTCAGTGGATGAGGATTCAGATTCATTTGCTTTATCCATTTCACTATAGGCAGTTATAATAGTTGTAACAGTTATCAACATAGACAGTCATTTCTTTAAGCAGGTTAACACATTAGCATATAATCAGTCATGTCATAACCACACACTTTTCATGCTCATGAAATGCCCTACTGTTTTTCTAGGACACCCTATAGCTCATCTGGACACGTGTGTGCGGTATAACTCGTGGTTAAGTATCGCTCTGATACCACTCTGTCACGACCCAAACCCGCCCCTATGGGTTTAGTACTGTAACCGGCCAGTAATCCAAGATTACCGAAGGCCTGCTTAACAGTAATACAGTAAAACAGAGTACAGGGGCATGGCGGAAGCCAATACAGTAAATAAACAATGTCCAATGAGCTGTGACAATCTATATGCCAAAAAGATTTTTCATACATTTATACGGAACAGTACCAAACAGTATGCACAATATTTACAATATACAGTACAGGGACTTAATCCCTATTAAGCAGTACGGTAACAGTCTATACAGTATTACAAAAACAGTACAAGGCAGACGGGGAAATAAAAACATCCCTAAGCCATAGCTTGGCAGGCTCGGAACCTCGCAGTGAGGTACGGTGGTTGGCTTGACAAAACTGGAGTTACCCTGACGCTCCTAGCTGCGGTCTGGTGCCTGTACACCTACATATATATGAGCAGTGAGCTAAAGCCCAGTGAATAACATAATGCGTAAAGAGGTTTAGAATGAATGTCCCTACAGTAATGAAAACGGTTCATTAAATCAGTATTCCAGTCTTTCAGTCAATCAGTCATATGTGGTACATCCGTTAGCATAACAGTACAGTAAGCAGTAGGTTTTAAAGACCAAACAGTAATGATGGCCATCAATCAGTAAACAGTAGTGGTTCCACAAGGGAACCGACAGAGATCTCTGTAACAGTAACAGTAACAGTAGACAGTAGGTGCTAAGGATGCCACAGTACAGTTCAGAATATAGGACATACATTCATCCAGTAAACAGTAAACAGTTTAGTAAACAGTTCAGTTCAGTATTCAGAAGATAATCATTTTGAACATATCTTTACACAATTGTTACTCACAGAGTTCTGGGCTACAGTAGGCTAGAGCGTCTCCTCGGAATGCCAACCCTATACAGTTAACAGATTGAACACACTCTAAGTTTCACAGTTGGGAAAGATAATTATTAACTCCCTATTATGCCTCGGTGTGTTCTACATCTATATCCTCATTAAGATGTCTAAAACTAGGCCTAAGAATGCCTGTGATGGAATGAGGATGCAAAGATGTACACAGAAAACATTTTCAGAATTTTCAGTGAAACAGGGTCCCGCTCGAGCGCAGGTTTCCCCCGCTCGAGCGGACATGCAACAAAGGTACCCGCTCGAGCGGCAACTATCCCGCTCGAGCGTACTGTAAAAGTACTGGATGGGTGAATTCTCTGCTCGACTCCTGCTCGAGCGTGAGACACAAGGCCCCGCTCGAGCGCCAACTTCCCCGCTCGAGCGGACTGTAAACAAGGCCAAAGTGCTGGGAGCTTGATTTCCCCGCTCGAGCGTCACTTCCCCTGCTTGAGCGGACGACCAAAATCTGGAAAACCCAGATTCGAACTCCAAGTTCAAAACCAAGTTTTCAAACACCAAAATCGATCCTCTTGGGCCCATTTTCTGGAAAACTCTTGTAAACACATAGAATAACATGTTTCAAAACTAAATTTAAGAAATCAAGACCTAAGGGTGTTTAATTCAACTCCAATTCAAAACCATTTTTCAAGAGCAATGCTCAAATAGAACATGCATGGGTTAAAAACCATTTCAAAGCTTCAATTCTTGCTCTAATGAGCTTCTTCCTTTCAAAACAAGTTGAAAACATGGACTCAAGCTTAATTATGAACATGCATGTGACAATTTGCCATGAAATCAACTCACAATTCATCAATACAAACATGCATGCATGGAATGAGTCCTAATTCAACATGCTAGAACTAATTCATGGCTTAACTCTCAAATTTGGCATGAATCATGCAAGAACAATCTTAAATACAACGATGAGAGGTTCAATTACCTTACCTAGGTCTTGTAACTCAAATGTAGAAGCTTAAAGATGCAAAACTCCTTCAATTCTACTAAGTTCTCTAACAAATCAACAAGAACAACCCAACTCTCTCTCTCTCTCTCTCTCTCTCTCTCTCTTTCTCTCTCTCTCTCTCTCTCTAGTTCGATGGTGAGACAACAAATGAGCTGATGAAATGTTTTGTATAAGGCTCAAGTGATGTATAAGGCTCAAAAGTGGAGATAGTGGGCCATTAAGTGGTCTAAATGTAAATATGTCCATTTCATGTAATTTGACACCATTTAATCTAATTTAATCCAGTTTAATCATACTAAATCAACTTCCAATTAAATATATCATAAAATCACATAAATTATGGCGATTACAAATCACTAATCAATTTCTGGTTCGGCCGCCGATAAAGCCTTCAATTTACAGTCTAAACAAAACAGACTGAACAGATAATTAAACAGTTAAACAGATAAAATGCAATTCAAACAGATACAGGCAATCGATTCAGTTTTAGATTTAGTCAGTCAGTTCAGTAATTCAGTCAGTTCAATTATCAGTCATAGTCAGTCTTAGTTTAGCAGTAATCGGTATTCAATCAGTGACTTATCGGTAATCTGTGTGAGGGTTATTACAGTATGCTTTCATAGATGAAATCAAATATGGAAGAGGTACCACTCCACTTCCGTTAAACACAAATTCGGGTAGGCCAGGTGGACGGCAAATAACTTGTTTTGTCACACAGTCTATAGTAGCATGATATTTTGCTAACCAGTTCATTCCCAATATCACGTCAAAATGATCAATGTTCAGAGGCAGTAAATCAATATACAGATGCATATCCCCAACAATAATTTCACATGCAGGGTACATGTAAGCACAAGTCACAGATCCCCCAACAGATGAAGATACAGCTAACAAGTAATTCATGGGTTCCAATGGTCTATTCAATTTTCGCGAAAAAGCATGCGATACATATGAATGTGTAGACCCCGAATCAATCAAAACATATGCATTTTGGGTACAGATTGAGAGTATACCTGACACAACGGTCTCGGTATTCTGCACATCTCCCTGTACCAGTGCAAACACTCGGCCCTGCCTCATAGGCTCTTTTCCAGTCGCTTTAGGGTTGGGTTTTGGTGGGGCAGTTGATGCTGCTGCGCTTGGTGCATCTTTACTATTGCCCTGAGGAGTGGAAGGGCAATCTTTGACCATGTGGCCCACCTTGTCACACCTGTAACAAGCACCTGAAAGTTTATAACAGACCCCTTTGTGTTTCTTAGCACATTCAGAGCAGGGCGGTATGGAATTACTTCCCTGACTAGAGCTGGTGGTTGACCCTGAGTTTTGCTTTTTGTTCAGTGGGTTGTTTCTACCTTTCTTGAATTTGAAACCCCGTTTCTTACCACGCCATTCAGACGTTGGTGTTTCAGTTTGTTTCAGTGCTTCAATATTTGATTCAGCTATAATGGCCCGGTCAAGAACATCCACATACTTGTGCAATTTCAACACATTAATTCTGTCAAGTACTTCGACATTAAGGCCGCCTTCGAATTTCCTAGCCTTCTTGTAGTCAGTGTCTACCATATGTGGTGCATATCTAGCAAGTTCAGTAAACTTTGTTTCATACTCGGCTACCGACATGGTGCCTTGTCTCAGCTGTTCAAACTCAGTCACTTTTCTGTCCCTGACACACTGAGGGAAATACTTTTCGAAGAAGGCTCCTTTGAATTGAGCCCAAGTCATAACGATGTTGGTGTCACGGACTAGCATCCACCACCTTCTAGCATCTTCTTGTGAGGTGAAGGTAGCTAGCAACACTTTATGTGCTTCAGAGCACGGAAACGCTTCGAACAATTTTTCTGTCTCAAGAACCCATGCTTCAGCTTTCAAGGGTTCAAGGCCTCCCTGAAAGGCTGACGGTTTCATCTTGCTAAACTTTTGTGTCAGAGCTATTATATCATCATTAACAGGTGGCTCTGGCTGTACTAGAGGAGGTGGGGGCTGTTGGTTCTGTTGTTGCCCTAGTCTTTCAGTTAATAGTTCCACCATTCTCTCCAGCCTTGCCATTCTCGCCTCAGAGGATTCAGATTCATCAACATTTATTGCGTTGTCCATTTCACTATAAGCAGTTATAGCAATTATAAACATAAGCAGTTATATGTTTAAACACATTAACACATATTCATGTCATGGCTACACACACTTTTCATGCTCATGTAATGCCCTATTACTTTTCTAGGACATCCTATAGCTCATTTGGACACGTGTGTGCAGTATAACTCGTGGTTTAATAACGCTCTGATACCACTCTGTCACGACCCAAACCCGCCCCTATGGGTTTAGCACCGTAACCGGCCAATAATCCGAGATTACCGAAGGCCTGCTTAACAGTAAGACAGTATTACAGAGTATAGGGGCATGGCAGAAGCCAAAACAGTAATTAAACAATGTCCAATGAGCTGTGACAGTCTGTATGCAAAAAGAATTTTCATAACATATATGCTATCAGTACCAAAACAGTATGTATAGTATTTACGATCATCCAGGTCAGGGACTTAATCCCTATTAAGACAGTACAGTACAGTGCTATCAGTCGATACAGTATTACAAAACAGATACAGAGACAGATGGGGGAAACTAAAACACCCCAAAGCCGTAGCTTGAACGGGCTCGGAACCTCACAGTGAGGCACAGTGGTTGGCTTTGACAAAAGGGAGTCTAACCCATGCTCCTAGTTCCGGTCTGGTGCCTGGACACCTACATATATATATAAACAGTGAGCTAAAGCCCAGTGAATAACATAATGCATAAAGAGGTTAAGAATGAATGTCCTTTCAGTATTGAAAACAGTCGATTGATTCAGTATATCAGTCATTCAGTCATAACAGTCATATGTGGTACATCCATTAGCAGAATAGTACAGTAAACAACAGGTCTTGAAAGACCGAGCAGTCAATAATGGCCATCATAACAATAAACAGAAGTTCCAAGATAGGAACTAACAGAGATCTCTGTAACAGTAGCAGTAGCAGTAACAGTAACAGTAACAGTAGTTGCTATGGATGCCACAATACAGTTCAGAATAGAGGACATATATTCATTCAGTTAACAGTATCAATTCAGAAACAGTACAGTTTAACCATTCAGAAGATATTCATATTTGAACATATCTTTACACAGTTGTTACTCACAGAGTTCAGGGCTACAGTTAAGCTAGAGCGCGTCCTCAGATGTCAACCCTACACAGTTTACAGGATGAACACATACTAAGTTCACATTCGGGAATCAAAGACTTAGTTCCTACTTAGACTCGGTGCGGTTCTACATCTATATCCTCATTAAGATGCTTTAAACTAGGCCTAAGAATACCTAGAATGAAATGAGGATGCAAAGATGCACTTTAAAAACACTTTCAGAATTCTCAGAAAAACAGGGTCCTGCTCGAGCGTGGCTTTCCCCGCTCGAGCGGACATGCAGACAAAGGTTCCCCGCTCGAGCGTCACTTGTCCCGCTAGAGCGGACTGCAAAATATGGCAAAAGTACTGGATGTGTGAAAATCACGCTCGATAGGTGCTTGACACCAGCTCGAGCTTGTGACACAAGTTCCCGATCGAGCGTGCATTTCCCCGCTCAAGCGTAATGTAAAACAATGCAAAGTGTTGGGAGCACGAATTCCACGCTCGAGCGCCAATTTCCCCGCTCGAGCGTGAGTCCAAATTCTGAAAATTCCAGATTTGAACCTCAAGCTCAAAACCAAGTTTTAATAAACCAAGTTTTAATGCACCAAATTCGATCCTCTTGGGCTAATTTTCTAGAAAACACTTGTAAACTCATAGTATTACATGATTCAAAGCTCAATTTGTAAAATGAAAGCCCAAAGGTGAGTCAATTAAATCCATTTTCAAACCAAAGTTCAAGAACATATTTCCAATGTGACATGCATGAATTTAAACCAATTTAAAGCTTCAATCACTAGCTCAAATGAGTCAATTTCTCCATAAACAAGATGAATTCATGGTCCAATGCAAAAATATGAACATGCATGTGGAATTTCATGGACAAAAATCTTCAAAACTCAAGAATGGCAACATGCATGCATGAATTCCTACTCAATTCAATGTATTAAGCTAATTTTGACTCCAATCTTCAATATAACAAGAATCAAGCAAGAACTAACCCAAAGACAAGTTTAAGAAGGTGGATTTTCTACCTTAGACCTTGAGTATCAAGTGTAGGAAGCTCAATTATGAAATCAACCTTCAATCTCTTTAATTCACCAAGCAAATCACAAGATGGAACTCAAATTCTCTCACTCTCTCCCTCTCGTCTCTCTTGGTCGGCTATGGCTCAAGAAAGGGGTTGATAAAATGAAATGAAATCAAGTCCCAAATGTTGTAGAGATAGGCCACTAAGTGGCATTTTGGTAAATAAGGCCAACTCTTATAATTTAGCTTATTTAATCTAATTTAATCATACCAAATCACATTTCAAATAAATATGCCATAAAATCACATAAATCATGATTAACACATATCACTAATCAATTTCGGATTCGGCCGCCGATAAGGCCTTCAATTTGCAGTTTAAAACATAAAACATGAACAGATAGTTTAACAGTCGAACTGATAGAAATGCATTTAAACTAGTACATTCAATCAGTCAGTTCAATATTTCAGTCGATTCAATTACTTATCATAATTAGTCTCAGTTTAACAGTAATCAGTGGTTAACCAGTAATCAGTGGTGAGGGTTATTACACATGGGTAGGCCCATAAAAGTTATAGCCTACCATTTAGAGCCCAACATATATCCCAAATACTAGAGCCCAGCACTGCTGAAGCCCCATGTAGCAATAAGAACCAATGACATCAAGACACATGGCAAGAGAAGGGCAAGCCACATCAGCAGACAAAGATCTGCAAAGTTATTGCCAACGGCACATCACCATTAATGAGGCCCCCTTACAGCATTTATTGCAATAACCCCTCTCCGTCGGGACGGCACGCCCTCACCCTGAACAAGGGAAGCTACAGCATAGACTTTCGGCCAAGGCGACAGATCGGAAGGGACAACAAAATGATTACCAGAGGATATAAGCAGACGTTGAAGACAAGAAGAAGGTTAAGCTTTTCTATCTCTAATCTATCTTTACAATCCACTTCTCTTTCTAACTTGCTCGTCGGAGGGTTCGCTGGGGGACTCCCCGTTCCTCGTTGAACTTTTGTGCAGGTTCTCTGGTGGGCTTGATCACTCGGATACCGGTTGGAGAAGCGTGGATCAGTCCGACCCGTCTAAATCTCTTGTAGTATCATCAGTTGGCGCCGTCTGTGGGAACCTCTTACTTCGCGCGCCAGTTGTGCTCATTGTCGCTGGAGGCCCTTCCCCAATAACCCCTTTCCTACCACCTGCCAAGGTATATGGTCACGACTAGATCCATGGCTTCTCACCCCAATGTTCCCGATCATCAAGCCGACCCCCCTAACCCAAATAACCCACCGCCGTATTTCATCGAGCTCACCAACAACATTAACCGCTTGGCTGAGCAAAACCAAGCCCTGATTAATGCTCTTCTCCAAAGAAACCTTCCTATGCCTCCTCCACCACCTCCAGATATTCCCCTCAACCAAGAACGAGCCCCGAGCCACATTATCCTGCAGCCTAATCCACCCAACTTGGAAGGCTTACAACCCCCTCCCCCAGGTATAAACCTACCACCTCAGGGCCCACAACCATCGATCCCGGCACCGACCCTGAAGGAGAGGCCAGCAGCGTCCAGCCCCCGCTGCCCTCCGGTGGTGACAACATCCCTCTCTGGGACGCAGAACTCCGAGCTATGAAGCTCCAGCTCCAAGGGGTCATACAGAACATACAGTATAAACCATCTACCATAGCCAACTCTTTATTTGTTGCTTCTATCAGGGACAAACCTTTACCCCCCCAAATTCAAAATGCCCACCATCGACTCTTTTGACGGCACGACGGACCCAGTCAACCACTTGGAGACCTACAGAGCCCTTATGATCCTCCATGCATTCCCTGACGAAATTATGTGTCGGGCTTTCCCCGTGACACTCAAGAGGTCAGCTCGACTTTGGTTTAGCCAGCTGCCGGCAGACTCTGTCTCCACCTTCCAACACCTCAGTGACTCCTTCCTTAGCCATTTTATTGGAGCTCAGCACCAGCGACATCCGGCAACCCAACTCCTCAACATCCGTCAGACCGAGGGGGAGTCACTGCACAGTTTCGTTACCCGCTTCAACACTGAAGCCTTGCAGGTAGCGGAAAATGATGACAAAGTCATCCTTACAGCTTTCATGGCTGGTCTGTGGTCATCTGACTTCCTCTTCTCCCTCTCAAAAACCCCCCGACCTCCATGGCAGCCCTACTCTCCAAAATCCAAAAATACATGAACGCCGAAGATTCCCTAGCCGTTCGCCAAGACCCTGCAGCCAAAAACCCCACCATCAGGGAGAAGAGAAAGGATTTAGACACCAGAAACACCCAATACAATAACCGAACACCTCATTATACCGACCGACCCCCCCGAGCTGATCGGTCGGCACCATCCCGGCTGCCCGGCCGGTTCGAGCGGTACACACCCCTCAATTCACCCATGGAACAAGTCCTCAATCAGATCCAACGTGACTACCCCCTAAAATGGCCCCAACTATCACGGACTCCTTCCAATCAGAGAGACCAGTCCAAATACTGCCGTTTTCACCAGGACCACGGCCATAACACCGAAGAGTGTGTTAACCTCAAAGATTAGGTCGAGGGCTTGATTCGTCAAGGTCGTCTCAGTCGATTCACGGAAACTTGCCCTGAGCAGAGACAACGGACTGAACCCATCAGAAACAACCGCCGGCACACCCCTCCCCGACAACCAGCACAACCTAATCAAGGTCATGATCGCTCTCTACAGCAACCTCAGGCACAAGGTAACCCCGCCCCACCTGTTGGAGAAATCAGAGTTATTTCCGGCGGGCTTGCTTGTGGAGGACCATCCCGCTCGGCCCAGCGGGCAGAACTTAGAAAAATAAGGCAGGGCTCAGACAAAGAAGTCGCCACGTTGGACTGACCCTCTAAACAGCCTAAGCAGTGGACCGAGCCTATCACCTTTACAGACGCCGACTGCACAGGCATCTGTTACCCCCATGACGACCCTCTCGTCATCTCCGCCATCCTCTCCAATTACAAGGTCAGACGGGTTCTTGTCGACAACGGCAGTTCTTCAGACATCATCTTCCTCAATTGCTTCCGCCAGCTCAAGATCGGAGAAGAAAGTCTGTCCCCTCTCCAAACCCCTTCGGTCGGTTTCACGGGCGACCGGGTGACCTCCATTGGCTCCATCGATCTTCCCATCATAATCGGCGAGCACCCTCGACAGACCACAAAGTTGCTCACCTTCCTTGTGGTCGACTGCCCCTCTGCCTACAACATCATCCTTGGCCGCACCGCCCTAAATGCTTTCCAAGCTATCACATCCACTTTCCACCTTGCCATCAAGTTTCCCACCGATCTTGGGGTCGGCACAGTGAGGGGAGAACAGACCATGGCCAGAGAATGTTATGTCGCCTCACTTAAAGAAGTCAAGCTCAGGGAGGCTATGATCATTGAAGGACTTGACATCAGAGACGAGGACGAGCTGGTCAGAGGAGAACCAGTGGAAGAGCTTGTAGAGGACCTCATCGATCCCACCAACCCAGCCAAAACTGCCAAGATCGGCAGCCAACTATCCCCCCAGGCCAAGGTCGACCTTATCGCCCCTGATTGAGCACAACGACGTATTTGCATGGACCCACTCCGATATACCGGGTATTGACCCCTCTTTCACCACACACCGTCTCAGCATTGAGCCCCATTTCTGATCTATCCGCCAGAAACAACGCATCTTTCACCCGGAGCGCAATAACCTTATTGCTTCTGAAGTAGATAAGCTCCTTGAAGCACAGTTCATCAGAAATGTGGACTACCCCAGATGGCTGTCGAATGTGGTTCTGGTTCGTAAAAATAATGGTAAGTGGCGGCTCTATGTCGACTACTCCGACCTCAACGGAGCTTGCCCCAAAGACAGCTATCCTCTCCCTCGCATAGATCTGTTGGTTGACGCCACGACCGGTCACCAAATGCTCAGCTTCATGGATGCCTTCTCTGGGTACAACCAAATTCTGATGCACCCGTCTGATTGGGAACATACCTCCTTCATCACCAACCGAGGTACCTACCATTACCGTGTGATGCCGTTTGGGTTGAAAAATGTTGGGGCCACCTACCAACGGTTAGTTAATGCTGTCTTTCATCACCAGATAGGCCGAAACATGGAAGTATATGTCGACGACCGGCTAGTCAAGAGCAAGCTTTCCACTGATCATTTGGCCGACCTGCGAGAGACCTTCGCCACCCTATGAAAGTACCAAATAAAGCTCAATCCAGAGAAATGCGCCTTCGGCGTAGGATCTGGGAAGTTTTTGGGTTTCATGGTTAGCCAGCGAGGCATTGAAGCTAATCCTGAAATGATCAAGGCCTTGATTGAAATGCAGTCTCCCAGAATGGTTAAGGAGGTTCAGAGGCTTACTGGCCGAGTGGCTGTCCTCAACCGCTTCATTTCCCGTGCAACGGATAAGTGCCTCTCCTTCTTCAAAGTTCTTCGGCAAACTTTTGAGTGGATGGCCGAATCCGAAGAGGCCTTTCAGCAGTTGAAGCAGTGCATGGCCAACCTCCCCTCCTTTCTCAGGTAATCATGGGCTAACCCCTCTTCCTCTATTTAGCCGTGTCAAACACCGCAATCAGTGCAGCTCTTATCAAGGAAGACAGCTCTGTCCAATGGCCAGTCTACTACATCAGTCGGGCTCTTAGAGGAGCAGAACAGAATTACCCACTGTTAGAAAAAATGTCCTTGGCTTTGGTCATCGCCTCCAGACGGCTCCGTCCTTACTTCTAAGCCCATTCCATAGTGGTCGTCACTGACCAACCATTGAAGAAGATAATGCAACAACCAGAGCTTTCTGGTAGACTTATGCAGTGGTCGGTCGAACTCAGCCAGTTTGACATCTCCTACCGGCCTCGGACAGCGATTAAGGGGCAAGCTGTTGCCGATTTCATTCTGGAATTCACTAATCCCACTCCAACCACAGCTCCTCTGCCTCCACCAACCCCTACCAAGCCAGAAGACCCCCACTCTTGGACCCTCAACGTCGACGGATCATCCCGCAAGGAAGGCAGTGGGGCTGGCCTCATCCTCACCGCCCCCCGACGGTGGATATTTCAAGTGTGCTCTCTGGTTCCTATTTGATGCAAGCAATAATGAGGCTAAATATGAGTCATTGATTGCAGGTCTTCGCCTCGCCAGAGACATTGGTGTCAGCCATATCCAAGTGTTCAGCGATTCCCAGCTCATTGTCGGACAAATCACGGGGGAATTCGATGCCAAGGAAGATTCCATGCGGGCTTATAGGGATATTGCCCTCCCCCTCGCTCGCCTCTTCAATAATTTCCACATCAAGCACATCCCTCGAGCGGAAAACTCCAAGGCAGATGAAATGGCTCAGCTGGCTTCGGCAGACCAGTCAGACCTCAGCCACGGTTTCCGCCTCGAGTACCTGGCCCACCCTGCCATTTCCCCAAACTAGCAACAAGTCTACTTCCTCCAAAATGAACCTATCCCCTGGGCGTCCGACATCTTTCTATTTTTGACAATGGGGGAACTGCCAGATGACAAACAGCAGGCCGCCAAAGTCAAGGCCCAGTCGTCCAATTACATTCTTGTTGATGGTCTTTTGTACAAAAGGGGCTTTTCACGCCCATACCTGAGATGCCTTAATCCTGCTCAGGCGACCTACGTGATAAGAGAAGTCTATGAGGGTGTATGTGGCAATCATTCGGGTGGCAGGTCCCTAGCCCACAAAATACTTCGCACTGGTTATTTCTGGCCTACTCTTAATCAAGATGCGACAGACTTCGTGCTCAAATGTGATAAGTGCCAACGTTTTGCCAACATCCCCCATGCTCCTCCCACAGAATTGATCACACTTTGCAGCCCTTACCCATTCGCCAAATGGGGGATTGACTTGATTGGCCCGTTGCCCATTGGCTGGGGGCAAACCAAATTCACTATTGTCGCCATCGATTACTTCACTAAATGGGTGGAAGCAGAACCCCTTGCCGCAATTACCGAGCGGAACACAACCAGATTCATCTGGTAGTCAATCGTCTGCAGGTTTGGCATCCCTCAAGCCATCGTCTCCGACAACGGTAAACAATTTGACAATGCCAAGTTCAGGAAATTTTGAACCGAGCTTCAAATCCAGCCATGTTTCTCCTCCCCAGGCTATCCCCAAGCCAATGGCCAAGTTGAGGTCACCAACTGTTCTCTTTTGAAGATCATCAAAACTAAGCTGGAAGCTGCTAAGGGACTCTGGGTTGAGGAATTACCAAATGTACTTTGGGCCTACCGCACTACCACCCGAACTCCCACTAGGGAGACCCCCTTTTGCTTAACATACGGCGCTGAGACAGTCATCCCAGTGGAAATCGGTCTACCTACCCTAAGGGTTCTACATCCCAATCCAGAACTAACTGAAGAGCTACGTCGGGCAGACCTTGACCTAACTGAAGAGCTCCAAGAAACCACTGCAGTCAGACGCGCCTCATACTAACAGAAAATGAGAGCTCACTACAACCGCAGAGTCCGACCGAGGGAGTTTGCCGTGGGGGACCTTGTTTTGCGTGAAACAACCCTCGCCACCAAGAATCCGGCTGAGGGCAAGTTGGCACCCAAATGGGAAGGACCTTACGTTGTTAAAGCCAGACCTCGTCCGGGCACTTACCGACTTCAGGACATGGAGGGCCGAGATCTCCCCCACCCATGGAACGCCGAGCACTTGAAGCGTTACTTTCAATAATTTTCCATTCTTGTACTGATCAGTTATTGTATTTTCTTCTTGGCTATTTACACACTTGAATGTTCTTGTTCTTCTCTCATATGATGTAAATTTCTGATCACATAGGCTACCCTTTAATGACAACAAACTTATATCTCAGTTATCTGTGTGGTATTCCAATAACGCTTTAATCGCAGCCTCAACCAAACTGAGCATAAAGAGCTCGGCCAGACCGAGTTACTTAAAGCCTCAGCCAGACTGAGCACGAAGAGCTCGGCCAGACCGAGTTACTTAAAGCCTCAGCCAGACTGAGCACGAAGAGCTCGACCAGACTGAGTTACTTAAAGCCTCAGCCAGACTGAGCATGAAGAGCTCGGCCAGACCGAGTTACTTAAAGCCTCAGCCAGACTGAGCATGAAGAGCTCAGCCAGACCGAGTTACTTAAAGCCTCAGCCAGACTGAGCATGCAAAGCCTCAGCCAGACTGAGCACGCAAAGCCTCAGCCAGACTGAGTGGGTTACTTAAAGCCTCAGCTAGACTGAGCATGCAAAGCCTCAGCCAGACTAAGTACGCAAAGCCTCAGCCAGACTAAGCACGCAAAGCCTCAGCCAGACTGAGCATGCAAAGCCCCAGCCAGACTGAGTGGGTTACTTAAAGCCTCAGCCAGACTGAGCATGCAAAGCCTCAGCCAAACTGAGCACGCAAAGCTTCAGCCAGACTGAGCACGCAAAGCCTCAGCCAGACTGAGTTACTTAAAGCTACTAAATTACTTGAAGAATCAGTTAATCATAGCTTAACCCAAACTGAGCGCGAATGAGGAGCTCGGTCAAGGCCATCCATGTAAACTTCATGGTTATGGCATAGTGGCCATACTTAGTCAAATTCCAGGTCCATGTTTTTATAACACTCTTTATGTTTTTTCTTTTTGACTGTCATTTCCCAACTTAATCTTTCATTTATCAACACCCTTACGCCGTGATTTAAAAATTTCACTCTTGGGGACCCTTACAAGCCAGACTGACTCCATCTTTGGGTCATGATTTGAACCTTCAAACTTCTTAACATTCTTATATTTTGAACTTCACAATGATTTGTACACAAGTAATTACATTTTTAACATCCTTACATTCTTACAGTTTGTGTAAGTCATCATTCTCATTCATTGCAGAATTACACACACACAAAAAACAGTATACCAAACACCATTCATAATTTTATTCATTCACAAACTTGTACACAAGTTTATTACAGCAATTCAAAAAAAAAAAAAAGCCAAAACTCTGCGTACAACTTTGTTCCACCCCACTCACTCCTCTTCACTTGCGACGAGATCTTCTTCTTCAATGCCCTCGTCTAGGGGGTTCTAGGCCACGTCGTCTTCGTCGATCTTGACACTACTAAAGTCTAAGTCTGGGAACAGCTCTTCAGCTTTACGCTTGAACATTTTCCACCCACTGTCCCAAAACTCAGCCATTTCGTGTTTGTAGAAGTCCGACCGCTGGAAGCTCTGGATTACTTCTTCTTCACTCCTTCCCCCGGCGGTCGCCCCTGACGGGCCAGCCCCCCCAGACCTTTCTCTCGCCAGGTGGCTAGCGATCGCAGCATCGATAGCCATCTGAAAGTCAGCAGACCCCTACTGCTGTGATGCACAGATCAGGGTATGCTGCCCTCTCTGAGGCTGACTTGGTTTTCTCTTCCTCCAACTCCTTCTCCAGCGCTGCCTTTTCTGCCGCAGCCTTAGCGCGTTCTTCCGCAAGATCTCGCTCCAACCCAACGATCTTCAGGTCTGCTTCATCCTTCTCTTTGATCCACTGGGCGCGCAGATCTTCATTGTTGGTCATGGCCTCTTCAAAACGCTCGTTGGCGACCGTGCAGGCATTTTGAGCATATTCTAGTTTCTTCTGCTCGCCAGCCAGCTGGAACTCGAGCGACACCACCTTGCGATGTTCGTCCTCAAGCTCCACCTTGGCCGTGCACAGCTCAGCATGGGCACGATCGGCAACATTGCCCTGCACGATCGCCAAAACCTCCATCTTCTTCGCCTTTTGAGCCTCTTCCAACTCCCTAGAGGACACACTTCGCGCGGTCTCCCTCCATCTAGCCGTTTCTCTCCTCAAACTTGCAAGCTGGGCCTTTGCTTCCTCCAACTTTGCCTTCACAGGTTTCACCTCACCTTTTGCAGCCGCCGCCTTTCTCAGCAGAGCCCCTGCTAAGGTGGTCACCTCCATTTGGGCAGAGCACAGCCCCCTGAATAGCTCAGCCTCATTGAACCTGACCACCGAGCGCACGACTGCTTCGTCCACCGCCCCCACAAGATGATCTGCTGCCGCCCTGGCTGGGCCTTCTTCTCCCTCCAGCCGCCCAGCCACTGCGCGAGTATGATAGATGGCAGCCGTTAGCCTGACCCCTTATCCTTGAGGTGCAGGACCCCCCTTGGGCTACTGCTCCATCCCCTCTTCAGGACCAGCTGACCCACCCTCCACTTGCATCTTAGGACCTATGGCACTCATGGGTTCTCATTCACTTTGAACTTTGTCCCCTTGTGCCTCTAGGACAGCCACCTCTTCTGGAGTAGCCTCCACCATCACCTCCTTCCTCCTCTTCAGGGCTGGCCCCTCCTCCTTCTCCCTTACCCTCCTCTTCTTCTTCGCCACAGCCTCTACCTCCTTGCCGGCTCTTTCCCTCAAAGGATCAATTGGGGGGCGGTCGTGGCTCAAATCCACCCAAGTCCTTTTCCTCCAGCGGTTTGGGGTGCGGTCAGATCCTCTCCCTCGCGATCGGCTTCGGCGACCGGTCTGCTTGTGCCTCTTTGAATTTACTGGCCTTCGCAAGAATGGTCCTATCCTCCACCTCTTGCGCTTTCCTTCTCGCCTCTAATTCCGCCGGTTCCAGGTCTCCACCGGTCGGCTGGGGGCCCAACCCTGCGGCAAACAAGGCAAACGGCTGAACGAGCTCGTCCCATTTGACACCCTCCTTCTCCCTCCATGCCTTCACTTTCTTCACCCTCTCCTCAGCCACCACTCCCAGCTTTGGCTCTACAGACTTGGTGGGCACTCTCCACACCGTGCGCACTCCAACTCCTCCGTTTGCGGACACGTAGAACCACCGCGGCCTCCACCCCTTTATTAATGATGGCAACCCCGCCACCAGGCCACTCCCCGCCGCCGCCTGCAAAGTGACCCACGTTTCTTGCTGCCCCGAGGCCTTGTAGCATGCAAAAAACTCGTCCATCGTCATAGCCGCTCCCTCATTCGCCCTTGGCCACGCGCTTGCACAGGCCAGTACAATCTTCCATACATTAGGCATTAGTTGACCCGGCGCCACTTCCAACCGGTTTAAGACATCCACTACCACCTGCGGGAGTGGCAACCTCAACCCTCCCTTCAACACCTTCTCATAAAGGGCAAATTCCCCCGGTCGGGCGTCGGATGGCCTCTATTTCGTTGTTGGCAGCTTTAGCTCTATTTCTGCGGGAATCTAGTATTTCTCGCGTATACCCACCAACTCCTCCGCGGTCACGATCGACTTATCGGCCTTCGTATGCCAATGATCTAGCTCAACCTGGCTGATTGGCTGCGCAGTCATTATCATCGTGGACGAACGAGGTCGCCCCACTGGCTCCCCCTTGCTTCTCACTCGCCTCTCCGTCCGGTATTGTTCTGCCAACTCTACCGCATCATCATTACCCAACGGATCAACTCTTGCTTCCTCTTGGGCCATCTCTCTTGTATGTCTACGAATCGCTTTGGATGCGGGCGCAAGAAAATTCAAAAAGTGTTGCAGGGGTGTATCATTAGCAACGAAGGAGTTTACACCTGGAATGTTTTGATTTTTTGCAAAAAGGAAGGTAAAACGAATAATGTCAAAAGCCCAAGGCTTGCCTGTATTCCAAGGGTCACAATTAATTTTCGCTAGTTTGAAAATTTTCAACAATCCGCCAAAACCATCTTTTTAAACACCTTATAATGACCTATCGTTTCACTTATTGCCCAACGCCTAACCTCCCCCACTATGAGATTCTGCCACGTGTACGATCACGATCCACTGCCCCTTTCCCCTTCCTTGTCTATTCCACTTCACCTCACCACATGCCCCGCCGCCTCTCGAGCCCTGCGCCGTACCACCCACCCTTCGCGGTCGGCCCTCCCCATAGTCGGTCCCTCCACTCGGCCACCCTTCGCAGTTGGCCCTCCATGTGGTCGGCCCCTCCACTCCGCCACCCTTCGCGGTTGGCCTTCCTTGTAGTCAGTCCCTCCACTCGGCCACCCTTTGCAGTCGGCCCTCCTCATGGTCGGTCCCTCCGCTTGGCCACCCTTTCCGGTCGGCCCTCCTCATGGTCAGTCACCCATCTCGGTCGGCCTTCACCCTACCGGTCTCTCACGTCCTTCATTCTCTTCATTATTCCCTTCGTTGGACTAAAGCTGCACTTGGGAATGGGGGACTACTGACATGGGTAGGCCCATAAAGGTTATAGCCCACCATTTAGAGCCCAATATATATCCCAAATACTAGAGCCCAGCACTGCTGAAACCCCATGTAGCAATAAGAACCAATGACATCAAGACACATGGCAAGAGAAGGGCAAGCCATATCAGCAGACAAATATCTGTAAAGTTATTGCCATGGCACATCACCATTAATAAGGCCCCCTTACAACATTTATTGCAATAACCCCTCTCCGTCGGGACGGCACGCCCTCACCATGAACAAGGGAAGTTACAGCATAGACTTTCGGCCAAGGCGACAGGTCGGAAGGGACAACAAAATGATTACTAGAGGACATAAGCAAACGTTGAAGACAAGAAGAATGTTAAGCTTTTCTATCTCTAATCTATCTCTACAATCCACTTCTCTTTCTAACTTGCTCGTCAGAGGGTTCGCTGGGGGACTTCCCGTTCCCCGTTGAACTTTTGTGCAGGTTCTCTGATGGGTTTGATCACTCGAATACCGGTTGGAGAAGCGTGGATCAGTCCAACCCGTCCAAGTCTCTTGTAGTATCATCAAAACCTAATAAGGCCCGTTTGTAAAGTTGCTAGAGTCAAACCTAACAAAATCTATTTGCAGGGTCGCTAGAGTTAAACCAATTAAAAGCTGTTTGCAAATTCGTCAGAGTGAAGCCTTTATGGGTTCTACCCGGCCCATCAATTCGGTAGAAATTTCCATCTTACTAACCATATGAAATTAATAAAAAAATAAGGTTTTTTTTAATAAAATTAGAATCTGTCTAATTCGTCGATCCAAACCATATTCACCCATCAAACCGTCTAATCATCTCAATCGATTTCAAAACCATAAGTAATGAGATTTTTCTAACTCAAACCCCATTTGATCGAATGGCCAATGTTTCGAACCCGACCCGCAAATACCCTTGACATGAACACACAGGGAGAGAGAGAGAGAGAGAGAGAGAGAGAGAGAGAGAGAAGCACACGGCAACATGTATAACTAACTGTCTGCTTCATGTCTAATCCTTCAATTTGATCAATTCCTCAAAAAGCCAAGACTCCCTCAATCAGCTTTAATGAGCTCACAACTATTGCCCACCACCACCACACCTCTCTCCACCACCACCATACCACCACCACTCTCACCACCCCACACTCTTTCCCAAAGAACCCACATCCCAACCCATGTCTACACCCATCCTTCAGCTATCCTCCTCGAGCTCTGCACTTCCATGAAAGAACTCCACCAATTCATCCCCCCAATCATCAAGCACGGCCTCTACAATGAGCACTTGTTCCAGACCAAGCTCGTCAGCCTCTTCTCCAAATTCGGCAGCTTAATCGAAGCCTCTCGTGTTTTCGAACCCATCGAACACAAAATCGATGCTCTTTACCACACAATGCTCAAAGGGTATGCTCAGAATTCCTCTTTAGACAATGCTTTCTCGTTCTTTTCACGAATGAACTATGATGGTGTTCGACCCGTTATTTATAATTTTACTTATTTGTTGAAAGCTTGTGGGGATAATTCGGATCTTAGAAAGGGTAAGGAGGTTCATGGACAGTTGATTGTTAATGGGTTTGAGTCGAATTTGTTTGCCATGGCTGGCGTTGTGAATTTGTATGCGAAATGTAGGTTGGTTAATGAAGCATACAAGATGTTTGATAGAATGCCCGAGAGAGATTTGGTTTGTTGGAATACTATTATTGCTGGGTATTCGCAGAATGGGTTGGCGAAGAGAGCCTTGGAATTGGTTATTCGGATGCAAAATGAAGGGCATAGGCCTGATCAGGTCACGATTGTCACGGTTTTACCTGCTTGCGCTGATATTGGGTCCTTGAAAATTGGAAAATCAATTCATGGTTATGTTGTGAGAAGTGGATTTGAATCGCTTGTGAATGTGTTAACTGCTTTGGTTGATGTGTATTCAAAATGTGGGTGTGTTGGGGCTGCTCAAATGATTTTTGAAAGTATGCAATACCGGACTGTGGTTTCTTGGAATTCGATGATGGCTGGGTATACCCAAAATGGGGATTCGAAGGAAGCATTGGCACTTTTCGAGCAGATGTTGAATGAGGGGGTAGAACCAACCAATGTCACAATTATGGAACTTTTACATGCTTGTGCTGATTTGGGTGACATTGCGAAAGGGCAATTCATACATAAATTAGTACATCAATTGAACCTTTTGTATGATGTTTCCGTGATGAACTCTCTCATTTCAATGTATTGCAAGTGTAAACGAGTTGACATTGCTGCTCAAATATTTGCAAATTTACAAGGTAAAACACTCGTGTCTTGGAATGCCATGATATTAGGGTATGCGCAAAATGGGCATGTAACCGATGCCTTAAATCACTTTTGCAAAATGCACCAGAAAAATATTAAACCAGATTCGTTTACAATGGTCAGTGTGATTCCCGCACTTGCTGAGTTGTCAGTTCTACGTCAGGCAAAATGGATCCACGGACTTGTGATAAGGGCTTGTTTGGACAAGAATGTTTTTGTGATGACTGCTCTTGTGGACATGTATGCAAAATGTGGGGCTGTCAGTACTGCAAGAAAGTTGTTTGACATGATGGATGTGCGACATGTAACGACCTGGAATGCTATGATAGATGGTTACGGTACACATGGGCTTGGAAGAGCTGCTGTAGAATTGTTCAGCGAAATGCGAAAAGGGGCTATAAAGCCAAACGATATAACATTTCTATGTATTATTTCTGCTTGCAGCCACTCAGGTCTTGTAGAAGAGGGGCAAAACTGTTTCACCCTCATGAAGGAACGTTATGGCATAGAGCCTTCGATGGATCATTATGGAACCATGGTTGATCTACTTGGTCGAGCTGGAAAGCTCAATGAGGCTTGGGATTTCATTCAAAATATGCCTATAGAGCCTGCAATTAATGTTTTTGGAGCCATGTTGGGTGCCTGCAAGATTCATAAAAATGTCGATTTTGGGGAGAAAGCAGCTAACAAACTGTTTGAACTAGATCCTGATGAAGGTGGTTATCATGTATTGCTTGCTAATATATATGCCAAAGCTTCGATGTGGGACAAAGTGGCGAAAGTCAGAGTTGACATGGAGAGGAAAGGACTTCAGAAAACGCCCGGTTGTAGTTTAGTGGATTTAAGAAACGAGGTTCACACATTTTACTCTGGGAGCACGAGGCATCCTCAATCTGAGAAGATCTATAGTTATCTTGAAACGCTTATTGATGATATCAAAGCTGCTGGTTATGTGCCTGATAGTAATTCCATTCATGACGTGGATGAGGACGTTCACGAGCAGTTGCTCAACAGCCATAGTGAGAAGCTTGCTATTGCATTCGGGCTTCTGAATACCAACCCAGGTACAACTATTCACATTAGGAAAAATCTTCGGGTCTGTGGGGATTGCCATAACGCGACAAAGTACATTTCTCTTGTGACTGGACGGGAAATCGTTGTGCGTGATATGCACCGGTTCCACCATTTCAAGAGTGGAAGTTGCTCATGTGGAGATTATTGGTGAATGAATAGGTCAAAGTCTTGATTCTTGGGAGTTGCAACACTATGTTTGGTGGAGATTTTTCAGGGAAAATAATTTTTGATGAATCATCACAATGTCAAGCTCAACCCTAAATTTGTCGAACTTTGAAGCCTTGAATACCAGAGGAAACAGAAGGTTTAACAATCTCTGGCCAATATACAACCAGGCATATTTGATTAGTAGGATTATAGTATATGATTAGAATATGGGCTCAAAATCTTATATTTAATTGTAAATTTTATTATCCAAATTACATGTACAGCGAACATTCAATTCAATGAAATCGGTAAATTTTTAATATTAAGAAGGGCTGGGGATCATAATTTCGAGAACTGGAAAGATATGTAGCCATGAAAGAAGGATTAAGTTAAACAAATTTGACTGAGTGGAGCCATGGAAACACTTCTTATGGATCCATGAATCTATGTGTCTATATATAGATGCTGTTTATGGATTAATGCAAATGTACAAAAGCTCTAATTGCCTTTGTCATTCTATGGCTTTCTTCCTTTTTGCATATGGCCTCGCCACTCCCCTTGGCAACATTCACTAATTCGAAACTTAATTTGAAGGCCATATTTTGACCCGGACGTTTTGAGGATGCCGTTAATAATCAATGAATGACAAGTGTTTTTCCTTTTGTGGATCCTAATTCAATGGGAACTTGATGAGTCGATTCACTTACACCTCTTGCTTTTATTGTTATATCGGGAGTTACTCCATGTATTACTTGACATAAAACATTTGTTGAATCTTTTTCATGGCTCAATATTTGAATTCTCGATGTAGATGCTACATAGTTGGTTCTCATGCATGTCCATGGAGTTTTGAAAAATTCAAACATTTCAGAGATAGATAGAGAGGTAGGAATTTATCGAATGAACGACACTCCTTCGTATACGTCAGGAATCCATTGATGAGAAGGGTCTGGGGAAAGCTTGAACCCAATTCCTATAATAATGAATATGAGTGCAATGACTGATTTTTTCAATCTTTTCGACCTTGGTTCCATAGGAGCAAGTTAGAAAGATTGAGAAATAGAACCATCTGATTCGATTTGTTCTCAATAGCCATAAGATGATCATATTAGGGTGATTAACAAAATAAAAGCAGAGAGTAAATAAGACACAAGACAACAACATAATCATAAAAAATCTATAATAAAAAGTAAAAAAAATTATCTGTTACCCAGTTTTCTACTTTCTCCGAAAAAGATAACAGCAACCTTAGAGTATAGTACTCCAATGGCGCTGGATAGCACAATCACAAGTGGTTTCCACCACTTTGCTGCATTAACAATAACCATTTTTAGTTATTGGAGGAATCACATGATGCCATATTTAAGTTATTATATTTTAAGTGCAAATATTACAAAACTGACCTTTTCCACTTCGATGAATACCATATATTCTGTGACTGACATCCCATGCTAGCTTGATACCGGGTGTGAAATCTGGGATAAGATAGCATTCACGACATCCGATGTCGGTCACACAATATGGTATTCATCCAAGTGGAATAGGTTAGTTTCATACTCGAAATCATGAAATCTGTTGGCTCATGAAATTTCCAGAATTTAATAAAAATATATACTTAAATTTTGTTCAGTTGTTCTTGAACTTAAGACACATGAAACTTAATTAGTTTCAACCTACCATCCCTATGGATGGCAGGTTTCGCAGAGGCATCTGGAAATGGGAAATTGCAGTTGGGCAACCAGATGACACCTCCTAAGTCCAAAAAAATTTCAAAGTATTGGCTCACCAAACTAATTCCTAAATATCTATCAGTAGAAAATTTAGAACTAAAATATTGTAAACAGAGATTACATTTTCCCAATCATAAAGCTCCTTCACCTTGGATGAGAGTTTTTTATTTGAATGACAAATTTTGAAGAGTAAAAAGAACAAAATAATAAAAACGTTAATCAAGCTAATTTTTCCAATAGTAGCCATTGAAAAAACAAACAAAAAAAAGTAGTGACTGAAGGAGCCAACCCCCCACCAGCACAATATTGTTTGCTTTGGGCGGACCCTCACGATTTGTTCTTTTCTTAGGAAAAGGCCTTTTGGGACTATGGATTTGCAGATTGTTTTGTGTGGTGTTCTGGTTTTGATCAAAAGAAGAAAACAGTTACATATGAGGATTTGATAGAGAGAAGATGCACCATTTTTGCAAAATCTTGAAATGTTTATGTTCCTTTCCAATTCTAAAGGTTATTGCTAATTTTATTTTATTTTTTTGGTGTTTTATGGAAGATTGACACTCATATTTGTCAACTGCGACTAATAGTGTAAAAAGTAATGTTAGAGATCTCAAAAATTCTATTAAAATTTCTACTAAATGTCTCACTTGCATATGGGACCCACATTGTGTGAGTCTCATGTGGGTCTCACACCCATGGGAGACGTTTAGTAAAATTTTTGACATCTAACATTTTTGTAATGTAAATTATTCATTCATTTATGTCATTTGACTTTGGGATTTTTGACTGGATACTCTTCAAGGCCTATTTCAGAACTCGTTTTGATAATTTGAACATTCACTTTTTAAAGTACATCAAGTAAAATATACTAATAAAAAATTAAATTGATCGAATATCGTTAACTCTTTCATCTACTCACATTTATATTCAGTTTTATACTTCAAATCACATTTGTCATTTATTTTTGTAGATACAAATGTAATTCGATGAAATAGTTAACAATGTCCGATCAATTTAAATTTCTGCTGTTATATTCTACTCTATGTACACTTAGCCCTCGTTTGGGAAGTGGCTATTTTAGAGGCTTTTTGGCTATTTTAGTAGGCTATTTTAGTTTTTATGTTTGGGAAGATGAGATGGATTTTTATTTGAGTTGTTGTATTGAAAAATGTATTGAAATGATGTTTGAAGTTAAAATGACAAATTTATCCTTTTATATTAATTTTTTAAATTGATATAAAAGGGCAAAATCGTAATTTATCAGTTGATGTAACAATTTGTCAATTGACAGTGTAGGCTGTGCCTACACTGCCGGCAGCTGCAGCCTATTTTTTTTTTTTTTTGAAAAACTTTGAACAGTGAGGCTTTTTGGCTTATTTGTAAATTGAGGCTATAATAGTCTCAACCCTTTCTTCCCAAACAGCGCCTTAAAAGTGAACGATTTGAATCATTAAAACGAACTCCTAAATGAACCTATATGGCCTCACAACAGTGATTCTGTGCAGGCAGCCATCCCATTTTCCTTCAAACCTTCTTCTCTCTTGAAATGTATAATGAGATAAATGAGAATTTCAGAAAGAGAAAGACGCACCATTTTTGCAAAATCTTGAAATGTTTCTTTTCTTTCCAGTGCTAAACGTTATTGCTATTTCTAAATTTTTTCTTTTGGTGTTTTATGCAAGATTGTCACTCATATTCATCAATTGCACCAATGGTGAAGATTTGAGGAAGAGAGGGGGCGTGGTTTTGCTACTGGCGACTTCTTTTCCGTAACTATACCTAGCCTATAACCAATGGGAAAGACTATGGTACATCTTTAAAAGGGTGTTACCATATATATTTTATAATTATAAAAGAAAATAATATAATTCTATTTTTTCTGAATTATAACTTTAAAAAGTTATAACTAAATATAAAAAAGTAATAATCAAAATTTCAAAATAATGTCATAACTAAAGGAAAAAAATTAGTCATAATTAAAAGGAAAAATAACGTAACTAAAAGTGTATATGGTGTAGGTAATGAGGTTGGTGTTGTGCCTTATGGGCATAGCACCTTGTTGTGAGCCTATGAAATGTCTTGAATGTATTTTAATTATCCTAACCGTTCATAGTATAGGATTTGTTGAGTAAATCATTCATAAAAAAATTCAAGTTAATTAGATATCTGCAACGCACAACAAGAGTACATTTATGTTTAGAAAAATAAACGGTTAGTATGATTTTAATAGTTTTAAGATTATTATTCGTCTTGATCATGGAATTATACTTATCGGATTAATTTTATTTTTTTATATAGATAATATACTCAACAAATTCTATAATATGAACGGCTCGAATCATCAAAATGTAGTCGGAACAAACCTCACAAAGTGTGACAACACAAGTGCTCCTACAGCACCCTGCATAATAGAATTCTCCATAGCCAATAGATATATATATACACTATAAATATATATTATTGGATGTAATAATGAAATTAAACATTGTCAAATCCCAAAATTATTTCTTTATATATGCATATACTTTTAAAAAATTAGGCTAAACTACCAATAGGCCCTAATAGTTGGACTTAGTTCCTATTAAGTCCTATTGAAAATAAGTCTTGGTAAAATTGTCGCTAAAAATATTTTTTTTGTGACAATTTTTTTTATATGTTGCTAAAAATTGACAATTAGTGACTTTTTTTTGTCATGATTTCTATAAATTGTCGCTAAAATTTACAATTAGTGACCCTTTTTTATGACAAATTTTTCTCATAAAACCTATTAGACAATAAGTCTATTTATTAGGACTTACGCGTAAGCACCCTTTTAAATTATATCAACACTAAGGGGTCGTTTGGAAATTCTATATATTTTAGTTAAAAAATCAAAACATAGTCAACTCTATATTTTAGCCAATCCTTCATAATATATTTGTCAACACATTTCAAAACAAAGTCAATATTATAGAATTTCCCTTTGTTTAGATAAGGGATAAATGCAAGCTAAAACACTGATAATCATAAGTAATAATAATAAATGGTAAGTAAAAATTACATCATATAGTCTTCACCAAACTCTACAAAAAAAAAAATATATAATTCATTTAAGCTGTACCAAACATCCCTTATTTTTTTGTTAGGTTTTGATAATTCTTTTTATATTTGTAAATTAAACTTATTATCGATTGAAATATATAGGTGAGAAATTTTTTTTTTGAAAAACTTTTTATCAGTTAAATGAACCATTACCAATGGGCAACTTTTTTTGTTTTTTATAGCAAAATAACCACACACAAAAAATAAATAAACAAATAAAAGGAAAAAAAAAAATTAATAATTTAAACCTTTACCAAACAAGGGCCACCCAATGTCTCATAAATAAAAAATAAAAAAATAAAAAATGGCCACCCAATGGGTTATACAAGTTGACGAAGTTAAGTATAAAATGTGTGCCATTCTTATTTGGGTTTGCCTTTTCTTAAGTTAGCCATCTTAATTTGAAAGAGCGTTTGAGTTTGATAAGTTCATTTTAGAAATAATTTGGGTGATTCGAATCGTTCACTTTGTAGATGTTTGGGAAGTGAATTTTTTTGTAGGTTTTTGTAATTGTAGGATATTATTGGAGAAATTTTTTTTTGTGTTTGGGAAGATTTTTTTTTTTGATCAGCAAAAAAAATCTATATTGATGAAAAGAAGATTACATCAATAAAGAGAAGCTTGGAACTCCAAGCTCCAGTTGGTGAGAAACCAACAGAGCATAAATCAACAACACAAAACAGAAAAAACAAAGAGAATAGAACCATAGAAGCACTAAACTCCTTCAAGCACAGAAGACAGAACCAGAGAACCATAGCAAGACAGAGCAGCTAAAGCTTCCACAAAACACACCTCAAGCACCTCAAACAGATAGCCCAATCTGATGTAAATTAGAGACAAAATCATGAATAGAGTAATCAACTTGCAATACCCATTTGGCCCACAAAGCAATATGCATCTTAATTTTTTCACGTAAGTCTTCAACAGCAGGTAGAGCCCCCTTGAATTTACAATCATTTCTTAATTTCCACACATACCAGAAAACCACAGACGGAATTACCTACCAAATTCTGGATTCCTTTGACTTGAACTTACCTCCAGACCACCAATGCAGCAACCCCTGAACTGATCCAGGTATAGCCCATACCAGATCCCACCACCTTACCATAATTGACCAGCACTCCCAGATCAATGGACAAAAAAGTAACACATGTTCCAGAGTTTCCTCTACAGCATTGCAGAACACACAAGAAGAACTAACAGTGGCAGCTAAGACCCCAATCATTTTTAGGAAAGATGAAGTCTTCACCCTACCCCTCCAAGCCAGCCAGCAAAAGAATTGCATTTTTGGGGGAGCAGAATTAACCCATAACCCTACAGGAATATTCAAACCAGGTCCTTTTGCTGCCACCCACCACTTCCACAAAGAGAGCACTGAAAACTGACTTGAGTTGTTAGCTAACCATGAGCAAGAATCTTCAATTTCAGACTTGATTGCAGGGAATGATGCCAACAGTCTTAATAACCTCTACAGCTCCTCTTCTTCCCAAGCAAATCGCCTTCTTCTGAACTGCAGCTGCCACACCCCTGCACTGCTCTTCTTAGCACTGATTTGATATAGAGTTTCCTCTTTCTCAGTAGATAAGTGATGTAATCTGGGGAACTCAACCTTCAACCCTCTGCTACATACCCAGCCATCAGACCAGAAATGTATTCTCCTCCCATTACCAACAGATACTTTAAAATTGTCATCATAAAATTCTCCCAGGTACTGGTTGACTGCAGGCAACTTCACAATGTCTTGCCAGATATTAGACATCCCACCTGTGTGAGACATAGGTGGCATCCAACCCCCACCAATTCTGCCATACCTAGAGCACAACACAGATTTCCACAAAGCTTTGCTTTCATTTCCATACCTCCACCACCATTTTAACAAGTAGTCATTCACCTCTCCTAAATCTCTCACTCTTAAACCTCCTTGCCATTTACTTTTGGTTACCTCTCTCCATTGAACCAAATGCACCTTCTTCTTATTTTCTGACCCTCCCCACAGAAAAGAGGACTGAAGTTTCACTACAGTCCTTACAACCCTCTTAGACATCCTGAACAATGAAAGGAAATAGATAGGCAAGTTTGATAGAACAGATTTAATCAAAGACAATCTCCCCGCGAAAGATAACAACTTCCTTTTCCAGGAGGACAGCTTCTTCTTCACCTTTTCTATTACTGGAACCCAAGTACTCTCCCTTCTTGGATTGGCCCCTAAAGGCAGACCTAAGAAGTTAAAAGGCAGCTTCTTAGTCAGACAGTTCAAGGTCTGAGCAAACTCCTTAGTTTGGTCCTCTTGAAAGCCCACCCCACAAACAACACTCTTGTGGTAGTTGATCTTCAGCCCAGACATCACCTCAAAGCACCTCAACACTCTTTTTGAATTCAACACTTCCACCAAATCACCCTCACAGAAAATGATGGTATCATCTGCAAATTGGAGATGAGATATACTCAACTCTTGAGAACCAACTATGGCACCTTAGAATAAACCTTTCTCAATAGCCCTCCCCAATAACAAATTAAGTGCTTCAGCTGCTATAATGAATAAGAAAGGTGATAGAGGGTCACCCTGCCTGAGGCCCTTTTGTGGTTGAAATTCCTCAATCGGTGCACCATTAACCAGAACAGAAATCTTAGCAGTTGAAATGCAAGTCTTCATCCAACTAATCCATTGTTCTCCAAATCCAAAGTTTCTCATCATAGATACTTGAAACTCCCAATTTATTGAGTCATATGCTTTTTCAAAATCTAACTTGAGTATAATCCCCTTCTTCTTAGATCTCTTCCACCCATCTGCTACCTCATTTGCTATTAACACCCCATCTAGGATGTACTTTCCACAAACAAAGGTAGATTGAGCCTCACTGATCATAGTTGGAAGAACCCTCTTAAGTCTTCTAGATAACACCTTGGCCAAGACTTTATAGACTGAACTGACCAAGCTAATTGGTCTGTAGTCCCCCAAACCTATAGGGTTGTCCTTCTTGGGGATAAGAACAATAAATGAATTGTTGATCCCTTTTGACAACTTTCCATTGGTGTGGAATTCATGCATCAACTGAATTATTTCCCCTTTCATAATTTTCCAACAACTTTGAATGCAAGCTAGGTTCAAGCCATCAGGACCAGGGGCCTTGTTCCCATCACAGTCTTGGATTGCTTCCCAAATCTCAGCTTCAGTAAAAACATCTTCCAAACTCACTGCTACCTTAGGGCTAATAGTAGCAAAAGGGCCTGACATTTTTGGCCTTGAATCTAATGCTCAGAAAATTGATGATTAAAGTGCCTAACCACCTCCTGTTTTACCAGCACTGGATCCTTTAACCTCACTCCCTCCACCAAAACTGAGTCTAAAATATTATTTCTCTGCCTACTGCTTGCCATAATATGAAAAAACCTTGTATTTCTATCCCCAAATCTAACCCACTGCATCCTGGATTTTTGGTGCCACAACCTCTTCTTGTTTCTATTGAGTTGCCATACCTTTGATCTGATTTCTCTTCTTCTTTTAATTTCCAGGCTAGTCAATGACCTAGATTCAGCCTTTAGATCCCATTCATGTAGCTCCTCCTCAGCTGACTTTAGTAGGGAGTCTATGTTGCCAAACACTGCCATGTTCCACACCCTTAGATGATCCCTCAAAATGCTCAGCTATGTCATGACTCTATACCTTGCCCAGCCTTGCACTTGTGTGTCCTCCCACCTCTTTTTGACTTTAGCCATGAAAGTAGGATGTGATCTCCAAGCATTAATGAATTTAAAGGGCTTAGGACCCTAATCCCTATCATCCTCTTTTAGCAATATTGGACAATGGTCTGAAATTGTTCTAGATAAGCCCCATTGTTTTATGGCAAACTTCTCCAACCACATTGGATCTACCAGAAATCTATCTATCATGCTCCACCTATCACCTTCCACTACATTACACCATGTGTATTGTCTGCCTAGCATAGGCATGTAAATCAACTCCAACTTTTCTATAAACTCATTAAAATCTCACATTCCCCTCTCTCTTTTAGAGTAGTCCTTTCTCTCACTCATATATCTGATTTCATTAAAGTCCACTCCCACACACCAGGGTAATGGAAAGTGTTGTTTAATACTCACCAAAGATTCCCAGATTTGTCTCCTCCTCACAACCTCATTTGGAGCATAAACATTAACAATAACACATGGAAAAGAGCTACAAGCTGTACCTGATAAAATGATGAAGTTCTTATTACTGCAACAATTCTGAAGCTCAAAAACCTGAGGTTTCCAAACACACAATATACCACTAGCACTTCCATCTAAGTCTACTGCATAAACTCCATCTCCTCAAAGGGCCAAATTGTTTTGACAAAACTGTCATCCATCGAGTTTCTTTTAGTTTCTTGTATTAGCAATACACCTATATCCCTTTCCCTCACTAGACTCTTTATTTTCCCCCTTTTGTTCTGGCCTTCTCAGCCCTCTAACATTCCATGATAAGATCTTCATAATAACCATCACAACTTATACCTAAACCCTTTTTTAGCAACCAACTATGATCTGGTTGCAGCTGCTTCAACTGCAATTCTTCTCAAATCATTCTCTTCCAATTCTACTATTTGGAACACTACCTTCTCCTCTTGGCCTTGACACTGCATTCCCAACAATACACCAACCTTTACTGTCGTCTGAGCCTTCTCAACTAGGTTACTCTTTCTTTTCAGGGTCTGATTTTGGGAAATAGACAATGAATTGGCTGTAGCCACTGCTGAGGCTCTGAAGATGGCCCCTCTCTGAAAGCCAAGCCTACCCATCCTACCTTTTTGTTTCATATGTCCTTAAACTATATTGATGCCCCTCCTTTGCTCACTGCCCTTCTTCCCTAAATTACACCCTCTTTTTGCTGCTGCTTCCTTGAATTTTCTTCCTTGACCAGCCCTATTTGCCACAGCCGTATGGATGGTTTGGGCCAGAGTTGGTCTAACTTGGGTCTGGGCTACACAGTCACTGAGATTCGACCCCACCCCCTTATTTGGCCCACTGGGCTCAGTCTTAACCTCCATGCCTTCAAGTAGAACTTCTAGACTTATATAATTCCTTGTACACACTGGCCCACTCAGTTCTTTTAAAAGACCTCCAGTGTATATATCCTCATCCAACTCATGAGCTTTATTCATCATTGTCTACTGAGAAATGACTTCCTGCACTAGCCCCTTCTCTCTAGAGCATGCACCTGCTAGGTCAATCCCCATGTCACCCTCTTTGACAACTGCACTTGCTAGGTCATTCCCCATTCCACCCTCTATATCAACTGCAGCTGATGCACGTTTGCCATAATTTCCTTTACCCTGCTCATCTGATCTGGCCATCTCTGTTTCCAACACCCTACTAACATCATCTCACCCATCTACACCCTCCTCTTCTTTTTCTGAAGAAGCTTGCTCTGTAATCTTGTAATTACCACCATTGCCGGACATCTAATCTACCCCTCCTTTTGCATTGGAGTGCAGTTGCTGATGTTGCATACTTCTACTACTACTTGGATTCAAGAGTAAACAACTAAGGACTTCTTCGTAGACCCTAACTGGAATGTTCTTACCTTTATGCTCCAAAAATATTGTCTCATTAATCATCTCCATACACTTTGTTATCACTCTTACCTTAGCTTGCTAGAAAGTTTGTGGATCATTAATATCTTTTTCAAACTGAGCTACCACCCCCCAATGTTTCAAATAGTTGTAACACTCCAGAGGTTTATGGGAATGCCAAAACAAATCAACCAGACGCACCTCTCTTGCTCCACAAACTGACCTTTCCTCCACTCTTCAATTGAATCACACCATTGCCTTCCCCACCCTTCTAGTTGTTCCTTCCCAACCTGCATGTGCTGTGCTGAGGGAAAGGTTAACAGAACTATGCGCCTAGCCCCCTCTCTTTCAACCACATCCTGCATCCATTTTTTCTAGAGTTCTACTCTAAAATCCTTAAAAGCTAAAAAGCTGCTCAGCTAAACTACTAAGCTTTCATACCACCAGCCATTGCCTTCTTCAGTAGCTTTTATTGTCACCTGCGCACCCACTCTAGTACTTCCTCTTGCTACTACCTCTGCATAAGTCTTCTTAACTCCATTTCCCAGCCCCTACTGCATCTGGAACCCTTGATCTATCTTTCTCCCATCTTTGCCTCTGTTCTGTCCCCTTTGCTCCGATTGACCAGCTCTTTGAGGTTTTTGAAGCTCTGCTCTTTTGACCCTCAGTTCCTTATTATCACACCACAACCCATCTGTCTTCTGTATCGCTATCCCTGCAGCCACCTTGCAATCATATCTTACAAACCCAATTCTAGATCTTGATGCTTTCCTGCTCTTCTGTGGTATAAACACATCTTTTACTAAGCCAAACTTCCGAAATAGATTGAACAATCCTTTAGGACCCATGGAATCTGGAATGTTATCAACGAATATTGTAACAATCATCGCCTCCTATCGAAATCCATTATAACTGCCCACTCTTCTCCTCTGTATTACTAGGTTCCAACCTCCACTCTCCATTGTCTTACAAACATGCACTTTCTAAGTTTTTTGTGTTTGGGAAGATAGTTGGATTTTTTTTTGTGGTTGAATGTGATGTTTGTAAGAGAAAAAGTGAAATAATTATGGGGTTTGATGTGATATTTTGTTTGGATTTGTTTTTTATGGTTTTGTAACCAAAAAATGATCGGACATTAGTAGCTATATGTTTAGATTAGATTTGTATTACAAAAAATGGATGACTATTCTTAAAATTATATTTATCGTCTATTTTTATAAAACAAATGTAATTCAAATATATAGTTACCGATATCCAATCATCTTAATTTTTACATAAATATTCTACTTAATAAATCTTAAAAAACAAATAATTCAAACAACTAATATGGATCCCAAAATACACCAACCCACATTGGTTTGCTGTTTTATAGTAGACAACACTTCATTTCATAGACTTCTTTTTTTCCAAGTATGTGGAATGTAGGGGTGAGCAGCGGATATACCGATCTGCCAAAACCGACCGAACCGAACCGATTTGTCGCATTTTGGACGAATGCGTGATGATGAGTAGATGGTTGCGGATTAATTTTATCCAATCCGCCAATCTGGTGGACGGATGGCAGATTTGAGATTCTTTTAGCCGCAACCGAACTGCCAAACCGCAAACACTCCTAGTAATTTATAAGACTTTGTGTTTTCAGTTTGTTTAAATATTCTGTTTGTGTTTTCAATTAAAACATAGTTTAAATATTCTGTTGAAAAAAAGTTTTCAACTTGAATATCTTTTTTGAATTGAAAAAAATAAACGTATTATTTATCTATATTTTTTGGTTTTTAAATCTATCTCTAATAATAAATAGAAAATATGATATATGCTGGTTGATTTTTATTTTCAAAAACAGATATAGATGTAACAATACAGAGACATACAATCTCTACTACTACTATGTTTATAGTTTTGGTGATTTGAATTATTTTTATATTTTAAGAACCACAGATTGTAATACTTTATGTAAATGAGGCATGCTGTGATTGTAATATGTGGATAAGACATGCAGTGATTGTGATATTCTAAAGTTTCAAACTTTCTTGCTTTGGATGAGGCATGTAGTGATTGTAATATTTTTTTAAGTCATTAACTGTAATACTTTCTTCTTCTTCTTTTTTTTTTTTTTAGGAAGTGCACAAGTTAAATTATGTTGAAAATTTATAAAATTTTAAATCGCCAAACCGATTCACATCCATCCACCAAACTGCCAATCTGCTCAACCCATATCCGCCGGATTGGCGGAAGGATGCGGATTGATTTTCTCCAATCTGCCAATCTGGCGGATAGATGGCGGATTAGAGATTCCGTGGCCGTAACCGACCCGCGCCCATCCTTAGTGGGATGTGTATATCTTCTTCTCCAAGACAATGGTTGAATTCAAAGCACATGCTTAAATCTTTCTTCTTCTTCTTCTTTTTTTTTGCCTATATATATATATACTAGTGTTGCCCGTGCCTGAAGGCGCGGTGTAAGTAATATTAGGATTAAAATATAATTGTAATCCCAACACCATTTAAATTTATTTTTTAATTTGATAAAATCACAAATTTATTATAAAATTTTGGAGTTCTCACAAAACTCCTCACAAAAACTCGCTTTTGCTTATATAATATATAGCTAGATAAATAGATATGCCTAACATACATACAATTTCTACGGGCATACATACATTACTGCTTTTACTTATATAATTATATGAAAATTGTATGTATGCCCGTAATGTCCTAGTGTGTTACGGGCATACATACATTGTATGGAAATATGAATAAAAATAAGTGATAAAAAAGGAGAAAAAAAAAAAAAACAAATAGAGAGAAAAATAAAAATGGGAGAAAATAAAAAAATAAAAAGAAAAGAGAGAGAGGAAGACAGGATCATGGGATCATAGAAGGATAGGTGAGAAAATGACAAAGTAAGAGAGAGAAGCGGGAAAATAGAAAATGTACATGTAGAATATTTTTTGAAAAATATATCACAGCCGTTGTTTTATAATTTGAATAGAATGTCCTAGTAGGACAAATGTGTGTAGGACAAATTCAAAAACCATCATACTTTATTATATAGATGTTGAAGATTCATATGATGTCTAAGTCTATCAGGTATTCGATACATTTAAAAATAATAATTAATTGTTCAAATTTATTTAATTTGTGGACTAAAAAATTCATTAATATAATCTCCACTACACACAGTAAAATCTGGCTCTTAATTCTGGAATCACAGACTTTTCCATATAATATGAATAAAAATAAGTGATCAAAAAGGAGAAAATAAAAAAAATAAACAAATAGATAGAAAAATAAAAATTGGAGAAACTAAAAAAATAAAAAGAAAAGAGAGAGGAAGGTTGGATCATGGGATCATAGAATGATAGGTGAGAAAAGGAAGAAGTAAGAGAGAGAAGCATGAAAATAGAAAATGTACATGTAGGATATTTTTTAAAAAATATATCTAAGCCGTTGTTTTATAATTTGAATAGATCTGAGCCGTCCAAATTTCCTAGTAGGACAAATTCAAAAACCATTATGCTTTATTATATAGATGTTAAAGATTCATATGAGGTCTAAATTTATGAAGTCTATTAGGTATTCAACATATTTAAAAATGATAATTAATTGTTCAAATTCATTTAATTTGTGGACTATAAAATTCATTAATTTAATCTCCATTACGCACAGTAAAATCTGGCTCCTAATTTTGGGATCACAGACTTTTCTACATAATATGAATAAAAATAATTGAACAAAAAGGAGAAAATAAACAAATAAAATAGAGAAAAAAATAAAAATACGAAAATAAACTAAAAAAAATAAATAAAAAAAGAGTGGAAGGTGAGATCATGGGATCATAAAAGGATGGGTGAGAAAAGGAAAAAGTAAGAGAGATAAGCAGGAAAAAAGAAAATTTACATGTAAGATATTTTTTGAAAAATATATCTCAGCCGTTGTTTTATAATTTGAATAGATCTGAACCGTCCAAATGTCCTAGTAGGACAAATGTGTGTAGGACAAATTCAAAAATCATCCTACTTTATTATATAGATGTTGAAGATTCATATGAAGTCTAAATTTACGAAATCTATTAGGTATTCAATATATTTAAAAATAATAATTAATTGTTCAAATTCATTTAATTTGTAGACTAAAAAATTCATTAATATAATCTCCCCTACGTACAGTAAAATCTGGCTCCTAATTTTGGGATCGCAGACTTTTCCATATAATGTGAATAAAAATAAGTGATAAAAAAGGAGAATAAAAAAATAAACAAATAGAGAGAAAAATAAAAATGGGAGAAAATAAAAAAATAAAAAGAAAAGAGAGAGGAATATGGGATCACGAGATCATAGAAGGATATGTGAGAAAAGGAAAAAGTAAGAGAGAGAAGCGGGAAAAGAGAAAATGTACATGTAGGAATTTTTTTAAAAATATATCTCAGTTGTTTTATAATTTGAATAGATTTGAGTCGTCCAAATGTCCTAGTAGGACAGATGTGTGTAGGACAAATTCAAAAATCTTCCTGCTTTATTATATAGATGTTGAAGATTCATATGAGGTCTAAATTTACGAAGTCTATCAAGTATTCAATATATTTAAAAATAATAATTAATTGTTCAAATTCATTTAATTTGTGGACTAAAAAATTTATTAATATAATCTCCACTACACACAGTAAAATCTAACTCTTAATTTTGGGATCACAAACTTTTCTATATAATGTGAATAAAAATAAGTGATCAAAAAGGAGAAAATAAAAAAAATAAAAAAAAAATAGAGAGAAAAATAAAAATGGGAGAAACTAAAAAAAAAGAAAAAGAAAAGAGAGAGGAAGGTGAGATCATGGGATCATAGAAGGATAGGTGAGAAAAATAAAAAGTAAGAAAGAGAAGCGGAAAAATAGAAAATGTACATGTAGGATATTTTTTAAAAAATATATCTCAACCGTTGTTTTATAATTTGAATTGATCTGAGCCATCCAAATGTCCTAGTAGGACAAATGTGTGTAAGACAAATTCAAAAACCATCATGCTTTATTATATAGACACTAGGGCGATTAGTCTAAAATAAAAGCTTACTAAAATTAGCAAGTTTAAATATAATATTTGTGTTATTTTTATTGCATAAAGTATTGTGATGATAATAACAATACAATTATTCCAAAATATAATTAGCAAATGCATGAGTAAACAAACAAGAGCATAAATGTAAAAACTATATCTAATGGTGATTAGGAAAAAAAAAATGGACAAATTCCACTTCAGTGAATCTTTTCAAAAAAAAAAAAAAAAATTACAAATAAGTGGTAAACTTTATCAACTTTAATAATTAAAATTATAAACTTTTTATGAATTTATAAATATTTTATGAAAGTACCACTTATTTGCAATTCTCCCTTTTAGGGAAAATTACATTTCAGTACGTCTTCCCTCTGGTTCCATCTCAATTTGAGAATGCTTTTAGTTTGAGTCACCTAGCCAAATGAACTTCACAATTTATCTCTGGGTTTGGTTTGATAGCGCTGAATTTTTGCACTATTTTGGTATCGACAAAAGATGAATAGTTATGAAATTATAATTGCGCCCTTGAGGTATTTCTCATTGGCAATTCCCTCTGGAGATAAATCATGTTGTTTATTGTTTCCCTATGGATAAATCATGTTGTATTGAAATCAATAATCAAGAAACGAAAAAAAAAATAAATTTGAAGTTCCCTGTTTGAGTTACTATTTACCACCTCAGAAACTCCTATTTACAGCTCAGAAACTCTTGGATGCAAAGCACATAGGCTTGCATTTATATGTTTCATTGCAGGCATGCTAGAATTTGTGAACTTAGTTCAAGGTGTAGAAATATTTGACCAATTCTGACTTCTAACACAGAGAAATAATTGTGTGTGGATTAGAAGAACCACTACTGGTACAGATCTTATCCCATTGAAGAGGATTTTTACTAAATTTGCTAGGTGCTAAAGATAGGCTAAATTAGAATTGAAGATCAGAAATAAAGTACAATTGACTAATTTAATTGATCTACATTGAGCTAAGAAGCTAAGCCAAGTTGAGTTACAACTATGAAGCTAAGATAAATTAATAGCTTTTAATCGAGTTGATTGGTGCTGGGCTCTTTCCAATGTTGCACTTGGAGCCCTTTATATAGTGTTAAGGATGACCCTCTTTCTACCCAACTGTCAGGAACATGGCAGCCTCTCCTTGTTGGTATCAGAGCCAAGTTTATGCATATATATAATATTTAAATTATACATATATGGTCACATACAACAAATGGCAGAAGCAGCAACCATCACAACAGTAGCCAATACAATAGCTTCGACATTAGAAACAACAGAATTAGTAGCCTATCAAGATGTGAGGGAAACCCTTGATAAATGGACAATCCCAAAAGTGAAGCCAGAAACTATTTATAAAATAGGAACCTTTGATTTTACCAGTAGGAAAATCTTTAAAACTTTTGAACATGAAGTTCTTTTACAAAATGATGATGAAGTAATTCAATTACTTCAAATACAGGATATAGTACCTTTTTTGAAAAAATATAAGTATGTCCATCTAGAACTTGTCTAGATAGCGTTTAAACCCTTGACTCTATTAGGACAAAATACCAGTCTTACTTGTACACTCAGGGATGGTAGATGCCTTGATTGGAAAGCTTCTTTAATGAGAGCCATTAAAACCAGTTTATCTCATGGACGGGTATATTTCAATATTTATCCGAATCTGAGTATAGCACTCATAGTCCCCAGCCTGTCTAAAGTTCTTGAACTTAGAATCTTGACTAATGGTTACCAGTATTTACCAAGATCACCACCGTTATCAGCCATTTTCATAATTCATCTTAAGGTTTTAAGTACTTTAAACCATTATATTAGAAAACACAGTGAGATAGGAAAAACTGTCCTTAAATCTTTTCAGTAGCTAGGTAGCTATTCCTAAAGTGATTCCTTACAACAATATTACTTTTCCAGAAAGATGGCAAATTAAGAATGTTATACCAGTCCGACCAATTATCAGACAAACTTTTGATGACGTTATTCAGACATAAGGAGGTAATGTTTATCTTAAATTTCAAAGACCTCTCAGCCAAAGCTTGTCCAGTATGAGTCATCACTCTTCTAATTTGCCCTATCAAGTAGATTTACCAGAATCCTCTAGACATTCTATGTTTGAACCAATTGAATTTGTTAACCAAGGAATGCCTTCGCGACCTCCTAGTCAACCCTTCAGTGATCCACTTCCTGAAACCCTAATCCAGGGGTTCATATATCCGAAAACCAAATTCCTCATGGTGTGTATGAAACTAGAAGGCCTGAGAGCCCAACCGCTAGTGACATGAATTTTGAAATTTAATGGATTTTACACCAAGAAGTGACATTAGAATACAACTTAACCAGAATTTTATGCAAGATAAATATTAGGCATTTCGAACATAGTATTTTCATAACCATACTAAACAACAGCTTCAACAGTTACAAAAGCAGTATTATTATCATCTAGAAAAGTATCAAATTCTGAGACCTTTTCCTGAATGGTATTATGAATTTAGTACAGTTATGGACATATTATCAGATCAGCAGCTTAATGTCCTGGAGAACATCCAAAGAACATGGACAACAGTAAGTCGTCAAGCCATAATATATGTCCATCCACCACCACAGTCTTTAGAGTTAGCACCTAGTGATGTTTCCCAACAGCCTTTGCTCATCACTGCATATGTGGAAACTCCTTCCGGAATGGCTCAAAAAGAGTCACTACAGATAAAAGATATCGTACCACGCATTAAACAGAATAATTATACTAATTTATGTTTCCAAATAGTAGGAAAACAATTGACTAGAATAGAGGAAACCATTGATACTTTTAAAAATCGTCAATTGGTCCCGTTACCAGCCTCTACTCTTCAACCAGTAAATATCAAACCACCTTTAGAAGTAACTAATTTTAAATTACGTTCTGTTAAACAGGATAATGAATTCATGGATACTCTTTTGAGAAAAATGACTGCTTTAAATCTACGAAAATTCACACCAGGTAGCAATTTTATAAATATGTTGTCTACTCAACAATCTCCAGAAATACAATAGGATGATGATGAAGGAGTCACACCTTTATTAATTTATAAAATCCAGAATAATTTTCAAGATATGCAATCTGTTAATAGAACAGTTTTCCCAAAACAAACTGGCAGGACAACCATACAAGGCCCTAGTAGGTATAATTATCATAGACCTACACCACAAGATATTCTTTATGAAGAAGATTTCTTCCATGGTCAAAATTCTTGTCATGGGAAAACCATTTATAAATGGAATATAGATGGTTATTCTGAATACCAGATATTTGAATATATACATCAGATTATTATGTATGCCACTGTTTGCAAACAGAATAATAATTCTGACCATTAGATAGTTAGATTTATTGTTAATGGATTTACAGGCATCCTTAGGGGATGGTGGGATAATATTCTCACTCCTACTCAACAGAATGAAGTCTTAAATACTACGAAAACTGAAACTGATTCGACCACTAATATTGTTGTTCACCATGAAGATGCATTTTATACTTTAGTCCAAACTATTATATGTCATTTTATTGGAACAGGCACCGTTAGCAGTGACTGTAGTCGCGAACTCCTCCAGAATTTTCGATGCCCTTCTTTAACCCATTTTTGTTGGTATAAAGATGCGTTCTTAATGAAAGTTGTGTAGCGCCCTAATGCTAACAGTAAACATTGGTAAGCCAAATTTATTGATAGTCTTCCTACTCTCTTTGCAGAAAAAGTTCGAAAAAAACTTCGCGATTGCCATGATTGCATGACAATTCCTTATAAGCAGTACACCTATGGCCAACTCAATATATTTAAGCATGTTATTATCGGAAGTGGTTTAGTTATTTCTACACCAAAAATGAAACTTTTTCACACAACAGTACGATTTTGGGTCATAATATTCATAATGGAAGCATTATACCCATTAATCGCAGTATAAAGTTTGGATCTAAATTTCCTGATGAAATTAAAGATAAAACTCAATTACAGAGATTTCTTGGTAGTGTAAATTATATTCGAGACTACTATTATCAATTATCCCAGGATGTAGTCATTCTTTATACCAGATTACAGAAAAATCCTCCTCTTTGGTCTGAGGAACATATACAAGTTCTACAGAAAATTAAGGCTAAAGTTAAACAACTTCCTTACCTTCATCTTCCTAATCCATCATGGAAGAAAATTGTTGAAACAGATACTTCTAACCAGGGTTATGGTGGTATTTTGAAACAAGTTAATCCTACTACTTCAACAGAAAAACTTTTACGTTTTCACTCTGGAAGTTGGAAAGAACCTGCTTTAAATTATCCAACAATTAAACAGGAGTGTTTAGCCATTGTTAAATGTGTGCTCAAATTCCAGGATGATCTTCTTAATCAACATTTCCTTATTCGAGTTGATTGTTCTACAACTAAACATATTTTCAAAAAAGATGTTTTAAACCTTGCAACTAAACAGATATTCGCCACTAGGCAAAGTATTTTATTAGTATTTGACTTTAATATTGAATATATTAAAGGTGAACAGAATTCATTACCCAATTTTCTCACCTGTGAATACTTGCAGGGCCCAGCAAACTCATGACCAGCAGAGGCCGGGGCCATAGAAGCTGTGGCAGGGGTTCTAACCCCTATCAAACAGAATTTCCAAGGCTCCAAGCCTCTATCAATAAAGGTGAATCCAGTCAAACGGTTAAGGATATTCTCCTTAAGCCTGAAGAACAGTATACCGCTAACAGTATTATTGAGGAAATAGTCCTCTATATTGAACCCGCTGATGAATAATGGATGTCCGATCCATGGGAAATCAAGTGTAGGTATCTTACCACGCAGCAGTTTCCTCCTCATTTTGACCAAAATCGTTATGTCTATGAACAAATACTTATTAAAACTACTGCTGCTGAAATCAAGCACACTTTGCATGATCCTTTTAAAACAGCTAGCCCTATCTAGTATAGCAAAATCATTATCAGAAACATTATGCCCATTACCACATGGGGCATCCAGCCGCATACAACTCGTCAACTTGATATCCGCAACAGAGAAACTCGGTATAGTTATTGGGACTATATCGATGCGTTTACTCAAACATTTTACTATAAGAATCCCATTAACAACCATTCTTGGTTTATTCGCATTTGCCGGGATGTTCTTAAAACGATGTCCCTTCTTGGTTCCTCATTTGGTGGGATAAATTTGGGTTACAGCTAGAAGTTTTACTAGCACCAATTAGGGAAGCCTATAATGAATGGCATATTGCATATTCCCATTTACCATTAAATAAGGATATCTCTATTACAAAATCCTTAGTCCATTTCACAATTCGTTTTGGTATTTCATGGATTTGGAAATTTGACTTTTAGTGTGATTATCAGAATAAGATCCCACGTTTCAAAAGGGTTTTCTTTGTGAGATGGTGGGATAAGGGTGTGAACCCTACTCTACCAAAAACTGTCCAGAAAATCAAGGCACATTCTCAAGCCTGTTGGGATGCTATTCCAAAAGCTATTCCCAGCCAACCAGTTACTCAAAATCTGTTTTTACAAATCCAAACAGAATTACGAAAAAATATCCTAATTTGTCAGAAACAGAATTAATTATTAAAAGTATGGATTTCATGAAGGAAAAATTTCTTCAAACAATTTCCAGTGATGATACTTCCATGAAATCTGTTACAAGCAACCAAGATCATGAAGATCCTGACCAGGATGAAAATGAGTTTGCAGTTTTAGCCGGGGAATCACAGGCACTAGAAGATGATGAACCCAACTTTGGAGATTTTTGGGATTCACTCACAAGCATAATATTCACTCACAAGCATAATTGTCGACAAAATAGACAAAGAAAAAGATAAAAAAGGTAAAGGCAAAGCATGATGAGCTTTATTTCTCACCAGCAGAACTGTCGGCACAAATAGACAAAAACTAGTACACCAACTTTCTAAAAAGCAGATGCTTGGTCTGCCATCCAGCATAGAGGCTACCAACTATCTTTTTACCGACCCTTTAAAGATAAGGATACTGATTCAATAATGGATATCTACTCAGCCAGAGGATAAGGGTGATCGACTCCATCTACCCAGGATATGCCACTAGTCTTCAACCTTATCTCATCATTTTCTTTTCTATATTATAAAAGGGAAGAACCTCACCCTTGTTGAGGCAGAGTGTCTGTGTGTATATTTTTTAAGTTTATTTGGTATAAGCTCGCTCCCTCTCATCTTGTAAACATTTCCCCAATATATAAATTAAGTGTTGAAGAATTAAGCTGCTTTGAAGATTGTGATTCTGTGGGCTACACAACAGGTAGAATTCTGTGAACAACAAATAAACAGAATCCAACAGCAAATACAGGAACATATCTGTGTGTGGGCGGCCGCCGTTAGGCCTCCACCTCAACAGTAAATCATGGGACCATATATGTTGTAATTTATTTATTATATATTTGTATTATGTGTATTTATATTCCTAGGTTGGTGCCAGATAAGGTTAGAATGGAGTTAGGAGAAGTGCGACGTTACTCAAGTCGCATATAGGCAGGTCCATTAGCAGGGATTACGTATAGGACACTTGCATCTTATAAATCGCTGACAGATGTGCTTAGCCTAGCCCTCTTTCGAGCACTTAGCTCTTTTATATAGGGTTCTATTATAAATTCAAAAATAAGTGGTTGATTACTAAAAATTGTATGAATGCCTATAGGATCAATCTTAGTAATAGACATTAAGAGACATAAAAATGGTATTCCCAAAATAATAGTTGGAGACGTATTTCTGATAAGGGCAAAAGATGTAGATAAACAAATGCCCTGATTACAGATAAGAGCTTCAGGTATTTTATACTTGATATGCATAGAGTTTCCACTAGCACTAGTAAGTGACTGGATAGTTTTCTGAAAATATCTGGTTGGAATTTATCCTTCCTATATACAATTCATGTCAGCGCCACTATCAACAAGGGCAATTGCATCTTTGATAATAAAATCAGGTTGAATAACAAAAGTAATATGAATATACCATTTCTGAAATGTAACCTGATTAACAAGCATCAAATACTGGTTATCTTTCTGTTCAGAAGTTTGTGCAGCAAGATCTTTATTTTTTTGTTTTACAGTTTTAAGCTGATGTATATCGGCTTGTATAGCTTGGTTGGCAATTTGAAGATGCCTAATTTCTGTTTTTAAGACATTAATTTCCATTTTTAAATCTTGAATAGTGACTGGTTTTTCAATAACAGGTGAAGACTGTATTCTATTTAAAACATCTTCCATGCTATAAGATTGAATAGGAATCAAAGGAGGTTCAGTACTGGCTTTCTATTGTTGATAACAAATTTCTAAAAATTTGAGTTTCATTTCTGGATCTTTAATTTGCTTAGCTAGATCTAGCATTGATTTCTGATCATCAGTTAAAACATGAATACTAGGACCTCCAAGGTCCAAACCACGCAGTTCAACAATAGATTTCCAATAATTTATTTTAGAAATCTGATTCAGATTTGTAGAACAAGAGCAATTGGGTTCTGGCGTTTCTAACTCATCACTAGAGGTAGATGGAGAGTAAAACTCAGCGAGTCCATCCGACTCAGAGCTAGTGTCGAATTCTTCTTCTGATAATGTCTGTAATAACTATTGAGTTATCAGAGGATCCAAAGACATTTCATTAATTTTCTATTTTAATTTGGATCTACAACGATTAGCATAATGACTGGTGGTGCCGCACTTATAACATTTAACATCTTTCTTAGATGTTGTCTTTTTAATGGTCGGTTTCCTGGTTGGAGGGGAAAACTTTTTCTAGTAAGAAGGAACAGTATGGGATTTTTTATAATGTTTCCGGTACTGTTTAGAAGGCTTTTTATGATAAGATTTTCTGGTTTTCGAAGGATACTAGATCTTGGTATCGTAAGCAAATTGATCACAAAATTCACCTAATTCTTTTTTGTCGGTAAGATTCTGTTTTGTTCATCTGGTATTGAAGTTTAAGGTCATTTCACAAAGAAAGACCTTCTTCTATGATAAGACCTATGAGTTGGCCATAGGTGTACTGGTTATAAGGAATTGTCATGCAATCATGGCATTCGCGAAGTTTTTTCTGAACTTTTTCTGCAAAGAGAGTAGAAAGGCTAACAATAAATTTGGCTTTTCGATGTTCACTGTTAGCATCAAGGTGCTACACAACTTTCATTAAGAACACATCTTTATACCAACGAAAATGGGTTAAAGAAGGGCATCGAAGATTCTAGAGGAGTTCACGACTACGGTCACTGCTAACGGTGCCTGTTCCAATAAAATGATATATAATAGTTTGGACTAAAGTATAAACTGCATCTTCATGGTGAACAACAATATTAGTGGTCAGATCAGTTTCAGTTCTTGTGGCATTTAAGACTTCATTCAGTTGAGTGGGAATGAGAATATTATCCCACCATCCCTTAAGGATGCCTGTAAATCCATCAACAATAAATCTAACTATCTGATGGTCAAAATTATTATTTGCTTGCAAACAATGGCATACATAATAATCTGATGTATACATTCAAATATCTGGTAGAAAGAGTTTACATTCCACGTCATATAAATAATTTTATTGTGTGTTAGTGGTAACACAATGGTAAATTTCTACTCGAGAATCAAGGACATTAATAAGCTACAAAACTAATTTAGACTCCCTTTGACAATCTTTTTAAATTAATTAATTTATTAAAAAAGTTATTTTGTTGAAAAATTATAGATAATTTAGATATACTCATTTTTCACTGGAAAAAAAAAAATCAACTTTAGCTATTAAAAAAGTCATTAGAAAGTAAAAATATGTTAAACAAATTAATATATAGTTATATATATATATTTTTTTTGAACTCATATATAATTATATCTAATATAGATATTTTCTATTTAATTTTAAATAAAAATTAATCTTAAGAACAAATAAAACAAAACTTAAAATGTGAAGAGACAAATATAAGAAAACAATTAAAAAGGCCAAGTCCAATTTACTTCTTCTTAAAATTAAAAAAAATAAAAATAAATAAAAAAAACTGCATATGCTTGGCAGCAAAAAAAAGCCAAAAAGAAGGCAGCAGCAAAAATAAACCTTCATAATAGTGTGGGGTCAGCTAACCGAGGGAGAGGAGGCCCAGAAATCTCACCCATGTGGATTCAATCAACAATGGGAAGATCCAATATGACAACGAAACATTGGACACTACACCTCCTATAGCCAAATAGAGGCATTGTTATTCAGACTTTGGCCTATTTTCGAAAGGAATAATGCTAACGGATGATGTGGCAGGTGAAATTATAATTTTAAAATAATAATGATATATATATTAATTGATACATATAATATCATTATTTGAAAAATAAGTTAAAAATTAATTTTTTTATTTTTTTTGAAAAAGTGTATAAAAAAATATATAAAGGTGATGTAATTAAAAAAAAATTAAAGAACCAAAAAATTAACTTTTAATCCAAATGCCAAAATAAGCTAAAGTTTTTTAAAAAATAAACTTATTTATTATTTTTCATCATGATAACACACCACCATGTGCCTTCAAGTATTTTTAAGCACAATAACCTTTGTAACTAGGTGCATTGAATATTGTATCCTTACATTATAATTTATTTTTTACTCTCATCTAAACTATCATCAACACTAATTTATTCATATAAGAAAATGAATACGTAAGATTATTTAAAATAATTTAAATAAATATATTATTTATATTTCATAGCTGAAGAACCCAATAATATCTTCATAGCTAAAGAAGCAAAATCATCAATGGTGATTGGAACAAAGGCTTCTGTCTCTACTATACAGGAGCTTAAATTACAACCCAAAGTACAAAGGGTTCAAAGTTCTAGTAAATCCATTAAGGGCACCATAACCCTTGGAGCTAAGCCCTAGACATCCGAGCAGTCCTTGCCGGTAGGGCAAGAAGGTCTTCTTCTTCATCTCCTCCGCCTGTGCTCTATTCGTAGTGTAATGCAACTTGTGAGCCAACGGCAGAACCCTACGCTTTTCGATGTCGTTGCTGGTTTTCCGGCGATCGATTTTTTTGGGAGAACTTGTTTGTTTCGCTTTTGCTTTTGCTTTTGCGTTTCCATTTCCCTACGATTCTTTTCCTTCTCGTCCCATGAAGATGATGAGCAAGTGAACGTGATCGATGACCAGAACTTCTTTTTGTTGCCTCTACCTTCGCTTTTTGTAGCGACCCTAATTTTTTGTAGGTCATTATTCATTTATTATTATTTATTATTACCTTATTTTATTTTTGACTTTATTAATTGCGTGGTTGCATGAGAATTTTATTTGTTGTTTAATTAATTTAATGTGTTATTTGATTATAGGTAATTAATCTAACTATTGATATATTTATATAGTTTATAAAAAAAGGTGTTTTATATATTGATAAAATATATAATATATTTATGTATGTTATATTTGTATAATATAAGTGTAATAGAAAATTTATATGATAAATGATTAGGTTAATCATAAGGGGCTGCAATTAGGGGGGAAAAAAAATAGAAAAGAGAAGGCTTTGCAGGGTGCGGCTACTGTGAGAGAGAGAGAGAGAGAGAGAGAGAGATTCATCCAAAACCATAGATAGTGCATGCAAAGAAGAGAGAGACGGCTTGGAGAGAAAGTGGTAAGGAAGAGGAGAACAAAAAAAAAAAAGAAAAAAAGAAAAAAAAAAGGATTAGGGTTTTGCTTTGGTGGCTTCATTAGTTCTTCAAATAATTCCTTGATCTTCAAAAAAATATTGTGAGTACAAAACCCACTTTCTTTTATTTATATTTAATTCGATGTTTTTATTTATTTGATGTGAAATTGATTTCATATTAGCATGTAAATGATTGATTAATTTAATTATTTTGATTAGTTGTGTATGTCAGGTTTAGGATTTTTATATGGATTTATTTTATGATTGTAATCACATTCATGGTTATATGAAATTAAAATTAATTAGGAACCCATAGATAAATTTCTTATACTTCACCATGACTCCATGGATTGTTGTTTTATTTGAGTGTTGGTGAGAAAGAGTGTATAAAAAAAAAGTGAGGATTATGAGATTTATTTGAATGCCTTAGGTTTTGGCATTGTTATGTTTGTTCTCATGAGTGAGATGTTTTGTATATGTATATTGTTGCCTCGTTCTCATGAGTAGACGAGTGTTTTGATTTACGCGCGTACGTATATGCTAACCATCTGGGGAGTGTGGGTCAAACTCGGGACGATATCCTCTTGTAAGTTTGGCTTCAGAGCAGTGTTAGGTATACGGAAGGCACATGGGATATATGTGTAGGCCGGAAGTGGAGGTCGAAGTGGTGGAGTTAAGGTACAAAGAACTTAATTATGAGTTTATGAGTATAGTGTAAATTGTATTGATTTGTATATCTTGAAAATGAGTAAACGACCTCGATAAATTATGAAATTTGAGCATAGACATGTATACGTGATTCTAGACAACTTTTAGGTTTTAACTTTTTATTAAAAAGATCGATTAGAACTTATAATCGGATGATCTTGGTTATTATAGTTTTGATTCATTTTAGCAATGCAGAGTTTAGAGGCTGTTTTAACCCTCAAAACGAGTTCATTTTTATTGGTTTTTCATGAACTAAGGTAAAACATTATTCTGAACACTTTTCATGTTTTGAACTTTTCCGAAAAAATTCATCTTATAGCAGTTTCTTTTCGTTTTTAGTTCCAGATTTTTCGATCAAAATTCGGTTATGATATTCTATTAAGTTTTTCTCTCAATCTATTCAGTTTCTACTAAATTCGTCCAAATTATCTTTTAGGAAATTTGATTATGTACAACTTTTGTTCTTTGAGTTTTGGTCAATTCGAATTATTTAAGCATGAAACGGTGCATTTTTATGCTTCTTTAGCAAGTTGCTTATGATTAAATTATACTAACTTTATTTTTTTTGCAGGATGGTGGGTCTTACTAATTTTTTTATGCAAGGCTCACCCACCATATTTTTATTTATATTTTGTTTATTTTATACTCAATTTATATTTCGTTATGTACGGGCAAGAAACTAAATGCCACCGTATCTCGGGAAACTACCCATTCGTCTCAGTGCGGATGGAACTATTTGTCTTGTCACATAACAAGAATTAAATGTATTTTTGTTTGTGTCTGGTAGAAACGTGAGTGTTAAATCTTGTACTCATACCAGTATACCTGTATACTGACCTGTTTTTTCTCTTGGCAACTCGGGTGCGTTCTGTTTGAGTACAGCCGAGCTTCCTTTGCAGAATTAGTTGGGACTATGATGGTGACAAGAAATAACCATGATTGTAGGACATGTCTCTTGGATTTTATTTTTTTTTTGGTTTTCTTGAGCTTAGGGTTGATATTAGTTTATGTATTTATTATTTTTTTATGACTTTAGTATTGGGATAATTTGGCATGGTTTGTAACCGTACATCATTTAAGTTATTTTGGCTATGTATTGTTACTTTAATGTTGGAGGTATGGGTTAGTTATGAAATTATGGTGGATGGTTTGGTTGGCGTTTAGTTTTTTTTTTGTTTCACCCCTAGGATTTGGATGATGGAATATTAATTGGGGTTTAGTCCTAATTTAATATTTAATTTTCCAAATTTTGGGGCATGACACTTTTGTTTCTGTACAATAGATCCTTCAAGAATATCCACTTCTTCGAGTTCCTTCCAGACGATGAAGACCTTGAAGACGAAGCAGAGCCTGACGGTGTTGTCTCGATCGACGGAGTTTCAGCTTCTTTGTTCTCAAAATCTTCCAACTCCAGAATGTGATGATGATGATGATGATGAGAGGCCTCATTTTCTTCGTGTTCTTGCCATTGGAACTGTGCTATTCGTAGTGGTGACATCGACCGGATCTGACCATTCAAGAACAACTCGTCAGCCGAACTCATCGATCCATTACCTACTGAATTGCTCAGTGAGAACCCGGAAGAAAATTCGAACTCGAACGAGCTAGACTCAGTTAACAAGAAAGAATCAGACCTAGGAACGGTAAATAACACATAGTGCATAGGACTTGCAAGAGCACTGGAGAAGTAGCCGACGATGGGGCAGCCACGGCCAGGGCTTGAAGGTGCGGAGACGTAGGGAGTGAAACAAGTGCTATTGATTTCTTCGCTGAGACAGTGGCTTTCGTGAGCATCGTTGGTGTTGCCATTGTTAGAGGAGTGAAGGTCGACATTTGGTTCACCATTGTTAGGGTTTGAAAAGAGCACTATTGGTGTGAGTTCGAGAGCAGAAATGATAGAGGACTGAAACAAGTTTGATTGGCTTGTTGGACACACAATAATTAGACAAAGAGCTCTGTGAACGAGGAGAGAATGCATACATGGTTATGCATTGTGCTTCCAATAAATATTGGAATTCAATTTTTTTTAAATTAATTTTTTATTTTTTTATATATTCTTATTTGGAAAAATTATTCAAAAATTTCATTTCGATAAATGTTGCTTCATTTAGTTTTGGACGTTTTCTTCTAAACCAATTAGTCCTTTTATTTATGGTATGTTGTTTTGGTTTAATTTGGGAGACCCTTTTATAATATAGAAAAGAAAATAATGAGATAAGGTTGAGGACAGGTGGCGTGTCCTGGATAGATGGAGTTGATCGTCCTTATCCTCTACCTGAGTAGATATCTATTATTGAATCAGCAACCTTATCTTTAAAGGGTCGATAAAGAGACAATAGGTAGCCTCTGTGTTGGATGACAGACAAATCATCTGCTTTTCAGAAAGTTGGTGTACTAGTTTTTGTTTATTTGTGCTGACGGTTCTGCTGGTGAGAAACAAAGCTCATCATGCTTTGCCTTTACCTTTTTTTTATCTTTTTCTTTGTCTATTTTGTCGACAATCATGCTGGTGAGTGAAACCCAAAAATCTCTAAAGTTGGGTTCATCATGTTCTGGTGCCTGTGATTTTCCAACTAAAACTGTAAACTCATTTTCATCCTGGTTAGGATCTTCCTGATCTTGGCTGCTTGTAACAAATTTCATGGATGTACCATCACTGGAAATTGTTTGAAGAAATTGTTCTTTCATGAAATCCATACTTTTAATAATTAATTCTATTTCTGACAAATTAGGATATTTTTGTCGTAATTCTGTTTGGATTTGTAAAAATGGATTTTGAGTAACTGGTTGGCTGGGAATAGCTTTTGGAATAGCATCCCAAATGTGCCTTGATTTTTTGGACAGTTTCTGGTATAGTAGGGTTCATACCCTTATCCCACCATCTCACAAAGAAAACCCTTTGAGACGTGGGATCTTATTATGATAATCACACTGAAAGTCCTATTTCAGAATCCATGGAATACCAAAACAGATTGTGAAATGGACTAAGGATTTTGTAATAGAGATATCCTTAATTATTAGTAAATGGAAATATGCAACATGCCATTCATTATAGGCTTCCCTGATTGGTACTGGTAAAACTTCTAGCTGTAACCCAAATTTATCCCATCAAACGAGGAATCAAGAAAGGACATCGTTTTTAAGAATATCCAGGCAAATGCAGATAAACCAAGAATGGTTGTTAATGGGATTCTGGTAGTAAAATGTTTGAGTAAACGCATCGATATAGACCCAATAACTATACCGGGTTTCTCTGTTGCGGATATCAAGTTGACGAGTTGTATGCGGGTGGATGCCCCATGTGGTAATAGGCATAATGTTTCTAATAGTGATTTTGTTATACTGGATAGGGCTAGCTGTTTTAGAAGGATCATGCAAAGTGTGCTTGATTTTAGCAGCAGGAGTTTTAATAAGTATCTGCTCAAAGACATAACGATACTAGTCAAAATAAGGAGGAAACTGTTGCGTGGTAAGATACCTACGCTTGATTTCCCATGGATTGGACATCCATTGTTCATCAACGAGTTCAATATAGAGGACTGTTTCCTCAGTAATACTATTAGCGGTATATTGTTCTTCAGGCTTAAGGAGAATATCCTTAACCGTTTGACTGGATTCATTTTTACTGATAAGTGGACGAAAAATAACTTGCTTCGTTACACAGTCAATGGAGGCATGATATTTTGTTAGCCAGTCCATCCCCAAAATTATGTCAAAATGATCAAGATTTAGAGGTAGCAAATCAACATACAAGAGTACATCCCTAATAGTAATCTCACATGCAAGATACACATAAGCACAAGTCATAGATCCCCCAGCAGATGAAGATATAGCTAATAAATAGTTCATGGGTTCCAGTGGTTTATTTAATTTTCGTGAGAAAGCATGCGAGACAAACGAATGTGTAGACCCCGAATCAATCAGAATATAAGCATTTTGAGCACAAATTGAGAGTATACCTGACACAACTGCCTCGATATTCTGCACATCTCCAGGTACAAGTGTAAACACTTGGCCTTGCCTCAAAGGTTCCTTTCCGGTAGCTTTGGGATTGGGTTTTGGTGTAATAGTTGATGCTGCGGCACTGGCTGCGGGCCTACCAGTGCCTTGAGACGTGAGAGGGCAATCTTTGACCATGTGGCCCACCTTGCCACACCTGTAACATGCCCCAGAAATTTTGTAGCAAACCCCTTTATGTCTTTTGCCACACTCTAAACAAGGTGGCATAGAATTGTTTCCCTGACTGGAGCTACTTGTTGACCCTGTGTTTTGCTTTTTATTCAATGAGTTGTTCCGACCCTTTCTGAAATTAAAATTTTGTCTTTTGCCCCGCTATTTAGTCACCAGTGCCTTAGTCTGTTTCAATGCTGCAACATTTGCCTCAGCTATAATTGCTCGGTCAAGAACATCCATATACTTAAGTAATTTCAAGACATTTATTCGATTGAGTATTTCCACATTGAGCCCGCCTTCAAACTTTCTGGCCTTTTTATAATCAGTATCCACCATGTGTGGTGCGTATCAGGCGAGTTCAGTGAACTTAGATTCATATTCTGCTACTGACATGGCACCCTGCTTCAATTGTTCAAATTCAGTCACTTTACGATCCCTGACACATTGAGGGAAATACTTCTCATAAAAAGCTTCCTTAAACTGAGTCCAATTCATAGCATTGTTTGTATTACGAATGAGCATCCACCACTATCTAGCCTCTTCTTGTAAAGTAAATGTGATGCCCCTGTTCCGTAATATGTTAATTGGTCCTTAATGTGAATGTGATTATGTGTTTTGATATGATTTCGTTCACCATTACGTGAAAATATGTGGCTTTGAAATTCTATCTGTTCACCGTAGGAATATCTGTTCGATAATCTGCTTTGGAAATTAAATTGAGGGCCTTATCGGCCACGGAACCTGAAATTGATTGCGCCATTGTAATTAGCGTAATTTTTAGAGCCTACGGTGAAATTTAATTAGAAATTGATTCGGGTTAGATTAGATCGATTAAATTGATGAATAGTGCCAAATTGCTCAATTATTTTATGTAAAACTAATATTGTGAGTGGGGCTATATTATAAGCCTTATTTCCTTCCCCTTTACACGACTTTGCTGATCAACTCTAAGAGGAAAAGGGAGAGGGTCGGCTATTAGAGAGAGAAAGGGAAGAAAATCTAAGTTTTGCTTTTGATCCTTGCATGCATTGAAGATAACACAAGAATTGCCATAGATTGTGAAGATTAAACTCCTTGGTGAGTAATTCATGCATTTTAATTATTATCTTGTGAACTCAAGCTTGAAAGAGAGTCGAGAACATGGGTTGGTTTGATCATAAAGGGATTGAAATGAAATTGGGCTAGTTTTGTTGAATTGAAGCTTAATATGTGCATGCATGTAAGAAATTACTTTGAAATTGCATGTTTGAGCACAAATGTGTGTAATCCATGTGAAATGTTAAAGGAAACTCATGTCTTGATCACCATTTGTGTTACCTAAGTTGAGAGTGTGGCTAATTCATCACATGCATGTACAATTTGAGAAGATATGAACTTGAAATGCATGAATATGTACGATCGAGTTGAAGTTGATGTCATTTGAAACATGCAAGTGTGTAATCCTTGAAATTGAGCTTCCTAATGTTGTAATCTTGTATTGGTAGCATGTTAACATGTGTAAATGTGTGATTTGAGCCATTGCATGCAAGTAATGTGGTTGAAATGTCGAAGTCGAGCTCAAGAACACATTCTGGGTTTTCCAGAATTTTGAGGTCCGCTCGAGCGGGAAAACCTCCGCTCGAGCGTAAAAATCATGCTCCCAGCACTTTTTGCAGAGTTGGGTATCTGCTCGAGCGAGATATATCACGCTCGAGCGGGGAGCTCTTGTTGACAGGCATTCCGCTCGAGCGCTCTATTCTACGCTCGAGCTCATTTTTCATGCAACCAGTACTTTTGCAGGCTTAAGGGTCTGCTCGAGCGGGGAAGTCCACGCTCGAGCACGGACCCTGTTTTCTAAAATTCCATTTTGCATTTTGAGTTTTGTTTTCCGTTCTCTTTCACTTGTGAGCACTCTTAGGCATATGTTAAGCATTGTAAATGAATTAATGAGACAAGAATAAAGCCTATGAGGAATATGTGAATTAAGGAACGGACTGAATTGTTAATGACCCTTTTGTGTTCATGGAATATGTAGGGTCAAGCTCCAGGGCAGATCCACAAGCCGATCACTGTGAGTAATATCGATATTCGTATGCTTGTAAATGTCCAATTGTTTATTCCCTTATAAGCTTTATGAATTGCTAATTGGGATTGTGGACAAAAGTTTAGTACGAACAAATGAATGGACCAAAGGTCGTTTTGATAAACGTAAATGGACCAAAGGTCGTTTTGATAAATATGAGTGGACCAAAGGTCGTTTTGCTATAAACGAATGGACCAAAGGTCGTTTTGACATGAATGAGTGGGCCAAAGGCCGTTTGACATGAATGAATGGACCGGAGGTCGTTTTGACATGAATAAATGGACTGGAGGTCGTTTTGACATGAATGAATGGACCGGAGGTCATTTTGACATGAATGAACGGACCGAAGGTCGTTTTGAAAGAGATGAATGGACCGAAGGTCGTTTTGATACAAACAAATGGACCAAAGGTCGTTTTGACACGAATGAGTGGGCCGAAGGCCGTTTTGACATAAGTGAGTGGGCCGAAGGCCATTTTGACATGAATAGAAATCTGAATGGGCCAAAGGCCAGAATGTTGAAACTACAATTTACTTGAGTTGAAATTAGTATAGTTACATATCTGTTAAATAGAAATATGAATTGGGCCCAAGGCCGTTGGGAACCAGTTGATCTACATTATTATGTGACTTCTGTATTTGATATTATTCACTGGGCTATTGCTCATGCTCATTCATGTGTGTGTAGGTGAGCCGCGGGAAGTCCAAACCCAGCCCCAGTGAAGTCTGCCAGGAACAACATGAGTTTTGGAGAGTCAGCCTTGTGTCTCACGTACGAGACCCATCCTTGCCATTTTGTTATGTATTCATATTTTGTCTTATTGGCAAGGACTTTGTGTACATTTGTATATAGTCTGTTACGGGTTGGCTCAGCTTGAATGATCCTGTTTGTAAAGAAGATTATGTTACTGTACTTTTGGTATGGGTTATTGTCGCATATGAGTATGGTTTGTTTGATGTGCATATAAGCACGGCTCTATGGACAAAGTTTTAAATTTTTGCTTCTGTTTGGCCCCTTTACTCTGACGAGATATGTCCATTTTGGTTTGAGGCCGTAGGTAATCGCAGGATTACTGGCCGGTTATGTCCTTAACCCATAGGGGCGGGTTCGGGTCATGACAGTAAAGGTAGCCAGTAACACTTTATGTGCCTCTGAACAAGGAAACACTTCAAACAGCTTTTCAATTTCTAGGACCCATGCTTCGGCCTTCAGTGGCTCAAGACCTCCCTGGAATGTTGGTGGCTTCATTTTGTTAAACTTTTGTGTCAAAGAAATCATGTCATCGTGGACATTTGGTTCTGGCTGTACTGGAGAAAATGGGGGCAGTTGATTCTGTTGTTGTCTTAGTGACTTGAACAGTAATTCAACCATCCTTTCCAACCTTGCAATTCTCGTTTCAAAGGATTCAGGTTCATTGGCATTTCTTGCATTCTCCATTTCACTATATACAATACAGTAATAATAAACATAGAAAAAATAGCTTACTCATACACATTAGCACATGCATACATATCATGACCACACACACTTTCTTATGCTCATGCAATGTCCTAATTACTTTTCTAGGACACCCTATAGCTCATTTGGACACGTGTGTGTGGTATAACTCGTGCTCTGATACCACTCTGTCACGACCCAAACCCGCCCCTATAGGTTTAACATCGTAACCAGCCAGTAATCCGCGATTACCGAAGGCCTGATTAGCAGTAATGACAGTAATGCAATATAAAGGGGCTAGCGGAAGCCAATCAGTAATAGTTTACATTGTCCAATGAGCTGTGAAAACTTGAATGGGAAAAACTTTTATGGACATAATCACATTCAAAGCCATATATACATACATACCAAAAATACATATACAAAGTAGCATACAGGTTAGGGACCTAACCCCTTCACCATAACAATCAGAAGTCTTAGACATTCAGTACATTAACAGAGACAAAAAGGGTGAATCTGAAACACCCCAAAACAGCCTTGACTCGTGCTGGTTCGGAACCTCAATATGAGGCGCGATGGTTGGCTTGACAAAACATGAGTCTAAGTTGGCGCCTCTAGCTTTGGTCCAGTGCTTGGCCACCTACATATATATATATATATAAACTGTGAGCTAAAGCCTAGTGAATAACAAATGTGTAAAGCGGTTAAGAATGAATGTCCTTTCTGTAATTAAAACAGTCATTTGTATCAGTAGATCAGTTATTCAATCAGTGTCTCATATTTCATGTCATGTTAGTCATTTAGAAATCATAGCAGTCATACGTGGTACATCCGATAGCAGAACAGTACAATAGGCCTAAATAGACCGAACAGTTAGTTGATGGCCATCAATACAGTAACAGTAGTTCCAAGGATAGGAACTGACAAAGATCTCTATAACAGTAACAGTAACAGTAACAGTAACAGTAACAGTAGCAGTAGCAGTAACAGTCAGTTGCTATGGATGCCACGAGTACAGTTCATAAAATAAGACAAACATTCGTTCAGTAAACAAAATCATTCAGAAAGCAGTACAGTTAATTGTTCGAAAAATAATTATAATTTAACATAGCTTTACAACATTGTTACTCACAGATTACTGGGCTATAGGTAGGCTAATCAACGTCCTTGGGTGCCAAACCTATACAGTTGCAGAACAAACACACACTAAATTACACACCTGGAATTAATAACTTAGCCCCTTGCTTGTTTTGGTGTGGTTCTAAATCATTATCCTCATTATGATGCCTTAAATATGGCCTAGGAATGCCTAGGATGGAATGAGGATGCAAAAATGTACTTTAAAACATTTTTCAAAACTTGCTAAAAACAGGGTTCTCGCTCGAGCGTGGCTTCCTTCGCTCGAGCGGACATGAAGAATGTGCTTGCTCGCTCGAGCGTAGACTTCTTCGCTCGAGCGATCTGCAAAAATGTGAAAAGTACTGGTTGCTGAAAATCTCCGCTTGATGCTCGCTCGATGCTCGCTCGAGCGTGAGACACAGTTCTTTGCTTGAGTGTAAGTCTTGTCGCTCGAGCGTGCTTCTGTACACACAAAAATTCTGGGAGCTTGCAATTTATGCTCAAGCCAGCATTCCGTTGCTCAAGCGAAAGTCTGAAAACAAAGGTGGTCGCTCGAGCGTGAAATCCCTCGCTCGAGCGAGGAAGCCAAATTCTAGGTTTTCTAGATTTGCTCCCAAAGCTCAAACCATGGACTTAACATGCCAAAACTCATCCTTTTGGTCCAATTCTCTGGAAAATACTTAGAAACTCATAACACAACATGTTTTGAAGATCATTTCATAAAATTAAAGCCCAAAAGTGTGCCAATTGCACCAAATTTCAACTAAAACTTTATGATTGATTCAAAGACATGACATGCATGAGTTCTCATGAACTCCAAAACTCCAAAGTATGATCAAATGCAAGATTCAACTCAAAAACATGGTGAATTTCTAAGGTACAACCATAGTATGAACATGCATGTGGAAATTTTTATGAAAACAAATCTCAAAATTCAATGATAAGGACATGCATGCATGGATTGACTTAGCTTCCTCAAATTCTTGCTCAAACCTCCCATTAATTCACCTATTTAATTTGCGTTCAAGGACTAGATTGCTCAATTTCAAGGTTAAAAGGTTGGGCTCTTACCTAGGCTACTCAATTAAGCTTCACTTAAGCAAAAATTCTTGAGCAATGAACAATTCTTTGAGCTTCCCTCTTCAATTCTTCTAACTTTCAAGCAAAACTCATGTTGAATTCAATTTTCTCCTACTCTCCTCTCACTCACGTTTACAAGAAAATGGAGGCTAATGGTGTGCCAAACATATGTGAAATCAAACAAATGGCCTTGTAAAGGCCCACAAATGGCAAATGTGTAAATAACTCAAGCTAAAGTAATTTAACATGATTTATTCTAATCTAATTGTTCTAAATCAAATTCCAATAAGACCTACCATAAAATCATATAATTCATAATTAGCATATAACACAAGTCAATTTCTGAATCAGTCACCGATAAGGCTTTCAATTCGCAACTCGAAATTAAAATGTAAACGTGAACAGATCGTTCCATAACAAACAGATAGAAATGCAATTAAAACAACACACTCACATAATCAATTTGGGATTTCATCTTAATCATTTACTTAGCATGCTTAATCATGAATTTATGCTAAACATAGGTCAGGGTTGTCACAACTGGTCATGAGTTTGTTGGGCCCAGCAAGTATTCGCGGGTGAGAAAATCGGGTAATGAATTTTGTTCACCTTTAATATATTCAATATTAAAATCAAATACTGATAAAATACTTTGCCAAGTGGCAAATATCTATTTAGATGCGAGGTTTAAAACATCTTTTCTGAAATCTTTTTAGTTGCAGAACAATCAACTCGAATAAGGAAATGTTGATTAAGAAGATCATCTTGGAATTTGAGCACACATTTAACAATGGCTAAACACTCCTGTTTAAGTGTTGGATAATTTAAAGCAGGTCCTTTCCAACTACCAGAGTGAAAACGTAAAATTTTTTCTGTTGAAGTAGTAGGATTTACTTGTTTCAAAATACCACCATAACCCTAGTTAGAAGCATCTGTTTCAACAATTTTCTTCCATGATGGATTAGGAAGATAAATGCAAGGAAGTTGCTTAACTTTAGCCTTAATTTTCTGTACATCTTGGGTATGTTCCTCAAACCAAGGAGGAGGATTTTTCTATAATCTGGTATAAAGAATGGCTGCATCATAGGATAATTGATGATAGTAGTCTCGAATATAATTTAAACTACCAAAAAATCTCTGCAATTGAGTTTTATCTTTAATTCAATCAAGAAATTTAGATCCAAACTCTATACTGTGGTTAATGGGTATAATGCTTCCATTATGAATATTATGACCCAAAAATTGTACTGTTGTCTGAAAAAGTTTCATTTTTCGTGCAGAAATAACTAAACCATTTCTGATAATAACATGCTTAAATATATTAAGATGTTTAATATGCTGATCAATAGAAGAGAAAATAAGAACATTATCTATATAACAGATAGCAAATTCTGTATAAGGAGTAAAAATGTCATTCATGATATGCTGAAATTCTGAAGGGGCATTTTTTAAACCAAAAGGCATAACATTCCATTCAAAATGCGCAAAGGGTACTATAAAAGTGGTTTTATAACGATCCTGGTCTACAATTTGTACTTGCCAATATCCTGATTTGAGATCAAATTTAGAAAAAATTACAGCATCCTATAATCTATCTAAAAGATCTTTTTTATTCGAAATTGGATGTTTAACCCATTTCAAAGCATCGTTAAGAGGTTTATAATTGAAAACCAATCTTGGCAGACCTCTTTCTATTTCTGCATTTTTATTAACATAAAATGCTGTACAACTCCAAGGTGAGTGGCTAATTCTGATTAATTTTTTCTAAATGAGAGAATTAATTTCTTTTTTACAAAGTTCAAGGTAGTCTTTTTTCATTTGACTAGGGCGAGCTTTTGTTGGGATGGATTTTTCATCAAAATCGGGTTCGTAAGGAAGGAAACAATGTGTCTTTTTCTTTCCCAAAAAGCATTTGGAAGATCACTACAAATTTTTGTTTGAAATTCTTTTTCAATAAGCTTACTTTTATTCTGTAAAGAAGGATGTTGTAACCGTTGTTCAGTTATAAGAAAATGAATTTCTGTTTGGAGAAAATTAATTTGTTTTTCTTTAAAAGTGACTAGATCACGAATTTAATCTCACTTTTTTGTATAGGGTTCTATTATAAATTCAAAAATAACTGGTTGATTACTAATGGTTGTATGAATGCCTATAGGATCAATCTTAGTAATGGGCATTAAGAGACATAAAAATGGTGTTCCCAAAATAATAGTTGGAGACATATTTCTGATAAGAACAAAAGATGTAGATAAACAAATGCCCTGATTACAGATAAGAGCTTCAGGTATTTTATACTTGATATGCATAGAGTTACCACTAGCACTAATAAGTGACTCGGTAGTTTTCTGAAAATATCTGGTTGGAATTTATCCTTCCTGTATACAATTCATGTCAGGGCCACTATCAACAAGGGCAATTGCATCTTTGATAATAAAATCGGGTTGAATAACAAAAGTAATACGAATATACCATTTCTGAAATATAACCTGATTAACAAGCATCAAATACTAGTTATCTTTCTGGATCTTTAATTTGCTTAGCTAGATCTAGCATTGATTTCTGATCATCAGTTAAAACATGAATACTAGGACCTCCAAGGTCCAAACCATTCAGTTCAACAATAGATTTCCAATAATTTATTTCAGAAATTTGATTCAGATTTGCAAAACAAGAACAATTGGGTTTTGGCGTTTCTAACTCATCACTAGAGGTAGATGGAGAGTAAAGCTCAGCAAGTCCATCCGACTCAGAGCTAGTGTCGGATTCTTCTTCTGATAATGTCTGTAATAACTGTTGAGTTATCAAAGGATCCAAAGACATTTCATTAATTTTCTATTTTAATTTGGATCTACAACGATTAGCATAATGACTGGTGGTGCTGCACTTATAACATTTAACATCTTTCTTAGATGTTGTCTTTTTAGCGGTCGGTTTCCTGGTTGGAGGGGAAAACTTTTTCTGGTGAGAATGAACAGTATGGGATTTTTTATAATGTTTTCGGTACTGTTTAGAAGGCTTTTTATGATAAGATTTTCTGGTTTTCAAAGGATACTGGATCTTGGTATCATAAGCAAATTGATCACAAAATTCACCTAATTCTTTTTTGCCGGTAAGATTCTGTTTTTTAATCTGGTATTGAAGTTTAAGGTCATTACACAAAGAAAGATTTCTATGATGAGACCTATGAGTTGGCCATAGGTGTACTGGTTATAAGGAATTGTCATGCAATCATAGCAATCGCGAAGTTTTTTTCGGACTTTTTCTGCAAAGAGAGTAGGAAGGCCATCAATAAATTTGGCTTTCCAATATTCACTGTTAGCATCAGGGGGCTACACAACTTTCATTAAGAACACATCTTTATACCAACAAAAATGGGTTAAAGAAGGGCATCGAAGATTCTGGAGGTGTTTGCAACTACAGTCACTGCTAACGGTGCTTGTTCCAATAAAATGACATATAATAGTTTTGACTAAAGTATAAACTGCATCTTCATGGTGAACAGCAGTATTAGTGGTCGAATCAGTTTCAGTTTTTGTAGTATTTAAGACTTCATTCTGTTGAGTGGAAGTGAGAATATTATCCCACCATCCCTTAAGGATGCCTGTAAATCCATTAACAATGAATCTAACTATCTGATGATCAGAGTTATTATTCTGTTTGCAAACAGTGGCATACATAATAATCTGATGTATATATTCAAATATCTGGTATTCAGAATAGCCATCTATATTCCATTCATAAATGATTTTCCTATGATAAGAATTTTGACCATGGAAGAAATCTTCTTCATAAAGAATATCATGTGATGTAGGTTTATGATAATAATACCTACTAGGGCCTTATAAGGTTGTCCTGCCGGTTTGTTTTGGGAAAACGATTCTGTTAACAGATTGCATATCTTGAAAATTATTCTGGATTTCATAAATTAATGAAGGTGTGACTCATTCATCATCATCCTGTTGTATTTCTAGAGATTGTTGAGTAGACTACATATTTATAGAACTGCTACCTGGTGCGGATTTTCCTAGATTTAAAGCAGTCATTTTTCTCAAAAGAGTATCCATGAATTCATTATCCTATTTAACAGAACAAAACTTAAAATTAGTTACTTCTAAAGGTGGTTTGATATTTACTGGTTGAAGAGTAGAGGTTGGTGACGTGACCAATTGACGATTTTTAAAAGTATCAATGGTTTCCTCTATTCTAGTCAATTATTTTCCTATTGTTTGGAAACATAAATTAGTATAATTATTCTGTTTAATGAGTGGTACAATATCTATTATCTGTAGTGACTCTTTTTGAGCCATTCTAGAAGGAGTTTTCACATATGCAGTGATGAGCAAAGGCTGTTAGGAAACATCACTAGGTGCTAACTCTAAAGACTGTGGTGGTAGATGGACATATATTATGGCTTGATCACTTATTGTTGTCCATGTTCTTTGGATGTTCTCCAGGACATTAAGCTGCTGATATGGTACTATGTCGATAACTATACTAAATTCATAATACCATTTAAGAAAGGGTCTAAGAATTTGATAGTTTTCTAGATGATAATAATACTGCTTTTTTAACTGTTAAAGCTGTTGTTCAATATGGTTATGAAAATACCATGTTCAAAATGCCTGATATTTATCTTGCATAAAATCCTAGTTAAGTTGTATTCTAATGTCACTTCCTAGTGTAAAATCCATTAAATTTCAAAATTTATTTCACTATCGGTTGGGCTCTCAGGCCTTCTGGTTTCATACACACCATGAGGAATTTGGTTTTCGGATATATGAATCCCTTCGATTAGGGTTTCAGGAAGTGGATCACTAGAGGGTTGACTAGGAGGTCGAGAACGCATTCCTTGGTTAACAAATTCGAATGTCTGAAGAATTCTGGTAAATCTACTCGATAGGGTAGATTAGAAGAGTGAGGACTCATACTGGACAAGCTTCGGCTGAGAGGTCTTTGAAATTTAAGATAAACATTACCTCCTTGTGTCTGAATAACATCATCAAGAGTTTGTCTGATAATTGGTCGGACTGGTACAATATTCTTAATTTGCCATCTTTCTGGAAAAGTAATATTGTTGCAAGGAATCATTTTAGGAACAGCTACCTGGCTACTGAAAAGATTAGTATCAATAAGGATAGTTTGTCCTAACTCACTGTGTTTTCTAATATAAGGATTTAAAGTACTTAAAACCGTAAGATGAATTCTGAAAATGGCTGATAACGATGGTGATCCTGGTAAATACTGGTAACCATTAGTCAAGATTCTAAGTTCAAGAACTTTGGACAGGTTAGGGTCTATGATTGCTATACTCAGATTCGGATAAATATTGAAATATACTGGTTCATGAGATAAGCCGGTTTCAATGGCTCCCATCGAAGAAGCTTTCCAATCAAGACATCTACCATCCCTGAGTGTACAAGTAAGACTAGTATTTTGTCCTAACAGAGTCAAGGGTTTAAACGTTATTTGGACAAGTCCTATGTGGACATACTTATATTTTTTCAAAAAAGGTACTATATCTGGTATTTGAAGTCATTGAATTACTTCATCATCATTTTGTAAAAGAACTTTATGTTCAAAAGTTTTAATGATTTTCCTACTGGTAAAATAAAAGGTTCAAATTTTATAAATAGTTTCTGGTTTCACTTTTGGGATTGTCCATTTATCAAGGGCTTCCCTCACATCCTGATAGGTTACTAATTCTGCTACTTCTGATGTAGAAGCTACTGTATTGGCTACTATTGTGATGGTTGCTGCTTCTGCCATTTGTTGTATGTGACCATATATGCATAATTTAAATATTATATATATGTATTATGTATATGCATAAACTTGGCTCTGATACCAACTAAGTGCTCGAAAGGGGGCTAGGCTGAGCACATTTGTCAATGGTTTATAAGGTGCAAGTGTCCTACACGCAGTCCCTGCCAATGGACCTGCTTATACACAACTTGAGTGATGTCCCACTTCTCTAAACTCCATCCTACCCTTATCTGGCACCAACCCAGGAATATAAATACACATAATACAAGTATATAATAAACAAATTACAACATATATGGCCTCATGATTTACTGTTGAGGTGGAGGCCTAATGGCGGCCGCCCACATACAAATATGTTCCTGTATTTGCTGTTGGATTCTATTTATTTGTTGTTCATAGAATTCTACCTATTGTGTAGCCCAAGGCTGAAGATACAGATCTTGAAAAAATGTTGGATAATTATTACGGCTCGTAATATAAAATTTTAAATCATTTAATAAATCAACAAGTATATTTACAGAGGGCATACATTAAAGAAAGAAATAATTATAATCACAATCTTCAAAGCAGCTTAATTCTTCAACGCTTAATTTATATATTGGGGAAATGTTTACAAGATGAGAGAGAGCGAGCTTATATCAATAAAAGTTAAAAAAATATACACACAGACACTCTGCCTCAACAAGGGTGAGGCCATTCCCATTTATAATATAGAAAAGAAAATAATGAGATAAGGTTGAGGATAAGTGGCGTGTCCTGGGTAGATGGAGTTGATCATCCTTATCCTCTGGCTGAGTAGATATCCATTATTGAATCAGCATCCTTCTCTTTAAAGGGTCAGTAAAGAGACAGTTGGTAGCCTCTGTGCTAGATGGCAGACAAAGCATCCGCTTTTCAGAAAGTTGGTGTATTGGTTTTTGTTTATTTGTGCCGAAGGTTCTGCTGGTGAGAAACAAAGCTCATCATGCTTTGCCTTTACCTTTTTTTATCTTTTTCTTTGTCTATTTCGCCGGCAATCATGCTGGTGAGTGAATTCCAAAAATCTCCAACATTGGGTACATCATCTTCTGGTGCCTGTGATTCTTCGGCTAAAACTGCAAACTCATTTTCATCCTAGTCAGGATCTTCATGATCTTGGCTGCTTGTAACAAATTTCATGGAAGTACCATCACTGGAAATTGTTCCTTTATGAAATCCATACTTTTAATAATTAATTCTTGTTACCCAAAAGACAACCTAAGAGGGGGGTGAATTAGGTTTTTACAATTAAAAATTAATAATACCCTAATAAAAATTATGACAAGCACAATAGATAAGTATAGTTAATGAAATAAAAATAATTAAAACTAGTGTTCTAACAACTATGTCAGTTAATGATTTTAGCACAGTGAAAATGTGAAATATAGCTACTGTAATTTAAATAAAATAAAGAGATAAGGGAGAGAGAGGCAAACAAATTTACAGTGGTTCGGTTTCAACTCAGCCTATGTCCACTCCTCAAGCTTCACTTGAGGTTTTCTACTATGCTCTAGCTTCACTGGGGTGCTAGCAACCTCTTTACAAATTGAGCAATCCTCCACGGATTTTATATAGACTTTCTAAGTCAAGAACACTAAGTGTACTACACTCTTACAAGATTGGAAAGAAGGTGTTTTTGCTTTCACAGATTGCTACAAGAATTATCTCTCAAAGATAGATATATAACATGAAGCTTTGATTTTTCTGTAAATCTCACATAAGAATGATGAGCTTAATGCTATAAGGCTCAGTGTATAATTTCTGAGAGAGGATGTAAACAAAAATTGAAGAACATTTCTCAGAGAATAGATGTGAGTGATTATAGATCAAAGAATATTTTCTAATTTTTTTGTCACTTGTTTACATTAGAGGCTTTGGTATATATAATGAAACTTATAGCTGTTTATAGCCGTTGTATTCATTTGAATTTATAGCCGTTTACAGCCATTGTATTCATTTGAATTTATAGCCGTTGTACTCCATCATTACTAATTTGAATATCTTCCACTCCATCATTACTAATTTGAATATATTCCACTTGAACCTTTTGAACTACTGCTGTGTTGGGCTGTTTGAACCTCTGTTTTTGGGCTGTTTGAACTCCTGATTTAATCAAATATTAAATACATTCTAACAACATTTAGGATAAAGGTTTAGGTGAGAAATAATGGGACAAAATAAATTTTGATTCTATTTTTCTCTTTCAAATAAATCATCAAAATAAATTTGATTCTTATTTTTCTCTTTCAAATAAATTAAAATATAATTAAATAAATCATCAAAATAAATTTTAGATTCTATTTTTCTCTTTCAAATAAATTAAAACATAATTAAATAAATCATCAAAATAAATAAGTCTAACAATCTCTCCCTTTTTGATGATGGCACACAATGATGTTTTGATTTGATTTGAAAGTAAGAAAGGCTCTCCCTCAAGTCATGCTCCTTGAATTCATTTCTAAATACATAGGTTAGCACATGTGTAATAAATAAGCTTTAATCAACAATATGATATAAGATTAAGATATCAAACTATAAATATATAATATCAGATTAGTTTGAAAATAATCCCATAATACATAACATCATATAATTTCTCCCCATGTCACATTATCAAAAGGAAATCATGGGTCAGAATCTGGAGGAGGAGGAGAATGATAGTGATAACTGGCATCTATACAATTCAAAAAATATATATACATATATACATATATGCATAAACATACAACTCTCCCGCGTCTCTCTTTTTCCTTCGATAAACGTGTTTGACACGCGGCCTCACTTTTGCGTCATTGGCCGACAAAAGCAGGCCTCGATTTGTACTCGCCTTGGCTCCCTCTCGCTCCTTGTCTTCTTCTCTTTTTCCTTCTTCTTAATCACACACTTGTCCATTTTCTTCTTCACCATTCTCTTCTATCTCTTCTTCACCACTGTCTTTTGTTTTTTCTCCCTCATCGAGAGACAAACAAAAAAAGAAACTGAACGGAGAACGCCAAACCTCAGTCGGTTCTCCTCTATTTCTCTGCAACTCATTTATTTTACACCTCTCACCTTTAAACCATGGCTTCCTCATCCCGTCCCCTCACTCTGTTTTCGGACCTGAACGATCCCTACTCTTCCTGTCATTCCTCTTCCTAACCTTTCTATGATGTCGATTGAGCAAATCATGGCAGCTCAATCTGACATAGAAGCCAATCATTTCACACTGACGTCCTGTATGGAGACGGTGACGGCAATCACAAAATTGGCTCACCGATTACAGAACAGGACAAGTGAGCTCCATCAGGTCAATGCCCAACTCTCTCTGCTCCAGCGTATGTACAAGGATGCGCGAACAGAAATAGGCGCACTGAAGGCCAAAAATAAAGAGTTTAAACGGAAGACCACCTCCATGGCCCAATTTGGAGCAACGTCATTCTTGGCCTTTGATAGTCAACGGAGAGTCATTACTCTCGACGAAAGCACGGGGGCAGGGGCATCAAGGGTTGCCCAAGGTGATAAAAAGAAGAAGAAAATGATGGAAGAGGCGAGTAAGTAAGATCGGTGTATGGTTGGAAAAAAATGAAGGTTTTTTTTTATTATTATTATTATTATTATCGGCGTGTAGCCGTAAAAAAATATAAAGGGTGTTTTTTTTTTTTTTTTTTGGTTTTTTTATGAAAGTATTTGTATTTTGATTTGTTGTTGTGTTTATGTTTAAGTACTGAAAAATGAAATTAAAAAGCAGAGAAAAAAATAAAAAAATTAAGCTCAAACAAAAAATAATAATGAGAGACCAAATTGTTAATGAGTATATGAGAAGTATTTGAGCATGATCTAATTCTCAATTTCTTAGCAAGAGCATACCAGTTTCAAGACTATAATAGACATAACAGTGCATAGATCAAACAAGGTTACCAAGCAAGAGCATAAATATGGAGCTAAAGTTCAAGTCACTCTTCCTTGAGGAAAACGATCTTCCTCTTACATTATCAACAACTAATCAGCTCAATGGTCATGTTGTAAGAATTAAGATACCAAAAGTATAGAGATACCAAAATAATCAGAGATGCTAAAACAATCAAGTCTCTTTTTCTTCGCCGATGACATTTTCAACAAAATCAAGCACAAGGAGGGAGTATGGTACAGCATATAGGATGAAAGAATGTAAGTCTCATTATAGCACAAATAATCATCCATATCAAGGTAGCTCTATGATACCAAAAAAATGATAGCAAATAATGATTATACAATTGAAGCTCATACCATTTGACAATAATGGGCAAAAAAAATAGTAACATGTGAAGGTACAAGCCCATAAGTTTCATATAAAAAACAGAATAGAAACTGAGGGGATTTTAAAAAATAATCAAGTTTAAATTCTTCCCTTTGTTTCATTTGGAAAAATTAATAGGAGATATGATAAATGAAAGCTCATAACTGAAATGTTCTCGTCAATAATATCAAATAGGATGCCAAAATGATACCAACATGCAATTTACCAAGGATACTAATATGCAATGTAGAAGATTTAACAATCATAGCTCAAGCATTATGTTGAATACAAAATATTGCTCATAGTAGGTTAAACTCAATATAATCTCATGGAGCTAATGTAATTCCAAAAAAAAATGAAGCATGTTCAAGGTATAACAATCCATATGCCAAGAAAAATCAGGAATTTCAATATGTACCACGCATTTAAGCATATGCATGATTTTTAGATAAGAGCATCATCAAAGAGTATACATTGCAAATCATATGAAGCATAATCAATCTTTTTCATATCAAAGTAATAACAGTATTAGCTCAAGGGATATAAGATAGAATTTTTACCTCAAAAGCTTAAGAGAGTATATGAGGCATACCTTAGGTTCAAGAGATGGAAGCTTTTCAATCTTCAATTTTCTTTCATGAGGAGTTCATCTCAAAAAGGTTTAACAAGTATGTTAGCAAAATGATTTCTCCCCCTAAGTTAGTGCTACCCTTTTCTATTTTGTGTAAATATAGCATTCATAGAATAATCACTATTACTCAATAAAAATACAACACAAATCATTTCTTATCACAAACTAAAAAGCTGAAAAATAATTCAATGATCAAACAAGAGTTTGGAATGTTATTTTTCAGAATTTTCAAGTTGTAACGCATAGTATAATATGCATAAGAAAATAGTTTTATACTCTTCGTTTTATTAAGAAATGATGCAACAATCTCATTTAATCACATAACATTATCAAGAAGCATTTTCATCAATTCAATCCACATGCTCAAGTGTAATAAAACATTTTACTCAATATGGAACACAACATGAATGTTATAAATAATTAATTCAACAATTTATCAATCAAAAGCATTTCATGAGATGTATGCCAATATAATCCATATTCAAAAGATATTCAATAGGATAGATGCAATGTCTCTACAAACGTATGATACTTCTTTTCATTTAGACATTGTTGATGGATCATAATCAAGGAATTTCATAACTCATTCAAATATTCCAATGTAAAACATATAAGCATGAAATTTTCATATTGAGCATATTCTTGAGATCACAAATGTAGAATTCAAAATATAAATAGTATACATCTCAAAAACATGCTATGACATCAAAATTGATTCTACAAAGATATGACTCAAAAATGAATTAACATATTAATATGAAGTCATATATAAGATGTGAAAAGTATGCTCACAAAAAAATTTATCACTTCTTATCTTTTTTTCATAGCAATGGATGACATGATATAAAATGTTAATGAATACATGAATCATTCATATTTTAATAGGCATTCATCAAAATAATATAATTCTCATTTTTGAGTTCAATGAATGTTTGAAAGGAACTAGCAGAATATGACTTAGCAAACTTAGTACAATTAGGTTACATGGAAGCAATGATTAGACACAACCTATTGTACACAAATCACACCTTCAAGAATATAGAACTTGAAGCTTAAATGTGTGTTAGGAGTTATACCTTCATTTACCTCTTTGGAATCTTCACCCGTACATTACCTATATTGTTTATCTTGGTGATTTTCATTTCATCATTCTTCTTCTTGTAGGAGTTGATTCTGCTCTTTAGATTGAACACTCTTGTTGTGCATTTCCTCTCGAAATCCTTGATATTCTTTGAGATTCCACCTAAAATATCTTAATTTTTTTCTTGGTACCCATATTTTCTTGGGTCCATGGGGATTAGTCTCAAGAACATTTAATCTCATAAAAGGTTTAGGAGAATCAAAACCAATGCCTACTTTGTCAAAAACACATCTTTTATTTCCAAGAAGCCTGTTGATGTTTTCTTTTCCTTTTACAAAATTTTCAAGAGTTTTGTTTAAATCCTCAACATTGTTTTTCAAAATGTTTTTCTCATTGGCAATAGACGTAAAGTCATTTTTCAAAGTAGCATTTTCCATTTTTAAAACACCCACATCATTTGAAAGAGAAGTAACTAATTTCTTTAATTTAGAATTCTTAACACAAACATTTCTAAATATGTCATGTAATTCATTGAACGTACTTTTGAGTTCTACATAATTAGAGATTACCTCATCTTGAGTGGATTCTTCTTCTCCAAGAGCCATGAGACACAAGTTGGCTACTCCATCGTTTTTCCTCAAATGGCTTCCTTTTTGCTGCCATCCATCATTAAAAGTTCATGAGCCATGAGTGAGCCTAGGAGTTCTTCAATGCCTAATTTTGTTAGGTCTTTTGCTTCTTGGATAGCTGTAACCTTAGCTTCCTATTCATTTGGCAAAGACCTAAGTATTTTTCTTACAAGCTCACCATTAGTATAAGATTTAGTAAGAGATTTTAGAGCATTAATAATATTGGTAAATTTATAAAACATCTCAGAAATAGATTCAAATGATTCCATAGTAAAGAGTTCATAATCATGAATAAGCATGTCAATTCGAGACTTTTTTATTTGGCTAGTTCCTTCATAGGTGATTTCAAGTTTATTCCAAATCTCTTTAGCAGTAATACATCCAGAAATTCTATTTGTACTCATTTGCATCTAATCCACACACAAAAATAAGCTTGGTTTTAGCATTAGCTTGAAGGAGTTTATAATCACGCTCATCAAATTCATCCTCAAGTTTAGGCACACTTATATGGTCTACTACCTTGGTAGGGATTTTAGGACCTTTAGTAATAATGAGCCACAAAGCATAATTGGTAGCGTGAAGATACAAAGTCATTTTTTCTTTTCAATGAATGTAATTACTACCATCAAAGAGAGGTGGCATATTGCTAGCTTGTCCTACAGCAGAGTAAGTAGAATACATGGTTGCTATGGATCAAAAACTCAAGATTGTTAAATCTAAACAAGAGCCCCAGGCTCTGATACCAATTGTTACCCAAAAGACAACCTAAGAGGGGGGGTGAATTAGGTTTTTACAATTAATAATACCCTAATAAAAATTATGACAAGCACAATAAATAAATATAGTTAATGAAATAAAAATAATTAAAACAAGTGTTCTAACAACTATGTCAGTTAATAATTTTAGCATAGTGAAAATGTGAAATATAGCTACAACAATTTAAATAAAATAAAAAGATAAGGGAGAGAGAGAAAGAGAGGCAAACAAATTTATAGTAGTTCGGCTTCAACTCGGTCTACGTCCACTCCTCAAGCTTCACTTGAGATTTTCCACTATACTCTAGCTTCACGGGGGTGCTAGCAACCTCTTTACAAATGGAGCAATCCTCCACGGATTTTACACAGACTTTCTAAGTCAAGAACACTGAGTGTACTACACTCTTACAGGATTGAAAAGAAAGTATTTTTGCTTTCATAGATTGCTACAAGAATTATCTCTCAAAGATAGATATATAACATGAAGCTTTGATTTTTCTGTAAATCTCACACATGAAAGATGAGTTTAATGCTATAAGGCTCAGTATATAATTTCTGAGAGAGGATGTAAACAAAAATTGAAGAACATTTCTTAGAGAATAGATGTGAGTGATTATAGATCAAAGAATATTTTCTGGTTTTTTTGTTATTTGTTTACATTAGAGGCTTTGGTATATATAATGAAACTTATAGCCGTTTATAGTCGTTGTATTTATTTGAATTTATAGCTGTTTACAGCCGTTGTATTCATTTGAATTTATAGCCGTTTATAGCTGTTGTACTCCATCATTACTAATTTGAATATTTTCCACTCCATCATTACTAATTTGAATATCTTCCACTTGAACTTTTTGAACTGTTACTGTGCTAGGCTGTTTGAACCTCTGTTTTTGGGCTGTTTGAACTCTTGATTTAATCAGATATTAAATACATTATAACAACATTTAGGATAAAGGTTTAGGTGAGAAATATAGGGACAAAATAAATTTTGATTCTATTTTTCTCTTTCAAATAAATCATCAAAATAAATTTTGATTCTATTTTTCTTTTTCAAATAAATTAAAATATAATTAAATAAATCATCAAAATAAATTTTGGATTCTATTTTTCTCTTTCAAACAAATTAAAACATAATTAAATAAATCATCAAAATAAATAAGTCTAACAATTCTGTTTCTGAAAAATTAGGATATTTTTGCCGTAATTCTGTTTGGATTTGTAAAAACTAGTTTTGAGTAACTAGTTGGCTAGGAATAGCTTTTGGAATAACATCCCAATAGGCTTGAGAATGTGCCTTGATTTTCTGGACAGTTTCTGGTAGAGTAGGGTTCATACCCTTATCCCACCATCTCACAAAGAAAACCCTTTTGAAACGTGGGATCTTATTCTGATAATCACACTGAAAGTCCCATTTCCAAATCCATGGAATACCAAAATGGATTGTGAAATGGACTAAGGATTTTGTAATAGAGATATCCTTAATTACTGGTAAATGGAAATATACAACATGACATTCATTATAGGCTTCCCTGATTGATACTGGTAAAACTTCTAGCTGTAACCCAAATTTATCCCACCAAACGAGAAACCAAGAAGGGACATCATTTTTAAGAACATCCGGGAAAATGCGGATAAACCAAGAATGGTTGTTAATGGGATTCTGGTAGTAAAATGTTTGAGTAAACGCATCGATATAGACCCAATAACTATACCGAGTTTCTCTGTTGCGGATATCAAGTTGACGAGTTGTATGCGGGTGGATGCCCCATGTGGTAATGGGCATAATGTTTCTGATAGTGATTTTGTTATACTGGATAGGGCTAGCTGTTTTAGAAGGATCATGCAAAGTGTGCTTGATTTTAGCAGCAGTAGTTTCAATAAGTATCTGCTCATAGACATAATGATACTGGTCAAAATGAGGAGGAAACTGTTGCGTGGTAAGATACTTACACTTGATTTCCCATAGATCGGACATCCATTGTTCATCAACGGGTTCAATATAGAGGACTGTTTCCTCAGTAATATTGTTAGCGATATACTGTTCTTCAGGCTTAAGGAGAATATCCTTAACCGTTTGACTAGATTCACCTTTACTGATAGAGGCTTGGAGCCTTGGGAATTTTGTTTGATAGGGGTTATAACCTCTGCCACGGCCTCTACGACCCCGGCCTCTGTTGGTCATAAGTTTGCTAGGCTCTGCAAGTATTCACAGCTGAGAAAATCAAGTAATGAATTCTGTTCACCTTTAATATATTTAATATTAAAGTCAAACACTGATAAAATACTATGTCAAGTGGCGAATATCTGTTTAGATGCGGGGCTTAAAATATCTTTTTTGAAAATCTGTTTAGTTGCAGAACAATCAACTCAAATAAGGAAATGTTGATTAAGAAGATCACCCTAGAATTTGAGCACACATTTAACAATGGCTAAACACTCTTGTTTAATTATTGGATAATTTAAAGCAGGTCCTTTCCAACTACCAGAATGAAAACGTAAAAGTTCTTCTGTTGAAGTAGTAGGATTAACTTGTTTCAAAATACCACCATAACCTTGCTTAGAAGCATCTGTTTCAACAATTTTCTTCCATGATGGACTAGGAAGATGAAGGCAAGGAAGTTGCTTAACTTTAGCCTTAATTTTCTGTACATCTTGGGTATGTTCCTCAGACCAAGGAGGAGGATTTTTCTGTAATCTGGTATAAAGAATGGCTGCATCCTGAGATAATTGATGATAGTAGTCTCGAATATAATTTAAACTACCAAAAAATCTCTGTAATTGAGTTTTATCTTTAATTTAATCAAGAAATTTAGATCCAAACTCTATACTATGGTTAATGGGTATAATGCTTCCATTATGAATATTATGACCCAAAAATCGTACTACTGTCTGAAAAAGTTTCATTTTTCGCGCAAAAGTAACTAAACCATTTCTGATAATAACTTGCTTAAATATATTACGATGTTTAATATGCTGATCAATAGAAGATGAGAAAATAAGGACATCATCTATATAACAGATAGCAAATTCTGTATAAGGAGTAAAAATGCCATTCAAGATATGCTGAAATTCTGAAGGGGCATTTTTTCAACCAAAAGGCATAACATTCCATTCAAAATGCCCAAAGGGTACTGTAAAAGCGGTTTTATAACAATCCTGGTCTGCAATTTGTACTTGCCAATATCCTAATTTGAGATCAAATTTACAAAAAAATAACAGCATCCTGTAATCTATCTAAAAGATCTTTTTTATTCGGAATTTGATATCTAATCCATTTCAAAGCTTTCTTGGTAGTATTATATATATGTATTATGTATATGCATAAACTTGCCTTTTCTTAAGTTAGTTATCTTAATTTGAAAGAGCGTTTGAGTTTGATAAGCTCATTTTAGAAATAATTTGGGTGATGCGAACCGTTCACTTTTGTAGAACTCGTTAAGTAGAATATTCATGCAAAAATTGAAAATGATCAGACATCAATAGCTATATGTTTAGATTAGATTTGTATTACAAAAAATGGATGACTATTCTTAAAATTATATTTGTCGTCTATTTTTATAAAACAAATGTAATTCAAATATATAGTTACCGATATCTGATCATCTTGATTTTTACATAAATATTCTACTCAATAAATCTTAATAAACAAATGATTCAAATAACTAATATGGATTCCAAAATAGACCTACCAACATTGGTTTGCTGTTTTATAGTAGACAACACTTTCATTTCATAGACTTCTTTTTTTCCAAGAATGTGGAATGTGTGTATCTTCTTCTCCAAGACAAGGGTTGAATTCAAAGCACACGCTTAAATTTTTCTTTTTTCTTTTTTTTGGCCTATATATATATATACTAGGGCGATTAGCCTAAAATAAAAGCTTACTAAAATTAGCAAGTTTAAATATAATATTCGTGTTATTTTTATTGTTGGAAAAATGGTTTAATATAGGCATATTTTTTAGCCCAAATTTGAGTGGGCCCCAAACGTCTTTTCGGGTGGGTCCGAAGAGATGAAGTGTTCCTTGCAGCGTGGCAAGTCACACGGTGAAGACGGAACGTCAAAACCATTTATGAGTGAATGGGAAGTTAACGTTGTTTTCGGGTCTAACATTAATTTTTTAGATAAAATTCATTTGAATTTTTTCAATAAAAAATATTGTGGGAATTTAATTTAAATTCTAAATTCAAATTTTTGGTTCCTAAGTGGTTTCCTAAAGTTTGTAATTGTGGGAATTTAATTTAATTCTAAATTCAAATTTTGGGTTCCTAAGTGGTTTCCTAAAGTTTGTACATCTTTCTTTATTTATTAAACTATTCAAATAGTTTAATATATATATATATATATATATTCAAATAGTTATTAATAATAAAGTTCCTAACAGTTCCTTTGTTTGTCCACCAACGGACACTTTTCAAATGTTTGAATAGTAGTGTTCATGTACAACGGTCAGAATTGTTTGAATTCAACTATTGCACCTGTTCTTTCAAAAGTGCATTTGTTCATTCAAATTGTTGTACCTGTTTGGGGACTATGTTGCCTATAAATTGATATTCTATTCCAGCAGTCTTTACACTGAGAGACATCCGAAAAATCAGTCTGAAAATCTTTTCTCTTGCTGTCCAGATTTTCCTTTTGCATTATTTCTTCATTCTAGTTTTAGAATAAATATTCAAAGAGTTAGATCACAGGTTTGGTTCGCCGAACAATTTGTTTTGGAGTGCTACTACAAATTGCTTAAGATCATTGTATCTTGGGAGATAGACGCCACTCAACCGTAAACACCATAGCGGAGAGAATCTGTCTTAAGGACAAAGTGTCACACACTCGACTTGGTCTTTAATTATTGATTCGGTTCAACCAAATAAATTCTGTAAGTTTTATTTTATTTTGTTTGAATTATTTCAATTTATTTTATTTACACAGAAGATTGTTCCAACAATCTTAAGACAGATTCGAATTATTCTGTTTACAGAATTTTTCGTTTGTTTCATTTTCTCTTTCTTCTTTTAAGAAAATTATTTTCTGTGGATTTACAAAATAATATTCTGGTTGGAAAAACAAATAGTAATTATATGCTATTTGACAGATAGTAGTAATATACTGTCTATTTTTTTTTTGACAACTAGTAGTACGATACTGGTGTCATTAACAATTCAGAATATATTTTTGTGAAATTTTTTCAGAAATTAATTTTGGGTTTTAGAAATTATTTTCTGTGTTTTCATTACTTAAAATTCTGCTTTAGTATTTTAATTATTGATGTGTCACAGAAATTAATTTTCTGTGTGGAATTAATTTGGTTGAATAAAATTTTATTTTATTTCCAAATTAATTGAAAAATAAAAGTTATATTCTTATTTCTTTTATTTTACAGAATTTAATTTCCTGTGTGGAATTAATTTGATTGAATAAAATTTTATTTTATTTCCAAATTAATTGAAAAAATAAAAGTTATATTCTTATTTCTTATATTTAATAGAATTTAATTTCCTGTGTGGAATTAATTTGGTTGAATAAAATTTTATTTTATTTCCAAATTAATTGGAAAATAAAAGTTACATTCTTATTTCTTTTATTTTTTACAGAATTTAATTCTGTGAATTTGGTTTAATTTTCTGTGTAGTGTAAATTCTAATTATAATTTTGTTTTATAAATTAGAATTGATGGCTACTGAAACTAATGCCCAAACAAGTACTACTGTGGTGACTGCAATTGCACCAACCCCCTCTCTTGTGGTGACAGTACCAATAAATCATGGAGAGAAGTCAGAGAAGTTCTCAGGAACTGACTTTAAAAGATGGCAACAGAAAATGTTGTTCTATCTTACAACTCTGAACCTGGCTCGTTTCCTCCGTGAAGATGCTCCTATCCTGAAAGAGGATGAAACCGATTGGCAAGTGATTACTGCGGTTGATGCCTGGAAATATGCCGATTTCTTTTGCCGGAACTATATCTTGAACGGACTTGACAACACATTATACAACATCTACAGTCCTATCAAGACAGCAAAGGAACTTTGGGAGTCTTTGGAGAAAAAATATAAAACGGAAGATGTCGGCTCAAAGAAATTTGTGGTAAGCAGATTCCTAGATTTTGTAATGGTTGATTCAAAAACTGTGATCAGGCAAGCTCAAGATTTCTAACTCATTCTGCATGACATTCACGCAGAAGGCATGTCTCTCAGTGAATCCTTCCAAGTTGCAGCCTTAATTGAAAAATTACCAAAAGGCTGGAAGGAATTCAAGAACTATCTCAAATACAAACGCAAAGAAATTTCTATGGAAAAATTAATTGTGCATTTGAGGATTGAGGAGGACAACCGCAATTCTGAAAAACGGGCTGGTAAGCATCCTATGAAGTCTAAGGCAAATGTGGTGGAACATGCTTCAAAAACCAAGAAACGAAAGTCTTCTAGAAAAAGTTCATCACAAGGCTCTAAAGGGGGGGAAAATAAAAAGTACAAGTTTAATGGCAAATGTTACATCTGTGACAAAGAGGGACATCAGGCAAAAGATTGCCGTAACAAAGGCAAAAGCAAAAGAAGAACAAGCAAGAAGCCTGCTCAAGCCCATATGACCGAAGTGGACAATATTTCCAATGATATAGATGATATCAATCTTTCTGCAGTTGTTTCCGAGAAAAATCTTGTCGGAAATCCTAAAGAATGGTGGGTGGACACTGGTGCTACTCGCCATATTTGCGCCGACAAAAAGATGTTCACATCTTATTCTATAGTGGACAATGGTGAACAACTTTTTATAGGAAACTCCTCAACTTCCAAAGTTGAAGGACAAGGAAAGATTGTACTCAAGATGACATCTGGAAAGGAACTCACTCTCAACAATGTGCTGCATGTACCGGATATTCGCAAGAATCTTATTTCCGGATCTTTGTTGAGCAAGAATGGGTTTAGGCTAGTATTTGAGAGTGATAAATTTGTACTTACTAAGAATGGGATGTATGTAGGAAAATGTTACATGTCTGATGGCCTTTTCAAGTTAAATGTAATAACCGTTGTACCCTCAATTATTAATAATACTACATCTTCTTCTTACTTGCTTGAGTCTTCAAATTTATGGCATGGTAGATTAGGACATGTTAATTATGGATCTTTGCGTAGATTAATTAATATGGAATGTTTACCTAAATTTGACATTGATTCAAATCATAAATGTGAAGTTTGTGTTGAGGCAAAATTATCTAAAACTCCTTTTCATTCAATTGAAAGAAGTACGGAACCACTTGAATTAATTCATAGTGACATTTGTGATTTTAAATCAATTCAAACTAGAGGCGGGAAAAAATATTTTATCACTTTTATAGATAACTATACTAGATATAGTTATGTTTATTTAATTCGAACCAAGGATGAAGCTTTGGAAACTTTCATTCAATATAGGAATGAAGTTGAAAAATAACTTGGTAAGAAAATCAAGAAAATTAGAAGTGATAGAGGTGGTGAATATGAATCACTTTTTGATGAGTTTTGTAAAGAACATGGAATAATTCATCAAACTACTGTTCCTTACTCACCTCAGCAAAATGGAATTGCTGAAAGGAAAACAGGACTTTAAAAGAAATGATGAATGCCATGTTAATAAGTTTTGGATTACCTCAGAACTTGTGGAGGGAAGCAATACTTTCTGCTAATTATATACTTAATAAAGTACCCCGAAAGAAAATAAATCAAACACCTTATGAATTGTGGCATGGAAGAGTACCATCCTACAAATACCTCAAAGTGTGGGGGTGTTTGGCTAAAATAGCTATACCTAGTCCTAAAAAGACTAAGATAGGTCCTAAGACCATTGATTGCATTTTCATTGGTTATGCTAAGAATAGTAGTGCATATCGGTTTTTGATTCATAAATCAGAACATACCGAAATGCATGTAAATACTATTATTGAGTCTCAGAATGCATCTTTCTTTGAACATGTGTTTCCGAATAAGACTGGACAAGAGACTAGTAACAATAAAAGATCTTATGATGCTATTACTAGTCAGGATCAAGAACATGATCAAGAACAAGAGTTGGATCAAAATGAGGAAGAGGAACCTAGGCGTAGTAAACGTGCTAGAACCTCAAAATCTTTTGGTCCAGATTTTCTAACATATTTGTTAGAAAATGAGCCTTTAACTTTTAAAAAAGCTATGTCCAGTCCTGAGGCTTCTTTATGGAAAGAAGCTGTCAATAGTGAAATTGAATCCATTTTGCAAAATCACACTTGGGAATTAGTGGACTTACCACCAGGTTGTAAACCTCTTGGATATAAGTGGATTTTCAAAAGGAAAATGAAAGTAGATGGATCAATTGACAAATACAAGGCAAGACTTGTGGTCAAAGGATTTAGACAAAAAGAAGGTCTTGATTACTTTGACACATACTCATCGGTTACTAGAATAACATCCATTAGAATGCTAATTGCCATTGCATCTCTATACAATCTAGAAATTCATCAAATGGATGTTAAAACCACTTTCTTAAATGGTGAGTTAGAGGAAGAAATTTACATGGAACAACCAGAAGGGTTTTCTGTTCCAGGAAAAGAAAAGAAAGTGTGTAAATTGGTTAAATCATTATATGGTTTAAAACAAGCGCCAAAGCAATGGCATGAGAAATTTGACAAGACAATGATGTCAAATGGATTTAAAATTAATGAGTGTGACAAATGTGTTTATATTAAAAACACAGACAAAGGTTATGTCATTATATGTCTTTATGTAGATGATATGCTCATCATAGGTAGTAAAAATGAAATGATTAAAACTACCAAGAAAATGTTGAATAAACATTTTGACATGAAGGACATGGGCATTGCTGATGTAATTCTTGGTATGAAAATTACCAAAGCATCAGAAGGATATGCTTTGTCACAATCTCATTACATTGAGAAAATACTTGACAAATTCAGCAAAGATGATGATCATTTTGCTAGAACACCTGTAGATGTTAATTTGTATCATTCTAAGAATGTACAGGAAAGTATTCTCAATTAGAGTATGCCCAAATTATTGGAAGCTTAATGTACTTGATGAATTGCACTCGTCCAGATATAGCTTATGCAGTAAGTAAATTAAGTAGATATACGAGTAATCCAGGAGTAGAACACTGGAAAACAATTATAAGGGTTCTGAGATATCTCCGATTTACTAGTAACATCGGGCTTAATTATACAAGATATCTAGCAGTACTTGAAGGATACTGTGATGCAAATTGGATATCGGATACTAAAGACTCAAAGTCCACCAGTGGGTATGTCTTTACTCTTGGTGGGGCAGCTGTATCTTGGAAATCTTCCAAATAGACTTGTATTGCTAGGTCTACTATGGAATCAGAATTCATAACCTTAGACAAAGCAGGGGAAAAGGCAGAATGGCTTCGCCACTTCCTTGAAGATATTCCAATATGGCCAAAACTGGTGCCAACTATATGCATACATCGTGATAGTCAATCAGCTATAGGTAGAGTACAGAGTCATATGTATAACGGTAAGTCACGACACATTCGTCGTCGACATAACACCGTAAGACAACTACTCTCTAATGAAATTATTTCCATAGAATATGTTAAGTCTAAAGACAACATAGCGGATTCACTAACCAAAGGGTTAGCAAGAGAGTTAGTTGAGAATTCATCGAAGGGAATGAGACTTAAGCCTATTACATAAGAGTTACCACAATGGCAACCCAACCTAGTTGACTGGAGATCCCAAGATCTAGGTTTAAAGGGACAACCGAGTTGTGATTGACTCAGAAGGATCACTGGGGAGTTAAACTCCTACCCATTTCTATGATGAAATAGTGATGACTGCAGTATTTGAGGTTAAGTAAAATTTTCATGATTCTTATATCTAGGTAAACCTAGTGGAGTATGGCAGGATACTCTTCATAAGCATCACCTATGTAAGTGTGAACTGGGTCGATTCTGTGAGATTTGTGAAGGGCTACAATTCTCTAGAGCACTTATGAAAGACCAGGTTGTTCAGGGCCAAAATGAACACAATAGTGAGAACTAAACTGTGTCTGGGAATTTACTGTGTGAGTTCTATTGTCTTGGTTTACATAAACGGCTGAACAGTTCAAGACATCATGTTCACTGGTTAGCTAGTAAATCCAATAGTGTGTCACAAGGGAAGGTTCAAAGCCAAAAGCTACCTATCGTTTACAGAATATTTGTTGGAACAATCTTCTGTGTAAATAAAATAAATTGAAATAATTCAAACAAAATAAAATAAAATTTACAGAATTTATTTTGTTGAACCGAATCAATAATTAAAGACCAAGTCGAGTGTGTGACACTCTGTCCTTAAGACAGATTCGCCCCGCTATGGTGCTTACGGTTGAGTGGGGTCTATCTCCCAAGATACAATGATCTTAACCAATTTGTAGTAGCACTCCAAAACAAATTGTTCGGCGAACCAAACCTGTGATCTAACTCTCTGAATATTTATTCTAAAACTAGAATGAAGAAATAATGCAAAAGAAAAATCTGGACAGCAAGAGAAAAGATTTTCAGACTGATTTTTCGGATGTCTCTTAGTGTAAAGACTGCTGGAATAGAATATCAATTTATAGGCAACATAGTCCTCGAACAGGTACAACAATTTGAATGAACAAATGCACTTTTGAAAGAATAGGTGCAATAGTTGAATTCAAACAATTCTGACCGTTGTACATAAACACTACTATTCAAACATTTGAAAAGTGTCCGTTGGTGGACAAACAAAGGAACTGTTAGGAACTTTATTATTAATAACTATTTGGAATATATATATATTAAACTATTTGAATATATAGTTGAATATATATATATATCAAACTATTTGAATAGTTTAATAAATAAAGGAAGAGGTACAAACTTTAGGAAACCACTTAGGAACCCAAAATTTGAATTTAGAATTAAATTAAATTCTCACAATTAAAAACTTTAGGAAACCACTTAGGAACCCAAAATTTGAATTTAGAATTTAAATTAAATTCCCACAATATTTTTTATTGAAAAAATTCAAATGAATTTTATCTAAAACATTAATGTTAGACCCGAAAACGACGTCAACTTCCCATTCACTCATAAATGGTTTTGACGTTCCGTCTTCACCGTGTGACTTGCCACGCGGCAAGGAACACTTCACCTCTTCGGACCCACCCCAAAAGACGCTTGGGGCCCACTCAAATTTGGGCTCAAAAATATGCCTATATTAAACAATTTTTCCAACAATCCCCCACATGAATGGAATTTGACGGAGAGAAAATGCAACAACATGATCTAATTACAGAGAGTACAGAAATAAGAAATATTCGGCAAAGGATAGATAGCTTTTGGCTTTAAACCTTCCCTTGTGAGACACTATCGGATTTACTAGCTAACCAGTGAACATGATGTCTTGACCTGTTCAGCCATTTGTGTAAACCAAGACAATAGAACTCACACGGTATATTCCTAGACACAGTTTAGTTCTCACTATTGTGTTCATTTTGGCCCTGAATAACCTGGTCTTTCATGAGTGCTCTAGAGAATTGTAGCCCTTCACAAATCTCACAGAACCAGCCCAATTCACACTCACATAGGTGATGCTTATGAAGAGTATCCTACCATACTCCACTAGGTTTACCTAGATATAAAAATCATGAAAATTTTACTTAACATCAAATGCTGCAGTCATCACTATTTCATCATAGAAATGGGTAGGAGTTTAACTCCCCAGTGATCCTTTTGAGTCAATCACAACTCGGTTGTCCCTTTGAACCTAGATCTTGGGATCTCCAGTCAACTAGGTTGGGTTGCCGTTGTGGTAACTCTTATGTAATAGGCTTAAGTCCCATTCCCCTCGATGAATTCTCAACTAACTCTCTTGCTAACCTTTTGGTTAGTGGATCCGCTATGTTGTCTTTAGACTTAACATATTCTATGGAAATAATTCCATTAGAGAGTAGTTATCTTCTGGTGTTATGTCGACGACGAATGTGTCGTGACTTACCGTTATACATATGACTCTGTGCTCTACCTATAGCTGATTGACTATCACAATGTATGCATACAGCAGGCATCGGTTTTGGCCATATTGGACTATCTTCAAGGAAGTGGCGAAGCCATTCTGCCTCTTCCCCTGCTTTGTCTAAGGCTATGAATTCTGATTCCATAGTAGACCTAGCAATACAAGTCTGTTTGGAAGATTTCCAAGATACAGCTGCCCCACCAAGAGTAAAGACATACCCACTAGTGGACTTTGAGTCTTTAGTATCCGATATCCAATTTGCATCACAGTATCCTTCAAGTACTGCTGGATATCTTGTATAATTAAGCCTGATGTTACGAGTAAATCGGAGATATCTCAGAACCCTTATAATTGCTTTCCAGTGTTCTACTCCTGGATTACTCGTATATCTACTTAATTTACTTACTGCATAAGCTATATCTGGGCGAGTGCAGTTCATCAAGTACATTAAGCTTCCAATAATTTGGGCATACTCTAATTGAGAAATACTTTCCTGTACATTCTTAGAAAGATACAAATTAACATCTACAGGTGTTCTAGCAAGATGATTATCATCTTTGCTGAATTTGTCAAGTATTTTCTCAATGTAATGAGGTTGTGCATAAAGTATTGTGATGATAATAACAATACAATTATTCCAAAATATAATTAGCAAATGCATGAGTAAACAAACAAGAGCATAAATGTAACAACTATATCTAATGGTGATTATGAAAAAAAAAATGGAAAAATTCCACTTCAGTGAATCTTTTCAAAAAAAAAAAAATACAAATAAGTAGTAAACTTTATCAACTTTAATAATTAAAATTATAAACTTTTTATGAATTTATAAATATTTTATGAAAGTACCACTTATTTGCAATTCTCCCTTTTAGGAAAAATTACATTTCAGTACGTCTTCCCTTTGGTTCCATCTCAATTTGAGAATGCTTTTAGTTTGAGTCATCTAGCCAAATAAACTTCACGATTTTTCTCAGGGTTTGGTTTGATAGTGCTGAATTTTTGCGCTATTTTGGTATCAACAAAAGATGAATAGTTATGAAATTATAATTGCGCCCCTGAGGTATTTCTCATTGGCAATTCCCTTTGGAGATAAATCATGTTGTTTATTGTTTCCCTATGGATAAATCATGTTGTATTGAAATCAATAATCAAGAAACGAAAAATTTTTTTTTTGAAGTTCCTTGTTTGAGTTACTATTTGCCACCTCAGAAACTCCTGTTTGCAACTCAGAAACTCTTGGGTGCGAAACACATAGGCTTGCATTTATATGTTTCATTGTGGGCATGCTAGAATTTGTGAACTTAGTTCAAGGTATAGAAATATTTGACCAATTCTAACTTCTAACACAGAGAAATAATTGTGTGTGGATTAGAGGAACCACCACTAGTACGAATCTTATCCCAATGAAGAGGATTTTTACTAAATTTGCTAGGTGCTAAAGATAGGCTAAACTAGAATTGAAGATCTGAAAGAAAGTACAATTGACTAATTTAATTGATCCACATTGAGCTAAGAAGCTAAGCCAAGTTGAGTTACAACTATGAAGCTAAGATAAATTAAAAGCTTTTGATCGAGTTGATTGGTGTTGGGCCCCTTCAAATGTTGCACTTTGAGCCCTTTATATAGTGTTAGGGATGGCCCTCTTTCTACCCAACTATCAGGAACATGGTAGCCTCTCCTTGTCACATGTGTCATTGATCCTTAGCTTAATCCTCAAGAATATGTACGATTTTGACCACCCATGGATAGTGCCTATCTTTGTAGCTTTGACTTGATCCATTGAACTCCTATAGGCCACCACGTGTCTCTCAAGAATCAAGCTTAAACTTACTTTGTATGATTTGGGGAAAAGGCTCCTTGTTGTAGCATGGATTGATCCTCAAAGCCTCTTTATTTGCCATGTGTGCTTATCCACAAGAACCCTCAAACCTAACCTTGCATGATTTGGAGAATTCAGTTCTTAACTTGTAGCCTTGTTATTGATTTGCCAAATCTTTAAATCCCGTTTAATCTTCATCCATAGTAGCCATTTAGCAACAAACTAGGAGATAAGACGCTATTTTAAGAGATAAGCCTCAACAACTTCCTAATCTTTAAACGATTGATGCTTCATTATCTTTAAATTCCTAATCTTTAAACGATTGAGGCTCCATTATCTTTAAATAATTATTTAATTAATTAATCAACCAAACAACTTAATTAATTAATTAATTAAATAACATAAAATAATTCCCTTTAGATAGTCGCCATTTGACTTCAGTGGTACATCCCAAAAAATCTTTGACTCTCCATCTTCCATCACCATGTGGCATAAATAATTTGGGAAATTATCACGACAATTTTTGCTAAAAAGGTACAAACAGTTACATTTAAATTAGGGTGAATTGTTGTTGATATTCCATTTTGCCTCATATTTCCAACAAGGTCCACATAGATAACTTTCTTGTACAAACCACTTCTTCCAAGAACATTACCAATAACTTGTGAGACTCTTACGACAATTCTCCCACGACATCGAGGTAACCACTCTACCATAAGGTGAATTTGTTTCATGTGCATCATCCATCTAGTGGCAATTTTATTATGAAACTGCAAGATCTATGAACAATGTCAAAGATTACTTTTGTCCAAGAGGTTCTAGTACATCACATAACCATACACACTAGAAAACAGTATTCATTCGTCTGTTTTCTAAAATTATAGGTATACGAACTCTTATTCTTTTTAGAATAACCAATAAAATAACATACTTTCAGTCAAGTCTCCAATCCATTCATCTTTCCTTTCAGCACAAATGTTAGACAACCTCAAAGTTGCAAATACTCAAGTCTGCCTTCTGCATCAATTTCATTCTCCTAGATGTTCGTATTTCCCAAGAGCATGGTAGAATAATTTGTTAATGATCGTTAAGTATCGACAGTTAATTGAATCAAAGTTTTAAATTTTGATCGTTACGTATCATTTTACCTGTTATGTATCAGAATTTTCAATATCTACTGATGGTCAAGCAAAGTTTTAAATTTTAATTGTTACATACCATTTTGCCTGTTATGTATTAGGATTTGGATAGTATCATTGATGTTTATACATATTTCGATATCCTTATTATTTTAAATCGTAGTTTGAAGCCAGTTAGATAATTTGAGTCTTTCTCATGAGCTTTGAGGACTCTGTAAGCTAAGCCACTCCAACCATTAAATAAGGGTATTTTTACAAATGTTATCCTTGATTATATTTCTCAGCTTTTGTTATATTCGTAAACATTAACTTTCCCAAGGGATTTGTCCATAAACTATAACAAGGGTTGGACTTATAAAATGAACTAAATTTTTTGAGTTCGAATTGTGTGGATTTATTAAATTTATTTAAGCTCTACTCGTTATATAAAAAGTCAGACTTAAATAGTATTTAAAATTTATTAAGTTTTAAACTTACTGTTAAATTTCAAAACATAAAAATTTTAAGCTTTGGAACATGTATCGTGTGTATTATCAAGAAATCAAAACAAAATTGTATACCCGAATCCATCGTTATAGTTAAACGGAAGCGTGATTGATAGACGGGATTGCTTGTGGTAATGTTTTCCAATCCTTTCCTATGCCCTTAATGCTTTCTCTTCAAGAGAGGATTTGAAGAAGATATATTGTTCTTGCATATGCATGGCAGGATTGGGACCATAACCCCTTGTTTTGGTTTGCAGTTCAAGGAAAACCAACCGTGGCAGTTGAACACCAAACAATAACCACCTTATACAATTTCTATTTCTGCCCCTCATAGAAATAGAAATTGTACAAATAATATCTACACACTAGGTCTATGACAAACATACCCTTTAAGCCTGCTAACTAAATTAGATCACTTAAATTTTGAGGCTTTTGAAAAATGATAACACACACATTTAAATATGTGGTCCCAATTAGAAATTAATCCAACACTTACTACTCAACTTATTAATTTATATGAATTATAAAAATTAAAATTACTAGACTTATATTTAACTTGTTAAAAATTTGTTCAATATCAATGTGTTACGTAAACAAGTCAAATTTAAAAATATTTTAAGATTCTTTAAAATTTTAAACTAAATTTGAACAATCTATCAACTCAACTTAACCCTTTTATAGCCCTAAAAAGTTTTAAGTACACCCAAAATTGGTAAATTTGTTCCTTCAAAATGCGCGCTTAAAATTCACTCCCCAAACCAACCCCCCCAAAAAAAACTTTTAATTTTCAATTCTTCTTAGTGAAAAGAAAAAAAAAAAAAAAAACTTTTAAATTTAAATTAAAAAAAAATCCATTCAAAGACAAAGTGTGACTTTTGTCATTCAATAAATTTTTTATTTTATTTTTAGAAACCGTCTAGTCTAGATGAGCGTAAAAAAACTAAAAGTAAAAAATTGACTCAATTTAAATATATGTATATATATATAAATAAATAAATAACAATAAAAAAGCAAAAAAAAATGTCTCAAAGCTAGGCACCCAGGAAGTAGATTTCAATGGGAACCGCCCAATAAAAGCTGGAATTTTCATATGGAGAAATGAATAGGTAGTCCTGAAACATGATTTGATATTATTTATACTAGTGTTTGATTTGTGCTATGCACGAGTTATATTTATAATTATTTATATATATGTGAATTGTGATTTTTAATTTTTTTTTTTTTTTTTTTTACACAGATTAATAAATATAACAAATACAGCATATCTTCAATCAAATATTTTATATTTACTTTTATTCAAAATTTAAAAATAATGTATGGGTAAAATTTATAACTAAATTAAGGAAAATTTAATTCTAACGACAATTTTTTACTTCTATATAAATACTTAAAAAAATAAACCTGAAAAAAGTAGTCAATATAATATTATACATTAAATAAAAAAATGTAATTAGCAATTATGTTTACATAAATTTACTATAATCTTAATTTCAAATTTTAAAAAAAAATTATTTTAAAAGCATTTTATTTAGTTAGTACCAAATAGAATTTTCTTAGTAAAAAGGAAAGTATAAAATTTTGTTGCAAATTTTCAAATGTCTATTGTTGAATATTTTATTCTATTTGTTTGTTTGTTTGTTTGCTTGCTTGCTTGTTTGGGAGTTTTGATCTTTGTTCCTTGCTCCGCATTCGTCGTATTATTTTATTTGTTTTTCTTCTTTTTATTTGATTTTCACGTGATACTTTTTTTATAGTGCATCTCCGAGTGTATTAGTGAAAATATCATACACTTAAAATGTACAAAATTACAATATATAGAAAAAAAAAAAAAAAAGTAATTGCCCAAAACTAAAACTACTTGAAGAAAAAATAAAAATAAAATTGTTTGAAATAGAAAATGATTCACTTATTTATTTATTAATTTTTAAAAATAAAACTTTTAAAGAAAATAAAGAAAGCTATATAAAAAAATGCAGAAACCAAACATAAAATATAATACAAAAAATAAATGAATTATAAGATTCTCAAGAAGTGAGACTCACAAATAAATTTTGTAAAATCTTATTTATTCATATACTTTTTTGTGTATATTTTTTGTACTTCTAATCCCGAGAATGACATTGAAATAATCTACAATTCTTGCATCAGGTCCATCTAATAACTTTAGTAAACAGAGATGTAATAATTTCATAACACAAAACACAAATAATTGTGAGACAAAATATCTAAAAAAAATAAAAGCAACGTTCAATGATGATGTAAAAGCACACTTGATGTTTTAATTGGAGGTATAACCAGATAAATCACTATAGAAGGGGAAGAGAACATTTATGTTCCATTACAACAATTACATAACTCAATATATAATTTTAATATCTCTCACTCTTTCACATGTCCAATTTTCTATCAATATTAAAATGAATGCATGAACAAAAAAAGAAAACATTTGAGAAGACAAAGAGATGTGGTTTGAGACATTTTAATTGTTGACTTCTATTAATTAATATTTATTAGACTTCAATGGTCGAGTTTCTAATATTTGTTAGCCATTAAAGTTGAGTTCTTTGATTTCATCTATATTCACTTCATAATTTGAGAATGAACGCGTGTCAAACTTTTACACAAACACTTGGCACATTTTTTTAGCACGATTAATGAAATGCACAGTGTAATTTTTTTTTCTTTTTTTTCCGCAATTGCAACCTGTTATTTTTTAATAAGAATTTATATATGTTTTAGATATTTTTTTAATATAATTTTTTTTTTAGATTTTTTATAAAAATAATTTAACAATCTCATCACTAACCATAGTGTACGGAAGAAGTTGAAAATGGTGCGGCAGTAGGTATGAGAGAAGTCAAAAATACTTGGAAAATTTAGCCAAAATCCCTCCATTGGACCTTTGTTTAGTGAAAAATGATAGCCCAATTTATTTTGCTTCATAACCCTCTAAGAAGAAAACACATAATTGAATAAGAACAAAGTAAAATATGTTCTTTTTTTTCTTAGACAATATTGCCAGAATAATATGTTACTGTGAACCAGAGTAATATGTTATACTATCAGACAAAGTAACATGTCATTGTGAGACAAAATAACATGTTACTATCAAACAGAATAACATGTTACTGTCAAACAGAATAACATGTTATTATTTACATCAATTTTAATGGTAATAGTCAACGTGGATCTTATTTGACAGATTTTAATGAGAGAATTCTAAAAATACTAATTTTATTAAAAACCGACATCTACATCAAAACGTTATAGGGAAATTTATTGAAAAATCATTTTTCAAGTGTTTGTATCCCAATTAGTCCATTAGATATTCTTATATTCTAATAAGTCTTATTATTTGGACATTTGATCTACCAAATCTTAATTCTCATATTTAAGATATTTTATAGACATTTCTACCCTTACAAATATTTTTTGAACGGTTAGCAATTTGGTAATGTGAACATTCATATTTTACAATGTGAGTATTCGCATTGACATGTTAACATTCACATTGATGGTGTGAACATTCACATTATAGAATGTTCACATTGTAAATGTAAATATTATTATGGATATTTTGGTAACTATGTCAGCCATAAAACTTATTGGAACATAAGAAAATAATGTGGACTAAATGGAACATCAGTAGGTGAAAAGGGATTTATAAAAAAGTGTCCCAAAGTTATATTATTTTAAAGTTTAATATTTTAATAATAATGATATGTGTTGGACCTTTCAAGGAAATTTTTTTATGTTTGTCCTTAATGTATTAAAGTTTTATTATGAAGCTTGTGTGTTGGGAGAATTTAATAAATGTTAAGATTTTTTTTTTAATCAAAAAATTAGAAAATTAATATTGAAATATTGGAGCTTCCACAAGACTTATAGATTAAAAATCCTATTTTTCTTATACAATATATAAATATAGATAGTGCTTCTAACAAATAAGAAATTGCAAAATACATATGGTTTCTCAACTACTTAACAAAGATAGATCAATATTATCTCATCTGTAAAAATTTTCACTTTATTATTAATTTAAAATACTGCATAATACTCTGAGGGCATGTTTGATTGGGTGGATTAGAGCATGGGATTGGGATTATTTATCCGTGGACCCAATTATCCTATATTTGTTTTAACATTTTGGTTTAGGATTATTAATCCAATTGATAATTAATCTAACAAATTTGTTGGATTATTAGTAATGAGGTAGGGGTGGAATTATTAATCCAATTAAATAGTAAATACCACACTAATTTAATAGAATTATTAATACCAAACATGACCTGAGACTACTAAATAAGTATCCTTTTATGCCATTTGATATTTCTACACAGCAAAGTCCATACAGGCAGAGTTCCAAATCAATTAGCAATTAAAATAAGAATCACCAAGAAAATAATAAAAAATATATAATATATAACATTAAAATAAGAATCATCCAGAGAACAATAAAATATGTATAAATATATAATAAAAAATATACATATACGACAACAAGGGATGACATTTTTAGGACTAAGAGCTTTGTAATCTCCCATTCTCCCCATATGTCTTGTCTTGCTGTGCCAAACAATTTACAGAAAGTAATAATAAAATGCATGGAAAACATAGGAATTTACAAAACTTGCAGCATAAACACATCTTTCTTCCTCCAACCATGTGAAAATTCATAAGCTCACTGCCGCGGATATCCGAATATCCGCTCTCAAACTAACACTGGAGATGTTTATTTACTTGGAATCACCACCTTTCCTTGTCTTAACAGTTCTGTAGAAAGAACAGCAATCAATCTCTTTCAGTTCCCAATCCAGCGGAACTGATGGTTTGCAAGTTTTCTGTCTACCCTTTCTCTATCTTCCTTCATTTCCTTACCAGAATGCCAGTTTCAAGAATGCCATAAAATACTCTCTAGTTCAGTAAGAATCAAAGACAATGATATCACTTACTTTTCCACTTAAGCTTCTTCTCAATTGAATCACACACACATACCTGTCATTAGTAATTGTACATGTAAGATTGTAAAAACCAAATCAGAATTTAAAGTTGAACATTAAGTCATACGTGTTAGTTATATAAAGAAAATAGAAGCATTAAGGAATCGTAGTGTGTATGTATATAAACTTCACAAGTAGTAGTTTTTATGGTCTAGCTAGCCATATAGAACTTCACAAGTAGTAATTTTAATGACCTAGCTAGCTTTTGAAGACAATCTATGTATGTTTGAATAAAACATATCCATGGGAGGTCAGAAGGTGGTGGTGATCCAGGATGCATCCCGAGAAGTTATTTGGAGCGCGATCGGATGGATCCTGCACGGCTTTTCACTTAAGCCGGGCGATGAGCTTACACTTCTTGCAGTTCTTCACCAGGTTAATAACCCTAGTACGTCATCTCTCATGGGAGCTGGGAAATTTTGTAAGGGTTGATGTTTAATTTTTTTTTTTTTTTTTTCCTATGTTAAGAGTCTATACGATGAAAGAAAGAATAATAATGATATAGAGAAAGAAAGAGACATGAAAACAATTAAGGCTCGAATATAAATAAATAGAATTGATACCGCTCTCTTTTTCTCCTACTGCTTCTATTTTCTTTCTTTTTTTACTTATTTTGTTTATTTTTTTCAGTGGGATTCAGAAGTAAGGTGGATTCCGGTATTTTTGGAGCAAACCAGAAATTTGTGGTGGAAGAAGTAGCCAGGAAGAGCGACGAGTACCAGAAGAATGAAGAGGCAGCACAACTTTCTCACCAATGCAAAATGCAAGAGGTCATAAAAACACAAAAAACTAATACAAATATTTCATGCTTTCTTGTCTTGGCCTTATTGTGAAATTTGTTGACTATACGGTAACTAAATACATAAAAACTCAAAGAAATATGAAATATATATGTACCCGTCAAGAGAATTTTTGACATCCATTTTTGCTGATGCATTTTAAATGTGTAATAACTTTTAGGAAACTTCGATGTTGAGTATGATTTTCTGGTCTTACTACATCCATAACTTCCACCTGTTTTATTAATCAACAACATCGTCAAAGGATTTTACTCAAGTGCTAAACATGTGTCGTCCTACGAGATGCATGAACTAAATTAACTGTGCCAGTAAAACCAAATGCAGTTGAGATGAATAGCAGTCAACTTTTTGCTAATGTTGACCCTTCTTTAGCTGAAGATTCACCCTGTGAGAACCTTTGATGTACAAAATAAAAAGGGTAAATTACAAGGAGTCACTTGAGGTTTGCCCTGTCATTAACTTCTAGGCTCCGGGATTAGTCAAGGTGAGCGCAAGCTTTCCCAGACACTGGGTTATCCAAAAAAAAAATTATAGGATAGGCATTCAGTTTGTCATATATGACGTGTAAGAAAATGGCTAACAAGGTTGTTTTTGTACCTCAAATTAATCAGATTAAGTTCTGCATAGAGGTGCAAGCCTGGCCTTCTCCAAAAGTGGTTGCTGTAGAAGTTGCCAAAGAATTTAAGGCATCATGGGTGATACTTGACAGGTCAGTTAAGAGTTCCAAGTTGTTCTTAAGATCCTATGAAGTACAAGGAAATTGGAACTGTGTATTTGATTTATTTCAGTGCTATATCATTTAATATGACTCCACAATAATTACAGATAAGATCAATGTATTCAAAATTTAAAGGGTAAATTACACTGACATCCCCTGAAATTTTAATAAAATACATTAAACCTCATAGTTTTGGCATAATTATACCGACCCCTCTTTTAGTAAGACTAAAGGGATCAAAACTAATACAAATGGTGTGAAGGCATAAAGATAAACAAGATAAAAATATACATTTCAATGTAAAAGAGATGACAACATCATTTTTACATCTATATGACAAATAAATTATTGATGAAAAGGGATTTAAGTGTTATGTGAATTAAAATTTTAAAAGAGTCCAATGTAATTATACCAAACTTGTAATGTTTATTGTATTTTCTCTAAACTCCAGGGGAGGTTGGTGTAATTTACTCAAATTTAAACCATTCATAGGGTGAATATTTTCAAAACTTTTCCACACAAAAAAGTGTAGATATACACATTTTATGATAAGATCCATGTAAAAAACTGTTGCCAGTGTGAAAGTTCAATTGTTGAATGGGAATTCTTACATAAATATAGTCCTCTAATTTTGGCTCTGATATTATCTGCAATTCTTTATGTAGGACAACGAAGAAACTCAAATACAATGAATTCTAACAACTTGGTCACAGTATTTAATGGATAACTGGTATTGGATAAATTAAATTATTGGGAAACTGCTCAACTATACTACAACGGGAAAAAATTGGAATTCCATAATTCCTAGCCATCCATAATTAATGAAATTAAACCTACATTGAAACATGTACAAAAGAATTCCGTGTACTTCTGACGGAGGATAGGAGTGACCATTTCTTTGTCCTTTAGAAGTTTCCTTACACCACAATAGATAGAAGAAAATGCTTTAGTTTGACAATTCAACATATTGGTGATCTTAATATAGTGTAGATTTTGAGTTGAGTTTTTGCATGTAGAATGATGGAGATTCTTTGAGAGTGAAAAATAATTTGATCTTTTACGTGTATTGAGGTAAACTGAAGAAAGAATCTTCTATAAGTATATATCAGTGTGAAATGTGAGGTGACAAAGGTGTCATGTGAATCACAGCTATATAGTGCAACACAAAATGTTGACAAAATTGCCCATTTTTTAGCCCAAGAGATCCAATATTGACTAGTTAAAGACCACATACAATTTAAAACAGAATGACTGACATAAAAAAAAATTATAAAATAAAACTCTACTTGAGATTACTCTGTAACACAGTTGACATATAAAAATACAGCAGGATTTAGATAGGAAAAAGAAGGAAACATGAAGGTATACCTGAGAGTTGATCTTTGAGAGATATTATACCGTGTCCTCCTTTTGGTGCAGGCAGATGAAGAAAGACAAGAAATACTTCTTGGAGAGGCTTTCATGTGGAATATCAAGGATGAAACGCGATAACACCATTGAACAGCTAAGAGGGCCAAAAGCAATTGAGAACCCCAAATTGGCTGCAGGAAAAAGCACCACTACCTATGTAACATATGCTGAAATGATTCCGGAACTGGGGAAAAATGTTTCTCCCAATAGTAAGTAACCAACAATTAATTTACTTTGGTGACCAAGAAGTTGACAATTGCAAACACTTGACCAAATATCTAAAGTTTTGCTTCTAAGTACAACATTATTACATTATTGAATATTTTATAACTCTCCTTCACAGATTCAGCATTCAAAATCTTGTAGATCCCACTCATTGTGATATTACTTTTGTTGTCACCAACCATAATACAACTCATCCAAATATGAAAAGCAACAATATATTAAGTAGAATGTTTTTATCTGTCGGTGATTAGTGTATCAAACTCTTGTCAGCACAAAATGCATGTCAGTCAATGTATCCAATAATCCATCTCTGGAGATGTCACAACTTAGGTTGCTTGGAAAGAGCTGAAGAAAGACAATGCATATTAATTGTGATCTACAACATTTCCCTAAGATATCAAGCATGCACAGGCTAAAACACACATAAATACAAATTGGTGGAACTATTGTGTCCATATCTTAGGGAAATTCTGTGCTTCTTTTTAACAGGAATACACTCAACCGTTCCATTAAGTACAAAAGATGATTTTCAATGAAGTCATTTACAACATGAATTTACTTTAAGTTCACATACGAGAAAAAGCAAAAGTCAATAAAGACCTGTCTTCTTTTGTGGGAATTGTATTCATATATTAGTTGACAATGTTTCAGAATCTCCAAACACTCAAAAGACCCCCTCAGGCACGGAACAAGGTGGCGATGAAAGTGGAGAACCCCCATGCGAAAACCATCAGAAATTGCCATTATCTAAATCCTCATCAAGTGACCACATGTTGACAATTGCAGTTCCAAGTTCAAGCAAAGGGAACACAGTTCAGGAGGAAGAAGACATCACTACAAAAACTGAACAAGAAATGGCTGAAGAACAGTCGTCATTTTCCATTCCTGATGCTAAAGATGGGGGTCAAACAGAGGTAAATAATACAGGTAGTCCAAATGAACTAGAGAAGCACACCAGGGAAGGCGATTTGATGGGAGGGTTTAAATCAGACCAGGCATTTGAAAATTCCATATGCTCAGTCTGCCAAAACAAACGACCCATTTTTGGATGGAAGAAAGAGTTCACTTATGCAGAGCTCCATGCAGCTACAGAGGGGTTTTCCTCAGAGAACTTCCTATCAGAAGGTGGATTTGGTTCTGTGTACAGAGGAGAGCTGAAAAATGGTTTGAAGATTGCCGTTAAGCAACATAATCATGCTAGCTTTCAAGGAGAGAAAGAATTCAAGTCCGAAGTTTATGTGCTCAGCAAGGCCAGACATAAGAATTTGGTTATGCTGTTGGGCTCATGCTCAGAAGGGAGTCACAGGCTGCTTGTTTATGAGTATGTCTGCAATGGTGAACTGGACAAACATTTATCAAGTAAGAGATAGAAAGAAACAAAACCATTAAACTTATATTTCATTATATTACTCCAAGAGTGTAGATTTTTTTCATTTGTTATCAATATCATGAAACACTGAAAACTTACTCGAGGAATTTGCAAAAATTGGCAGAAAACACAGAGGAACCTCTCAATTGGGACAACAGGATAAAAATAGCATTGGGAGCTGCCAAAGGCTTGAAATATCTTCACGAAACCAACATCATCCACAGAGATGTGAGACCAAACAACATTCTTGTAACACATGATAATGAAGCACTGGTAATACTCCATAAATGTACAGTATCACATCTTTAAAATTCTATCTGCCGATTTAACACCAGTCTAATAGGCTACAACATGACTCATATAAGACAAACTTAGAGTAACTAGTGTTTTAGATGCCAATCTCAAAATTTAACATATCTAGATTTGATTTCTTATATATCTAGTTTCTTTTCTGAAATCAACAATCAAATTATCACTATCACAGTTTTGCCACTCATTTTAGATTAAAATTTTCTTCTGAAGTCAATCCCGCCCCGATTATTTGATCTGGTAATCCACTCTTGTAGCCTCTAGATTGCAGCCAGATACATCCAATTTTATATCACTGCGTATCAGAAAAAACCAACCATATATATATGCAACTGACTAAGTTTCCCCCTCCATGGCTCATCTATCATGTTCAATGTACTAGCTAGGAGATTTTGGTCTTGCAAGAACTCATCATGAGGATGCAGATGACTCACAGACCAAAGTTGTTGGAACTCTTGGATACTTGGCTCCAGAATATGCAGAAAGTGGAAAGGTGTCCAGCAAAACAGATGTTTATTCCTTTGGGGTGGTTCTATTACAGCTGATCACTGGACGGAGTACGACAGAAAAGATCACTGATGGGGAAAGTCTTACTGGATGGGTAACAACCTTACAAACACATCAATTGTACTTGCATGAAAAAATGTCTAGTACTCAATCACAAATCTAAAACAGCAAAACTAAAGTATTACTTATTCTTTTATTGTGTTTTGATATTGGATATTAGGAGTCAAAAGAAAAGGAAAGAGAAAAGATATGAAAAGAAAGAGAAGTAAAATAAGCTTATTTGTATTTCTCTTTTTTATTTGAGTTAGGAAAATGAGAAGAAAATGAATATATATTTTTTATTTTTATAAAATTACCCACTAAGAAGCATGGACACTCGCCGAGCACTTCCTGACATATGTCGAACACAAGTCCAAATGTGTCCTACTAGTTTTTAAAAACTTCTAGACCCAAATACGCTTCGGACAATTGGGGGACACGTGTTTATTGCCTAGATAAACATGAAATAAAAGTTATAAAACCTATTACAAGTCTGAACAAACAAACAAACAAAAAAATAGGATCCAATGCCAAAAAGAAAAACAATGTAGATTTACAAATATTAATCTTTCCTCCTTTAAGCTTTAAAAAGTAGTGCTACATTGTTTTTTTATAATCATTGAATGAAATAGTCAAATATATGACATAAAATTATAATAAATATATAAAACTGTTTATTTTGCACGTGTCTCATGTCCGTGTCGTGTTGCATTATTTATAAAATTTTATTTTTATGAGTAATTAAAAAATAAATGTATAAATAATTTTAATTTCTTTATTTTCCTTTCTCTTGGCAAGTCCAAGATTCAAAATAGGCTTACGGAAGTTTCTTGAAGAAGCTACACTTCCCCCATATTACATGTACAAGCTCCTGAGAAGAGGGATCTTGGTCATAAAGATATGTCAGTGAAGGCTTGTTCAGTGTGCATTAAACTTCTCATTTGTTTTCTTTTCTTTGTTTCTTTCTTTCCTCTTTTGGAAAAAAATAAGTAACTCTTCGTGTATTAAAAAAGGAAGTACTTATACTATGCACATGCACATAAAGAAGAAAAATTGCACACATATGCATTAAATTTGTTTTTTTAATTGTTAGATGGAAACTTCTTTGCACGAGCACTTTAGAAGATCATCCTCAATTTTTAAAACTTCCTTTTATACTTTTTCATTATAGGCACAACCACTTTTGATAGACAAGAACTACCCAGACTTGATTGATGAAAGGATTGTGGACTCCCATAACATGCACCAACTGTTTTGGATGGTTATAGTAACAGAAAAATGTCTCAGCAAGGATCCTAAGAAGAGATGGAATATGAAAAATGTAAGTTTTTCATTAGCACAATCTTTCCATATCACTATAGTTGTAAATCAAAGTCGATCTATATTATATACTATTAGGAATTTGACAATCCCTAATTAGGATTAGTGAGACACAAAATAACAAATGAGAAAGATAATATGGATCGAATCAATTACACACACACACAAGAACACATTTACGTAGTTCACTTCAAAATAGGGTTTGGTTAGAGTAGCAAAGAAATGTCTCAGCAAGGATCCTACGAAGAGATGGACTAGAAAAAATGTAAGTTTTTCATTAGCCCAATCTTTCCATATCACTATAGTTGTAAATCAAAGTTGATCTATATTATATACTATTAGGAATTTGACAATCCCTAATCAGGATCGGTGCGACAAAAAAAAAATAATATGAATCAAATCAATCACACACAGAAGAACATATTTACGTGATTCACCTCACAACAGGGCTAGGTCCACGGTCACTACAGTTTCACTATGATATGAAAACAATTACAACTCTCTTACGCAATAGAGGCGGCCCTCATGTATATATATCAGGGTGCCTCCATTCACACACCACATTTCATCTCAATGCACACCACTACTTAAGGCACACATTTAGTAATTTGATAAATAAGAAATTTGCTCAATACACATCACAATTTTCCATCTTTACTCTTACTCACATACTCCACCCATAATCTTACATCTTTTCCCTTTCTCATTCACACACCACACCCACGATCTTCAATCTTCCATTTCCTTAAAAAAATTTATTACATCTTTATCCTTCTAGTCAATTACATTTTTAACCTTCATACAAATTTCTCAATCCACACAACACAAATTTTATTACGAGTTGCAATGTCAGCAGTGAAGGAAAGGGCAACGCGAGTTGCTGCCATGGCAAGAACGCAAATGGACTGGGGATGGAAACAAAAAGGGGATGGTGTAAGTCGGAGGGTAACGGCGGCAAAAAGAGATAGGATGGCTGACGGCAATGATTGATGACGGCGGCGGCTGCAGGGTAGAGTTAGGGTTAGGGTTAGGGTTATGGTTATGGTTAGAGAAGATGAGGATATTTTGGGAATATTTAAAAATTGATAGTGTGTATTGAGTGAAAAATAAAAAATCAAAATTGGATGTAGTGTGCAATAAGTAATTGGTGTGTATTACGTAAGGTGTGTATGATAGCCCTTTATCTTTTGTGGTCATTTTACATTAGGTTAATATTGTAATAAAAAATAAACTAATTAATGGAAATGTGGTGTGTAAATAGAGACACCCATATATCTCATCTATATAAGCATAAAAATTAGGGCAACACAAATTACCAAAGTACCCAAAAAAATTCTGACACCAAACTCTCATTGGATCGAGGACCCAGTGACCAGTACTTATCAGGTCCACTATACCTGTGCGGGGGTGATTCCGCAATAGAGAGAATGAATGTATGTTGTGGTCGAACTGCTCTCCTCTGGGAAGTGAAGGTTTGCACAAAAAACAAACTACAAGGAAGCCCGACCGGGGTTTCGTCAGAAACCCCTCCGATGCTTTAGTCAGGACTTTAGGAAGGAAAAGAGAAGAAATGTAGAGAGAGAGATTATAAGTGAAGAGTATGTGAAATCGGATCCTTTCTTAAGAGAAAGAGTGCACCTTATATAGGGGGGGTTGCCTTGCTCTCTAAGGGCGCATGGTCGAGCACATGTGCTTCCTTCCTTTAGCTTTGTACTTGCATGTGCCAGCCGCTGAGCGGTTTAGGCACGCATGTTAAGGGGTTTTTCCTTGCGTCATTGTGACGTCACCTCTCCTCTAATTGCTTTCTGTTAAGCCTTGAGGTTCGTCATGGCAAGTCTTTGCATGTGCTTCTCCATGTGTGAGATATGAGTTCAATTCTGCAATCGGGTTGCTATGGATCAGCTCGGATCATACCAAATGCTTATGGACAAACCAGCCCAATGGTTTCGGTTGGTCAGTCCAACTTTGCTGTGCTCGACCCAAGTTTGTACTTGGGCTATGTAGTTCGGACCAACTAATGTGCTCAGCCCAAGTTTACAATTGGGCTGTGTGGTACAGACCACTCGGTTCGTTGGGCTCAAACTCATGCTTAGGCTTCTCTAAGTATTTTGGTTCAAGCGTACACTTGGGTTGTGTGGTTTTGACCGATGAGCACTTGCTCAGCCCAAGCTCGCGCTTGGGTTTGGTGTTTTGGTATTCCTATTTTGCTAGGCCCAAGCGTCACGTTTGGGCTTTTGAGGTTGTTCTTTGCTACTCTAGCCTTGCCTGGTCCAGAGTAACATATGGCCCCCTTCAATACCCAACATATACCAAAGTTTTATCATCAAAATGAATCAGAACACATAAATGCATATATCTTAAAAGCACACTACGTGGATTGAAAAACATACCGCAAAGCTCCATTCTCAGAAACATTTTGTCAAACATGTAAACTTCATTTCTGGGTTGGTTGATATCTACGCAGGTGGTTGATGCTTTGGAGTACATAAGCGATGGAAACACAACATGTATAAGAGACTTCTCACCTCCAGAATCAGATTCGATAAGTAGCATAATGGACTCCCCTGGATCGCAAAACAATTCTGAGGAAAGCGACGAGGAAAGCCCTAGTAATACACGAGTATCCACACTCAAAGATATCATATCTGCAAGAAAATCGAGAGTGTCGTCGTCTACGAGTTCTGAACAATCCAATCACTTTGGTGGAAAGGAAAGAGAGAGAAGAAAGGGAATGGGAATGAACAATAGCGAATTGCTTTACGAGGAGATGCTTAATTGATGAATTTCCCAAGTTTCCAGAGTCTCTGCTCTGTTCTGTGCTCTGTACTTGGAAATGGTAGTTAATTACCTACCTCACAGTTTCTTAGGGCTGTAAATAAAAGGGTCCACTCTGTTTCTATGCTAAAAATTAGAAACACAAAAATGTTATCTCTGTAACAAATTTGTCAATTTAAATACTAGTCTTTTGATTTTTTTTTTCAATATAAACTATTTGTATATTTTTGTTGAGTAAAATCGACAAGAAAAAAAAGAATTTTAATGATTAAACTCAACAAAAAATAATATTTTAATTATTTTTTGATTTTACTTAACGAAATTGGTTGATGGTTTAGAGTGAAAATAGATTAAAAAATTATGATCTAAATTGATAAAATTAAATTTTAAGATTTATTTTGTTATAAAAATAAAACTCTTCATTTATTTATTTTTATTTTTTTTGTTGCTGTTGTGATTTAATGTAAATTTTTTTGCGCTAGTATCAATTAAATTGATCTAACTACTAAATGATAATAGATATAGAGTACATCATTTCTCCTTTCCATTTTTGGTTTTTCTTTGTTCTTCGTGTTTTCCTTTCTTCCATGTTTTTTACTTTACCAAGATGTTCTTATGTAAGTACTATGACCTAATTTGGCAGGAAGTTTTCCCTTCACTTTGTAATGTAGATAGCTCAACGACCAGGCATCTCTACTAGTCTCCCTTCTTGCAACGGTTAAGATTCAATCTAATGGATCAGATCACTTTATTAAAAAAAATAATAATAATTTTTTTTTTTTTTTTTTTTTAATGAAGTGACCTGAGCCATTGGATTCTCTTGGAATAAATATTAACCGTTGCAAGAAAGGGGCCAAGTGGAGAAGGCAAGGAGAGGATCCTTGCTCCAAAGGACTAAAGTGGTTATGGTTTAAATTTTGAAGGGTCAAAGTAGGAAACTTACTTCTCAAAATGCCTCAACTGTCCCATGACAGTTATCACTTGATTGAATTGACAAAAGTTTAAAATTCAAGTATTAAATTGAAAATAAATTACTTTCAGGGACCAAAGTGCAAAAAAAAGTAGCAAGGCACAAGATTTGCACCTTACACCTTAAACAAATTTGGTGTTCAACTTCTACATTTCAAATCAAACTCATTTGTAAATGATGATTTCATTCAAATGTAACATTTCTTTCATTGAGCAAATCAAACATGAGAAAGAATAATTTAATGAAATAATTTTCATTTTGACATTCAATTCAGTGAATCAAACATTACTTTGAGTTGAATATAAATATTCCACAAATCTATCTGTAATAAAATTCCTCTTGAAACCTAGTCTATCAATAAAATCCAAAAACACAACAATAGATTGCATCCATAGGAAGGAGAAGAAGATGAATTATTTCTGTTATGGTTTTCTTGCAATAACCTTCTGGTGTTTTTATCGCACCAGGACGCATCAACAAAAGTACATAATCCAACAATTCAAGTTATAAGAGTCCACCAAGAGTCTCTCTCTGTGATTTTCGGTGATATTTCGACGACCTGTTTTACACTTCTAAAGTATAGATCTACACTCTAGAAGTATAGATCTACAATTTTCGAGTATAGATCTGTACTTTTTATGTCCGAAATAAGAATTTTAAAAATTTTCTCCTCCGATTTCAATATAGTTTTTTAAATTTTCGACACCCACAATGGTTCCCTCCTCTCTCAAACCGTCTCACATACCATTATGGGTATCATTTCTTCTCAACTTTAGTTTCTGGCGAAGTTTGATATCCGACACCGACAGCGGTGACAGAGTTGGATAGCAGCAACGAGAACGACGTCGATGGAGACCGCAACTTTCAAACAGATCTTACTTTGCAAACCACATCTTTGAGAATCGGTAATTTTCCCTGACTCGTAACTGTTTTTTTGACAAGATTATTTTTGTTTTTTGTTGTTTGCCTCTTGTTTTGCTATTAGTTGAAATGGCCCTTTAAAATCTTGCGTATGTAATGTTATTGTTTATTAATATAATGTTTCTCATGTTCTAAAAAAAAAAAAAAACTCAAGTTAAAACTAAAATAAAAGACATTAAAACCACACCATAAAACCCTAAAGCTGTATAATTTTAACGTTAAACATAAATGGATGGGCAAATTACACAAATAGTCCCTATAATTTGAGGCTTGTGTCACTTTGGTCCCTGACTTTTCAATTGCGACACATTTGACCCTGAATTTTGAATGTTGTTCCAAATAAGGACAATTAAATATATAATTAGATTTTTCAAGGATAAAATTGTCAATTTGATAAAATATAAACTAATTTGACAAAAATAAATGTCAAACAAATATTTTTGAATTTTAAAAAATTATTTCTACCTACTAAAAATAAAATTATGTAAAATTGATAAATCTTTTAGACATTAATTTATTTTTTTTACTAAATTAATTTTTATTATGTATTTGGATGATGATCATGTAAAATTAATTTAAAAAAATTAATCATGTAATTTTTATTAATTTTACATAATTTTATCATTGGTAGATAAAAATAATTTTAAAAAAATTAAAAATATTTTTTTGACATTTTTTTTGTCAAATTAGTTTATATTTTATCAAATTGATGATTTTACCCTTGAAAAATCTAATGATATTTTCAATTGTCCTTATTTGGAACAAAATTCAAAATTCATGATCAAATGTGTCACAATTGAAAAGTCAAGGACCAAAGTAACGTAAGTCCCAAACTATAGAGACTATTAGTGTAATTAACCCTAAATGGACAGATTGCCACATGCAGATCATTGCAGAGAATCTTGATCCCAAATTTTGGCTTACCTCCCAATATCAGGCATGCATCAACTAATTGCTATAAAGAAAACCCCATTTTGGCAAAACAAAATTTCTTCTGTTAACCAAAAAAACTCTGAAATCACAACATGTCCCTAATTGAAAGTGCATACTTATTCTACAATTATAATGAAAGTCTGAAAGCATCTCTATACCCCATGAAGTTCCATGGTGGCATACATGCAATGAACTGTTTTCAAAAGCAAGACAATAAAAGCCCTAACAAATACTACAGCTCGCAAACATCAGGCGGTAACTCTCACCACAAATTGTGCATATTAAACAAATCTTCCAACAAAGAAAAAACAGACAATATGTTTGAAGAATTTTCATAGATTCAACAAAGAGCAAGTTTCAAGGAAGTTCAGACATCTGGCAGACTGCAGGCATGTTATTCCAAGAACACGAAACAAACCCCCATCCTGGACTCAATGCAGTCCCAGCAGCCATATGTTTGTAGTCATTACCTAGAGCCACTGCTCTAGCATCAGTACCTATGCCTTGGTCCTTAGCACACGCGACGCTCTGCCCGAGCCAACATGACCCAAGTAAAGCATCGGGCCTGGAAAAATCCAATTGGGTCGCGGTTTCTTTTGTTTCTCCATCCATAGTCCAAGTCTGATCATCGGCTTCTGACTTCATGTTGCTTCCTACAATACGATAAAATATAAAGAAGACTTTTGAACGTCATGACACAGTGAAATTTTTGGGTGAAACAATTAATTTGGCATTGTGAATAATTCAAACTGCAGAAATTAGAATAGAGTGTATTCCGAAAATTTGAAAATTTTAATGGGTAAAACAAAGGGCATGGTAACAAACGAGGGATGCCTTTATTATACTAGAACTTTGCAGGCTCCTTTAGCTGTTCTACAAATAAAGAGATATTATCATGAATAATTCTCAGCCAGTTCATACACAGTTATGGTAACTTTGACGTACTTGAAATGGTAAGGGTCCTTTTGGATGGACGTGGATTTCAAATCAAGCGACTTGAGATTAAAACAATGGAGAGTTAGCTATAATATGTGGCTAGAAAATTATAAGATAAGTTGGCAGGATCTTTGTAGCTACAAGAGAATCATTAGTGTAGTTTCAAATAACTATTTTTATATAGTTATTTTAAATTCATTCTAATAAAGCTATTTAATTCAATCTAGAAACCCACAGGTCAACTATCAATGATTAATTTCAAACCCACTTCAATCCATCCAAACAGACCCTACCATTTTTGTCAATGCTCCAGTAATAAATATTTTGCTTAAAAACATGAGACAAATATGCTTACCGGGAAAGTTTTCAGGAGGAGGATTTTCATCCAATGAACTTCCACTGACACTTACAGGAGTGCATTCGTTGAAAATAGAAGCTGCAGAGTTACCCAAGGGTGATATGGAGTCGCCATATTCTTCCCATGTTGTCTCACATATATCCAAGGCAGAACTGTTCGCTTTATCACCAGGAGTGATGGTAGAAGAATTTGAACTTTTGTCAGACAATTGATTCTTTGTACTTAGAGTCTTCGCCTCGTGAAGCAAAGCATCTAATAGCCCACTGTTCCGAGGTGAAAGACAATCCGACTGGAGAGTCCCAGATGGTGGAGACTGAATAAAAGCATCCACTGACTCAAGCAAAGCTGGAGGGGAAGATGAACCCCAGCTACTGAAATCAGTTTCTGGATATTGGAGTGAAGGGAGCTCCAGCTTCACAGCCCCATTGGTGGGCTTAGAAGCGGAGAAATTACCATTTATAAGGAAATGGCTACTCTGGTTTCCGCTGAAAGACAGCAGATTCTTTGTGATAGGATCGGGATCATAGGGAAAAGACAAACCAAAAAATTGAGATGTCATATTATCACAATTATCATCTGGTGTCTGGTCAAATGGCGAGGGCTCGTTTCTGACAATACCATCATGCCCAGAGAATGAGGTTGGTGATTCTCGAAGACGCTTCTGACGATGAACCATGGGGGGCACGGAACCATAACACTGAGAAGAACCAAGACCTTTCATCAACATGCTGCTCGTAGAAATATCGGGAAGTTCGGGAACATAAGGCAAAACTCCGTGGTTTGCCTTCAAACTGTCGAATATGACATCAGGTATTTCACAAATGTCAGTTTGCATGAGATCATGCTGCCCTTTATCCCCACTAGCATTTTGGTCTTGTTGATTCTCTTGAAACGCTTGCAAACACACTTCGGGAGGATAAAGAGGTAATCCAGCACGCTGGCGCCTCTTGATTCGAGTATTCCAATAGTTCTTTATCTCATTATCTGTGCGACCAGGCAGCTGAAAGCGGCAAGGAAATTAATTTTTTATAAGATAATTAATACTTACAACTTTGTAATAATCTAAACATAAACATATCCATGCATGCAAAACATGGAAAATGCAAATTATGCAATATCTCTAGTTTTCTTTGAACTTCTGAAACATATATCTATCCAACTCAAACAGAAACAGTTCCGAAAATCCAGTAAGTGCAAAAGAATTGCTTTATATAAGATGGACAAAATCAGTCACAAATTTGGAACATAATTAAAGATCATTCCACCCAAAATATATATATATATATATATTTACGGATAGCATACTAGTTTAAAACAGGTAGCATTTAGTTTAGAAAAATAACATGATTTATCACTTCTGTGCATCAGTCACAGCATAACATCAAGGGTTAAACACCTCCAACTTACAGTTAATGTAAACAAGATACTGCATCAATGCCCATTACATAATTTGACTTAAGAGTCTACAGAACTATTAAAAACTTTCAGCTCCTATGAAGATTTCAAAATATCTTTTTGCTTAAATAGTATATACAAAGTTAGACCAAAGTACATTACTCATCACTGTTGTGCATAACCCATAGTTTCTTTACAGTTTTCCTGAACATTAAAAGATCAATAAACTTGCAGTAGAGCACCACATTAATATTCCAGTCAGAAATGTTTCTGCAAGAGGTGATCAGATTAGTTTTATTACAAACAAAAAAACACACAATGACACAACCCTTACTAGTTACAAAGCCTTGAAAAGAACTCCCAAGAATGGTTTAAATTTTTTGTACATTAGGGAGTACAATTATATACATAATATCTTTTAGTCGTACTTATGATCTTTTATATAGATACTCAGATCTCATCTCCCCCAAGAAACTAATATTTACAAACAGGCCCCAAAAATAAAATAAAAAGATAATGATAAAACAAGAGCATTATAAACAACATAAGGAAATGAACTATATACTTACATGTGCAGCCATCCGTGCCCATTTGTTTCCCATCTTGGCATGGAGTTCAATGATTGTCTTTTCTTCATCTGGGGTGAATGCTCCTTTCTTTAAGTTCGGCCTTAGGTGGTTTGCCCATCGAAGACGGCAACTTTTCCCACAACGGAACAACCCTGAGAGCTTCTGAACAGCATTCCAATTCCCCTCTCCATGTTTCCTGACATAATCCACCAAAATGGCATCTTCTGCAGAAGTCCATGGCCCTTTCTTCAAAACAACTCCTCCATTCATGCTTCCGCCACAGTTACCTTCATCAATCAAAGGTGAACCAGTATGATCCTTGGAGAGCATCTCATCATCACTCTCATTTGTCATGTGACTCATCCCTATTACTCTGACCTGACAACAATTTTGCACCAAACAGTCCAAAAAACATTCAAGTGAAAGGATAATACCCTGAACAAAGATGGAGAAGAAATAAATATTGAATGCAGATGTCTTACATACAAGATACAAGACGTGCCTACTTGAGCCCCTGACATTGACATTTGAGTGACCTACTGGATAGCACTTAGCCTACAGGACCAGTGGTAATATTCCGAGAGACAGGCAAGGACCTATTTGATAAGGTGTACAATTTTGTCTATCTAGAGTCTGGTACAGGAAACAAGTTTCTATTTTTTGCCAAAAAAACCAGCAAATTTGGAGCACAATTTTTAAAAAAAATTAAAATAAGAAAACATGCTAGGTGAGCTGCCAGAGGTCGTGGCCGGCAGTGGAGGGCGGCCAAACGTGATGGCTAGCAGTGAGGAAAGCCGGAGGTCTTGGCCGAAATGTCGCTGGAGATCATGGAATGGTGGCTGAGTATCAGTTGCCACACTGTGGTCGACCGGTCAATGGCGATGGTTGCCAGTGGTGGAAGAAAGTGATGGGCGAGGGAGGAGAGAGTGAAAACTTGTTTTGAAAAAAAAAAAAAAAAGAAGAAAAGGAGTTTTGAAAATTTTGGAAATTGTTCACTTTTTTAAAACAAAAACAATAAAACCAAAGGTGTTTCTGTTTTCAATTTTCAATATTTTTGAAAATGAAAAGAAAAGAAATTGTTATCAAACAAGGCAAAAAAATCAAATCTAAAAACAAAAACTTTTTTGATGTCTATTTTCACTTTCAAATGTAAACCGTTTACACAATTTACTAAATTCAAAGGAAAAAAAGTGTATTTACTTATTTGAAAAAAAAGTTTTAATTCCCTCCCAACCCCCTCCGACAACCACAAGCATCCCATCACACCACCAACCACCACTGCTGACGACCCCCTCCAACCATCGCCTTTGGCAATCATCTCTGGCCACCAGCTTCTGCCAACCACCACTGGCGCGTCCCCCATCTCTAGCCATCAGAAACCACTTACAGCCAGCCAGTTTTTGAAAACATGTGTTTAACAAACATTTATTTATTTATTTATTTATTTTGTTTTACGAAAAATAATTATAACAGCCTTTAATAAATAACCAATAAGGCTGTAAACAAAATTACTTTAACCACTTGAATTAATCAGTTAATGCAGCTATGGATCAGCATATAGATAAAGGTATAAACGAGAGAAACTTAAAACACATTTAAGTCAAAAACAAAAAGTCCAACTTCTTAAAAGGGAAATGCTAGATCCACAGCCTCCTACTCCTATTCATATGTGTGGGTACCACAAAATGTTATATGGAGGGCTGTCCATAAAACTTTAAATTAATAGTTATGGATTTAGTAAAATATACATTCAAAATACCCCCAAACAGTTGGAAGTCATAAATTAATGCTATAAACGTCAAAAAGTAATAATTAAAGGAATCTTGAAATCAAACCCATAAACTCAAAAGATTCATATTAGTGATGAGTTGAAATAAACTACTTAATGATAAGTTGAAATATAATTAATTCAATGAAGCATTCAATAAGTAACTAACACTTAAATCCGAGACAATGATTAGCCTCCTACACACAATAAGAGAAGCATAAATGCCCCAGAAATGAAGCAGCGCATCATTTTTCTAGCCATATAGAAAAAAGGGTTTGAACAAAGCACAAAAAAGGGTGTACAAAATTGGCAATTAATAATAACTACATTACATACAGTATGCCTTTTACCTAAAAGTAGACATGAAAAAACAACAATATGATGAATATTGCACACACAAATCACAAAAGTACAAACATTTCAAATAAGGTAATTCCAAATAGATCTAATTTCAACCAAAAAGGAAATGAAATTACCTGAACAAAAAACCAGGAAACAAATTCTAGAGAGAGAAAAGGCACTGCTGATAATAACAAACAAATGGTGGCGAGGCACTCTCAGGAATGGAAATTTTGGAATCAAAGAAGCTAAAAAAACAGGATAAGATTGATGGGTCACAAATTAAAACCTGAAAATTTGCAAAATAAATTGTAAATTTCCAACCTGAATAAGAGAGAATTTGGAACCCTAATAAGAAAAACGCAATCTGAGGAATAAATTGAAACTCTGAAAACAAAATTAAAAGAAAAAAGAAAAAACAAAGAAGAGGGTATAAGGAGATACTCTGAAATTACGCCATAGTAACCCTAATTTTGCAAAATCAGAAGAAGACTCCCCATGATCAATCCATAGACGAATTCAATTGAATACAAGAAACAATCATAACCAACAGAGAGAGAGAGCGAGAGAGATTAGGTGAATTGACAAGTACCTAAAACCATGAAAAATCAGAGAAGAAAACCCAAAAGAAAAAAAAGGGGGGGAGGAGAGCGAAATGGGTTTGAAAGAAAGAATTGGGAATCGATCAAAGGGTGCAGAGAGAGAGGAGAGAGGAGAGGGGAGAGAAAGAGAGAAATGGCGAGAGGAGCAGAAAAAGAGGAGAGAAAAAGGAGGAGTACCAAATTTAGAAGAAAGCGTCGGAGAGGAGAGATGTTATCAAGTTATCTGGTGTTCCGGGGTGTACCAGATACCCATGTGATTGTTGATCAGAGTACTTTTGAATTTTTTATGTTTTTAATAAAAAATTTATTAAATACAAAATATATATATATTTGTATTTTTGTATTTATTGATTTTTTTAAAAAAATTATTCGTAAATATTTTATTTTTAATTACATTTATATTAGGTATATCTAAAAAAAATTACTAAAACATTAAAATTTCAATAAAAGTAAAAATATAAATTAATATTTTATTTTTAAAAACTCAAAACCAAATATTAAAAATAAAAATAAAATTAGTTGCACAGAAAGAATTGAATACATAGTACTCGTTTGGCGAGTGAATTGGGTTTAGGTTAAAACTAAAAAAACACAAAATAGGTTAAATAAGTTAATAATACAAAATATCACATCTAAATTATAATCATTTCACTTTTTTCTTATAAAAAAATAAAAAAAATTCTTTCCAAATAGAGCTAATTTAGCTAGGCTAAATTAGTCAAAAAATCAAACTACAAAAATTCTTCACAAACAAATCCTGATGTTTAGATGTGAGACATGCTCACAATTGCAAATGTGAATATTTTTTGTTTCACCTGAATAGAGTCATTCATAAACAGGCTCGAGTTCGGCTCGGTAAGAGCTCGTTCGAACTCAGTTCATTAATTATTTTATTTTTTATTTTTTTATTTTTTTTTTGAGTTCGAGCTCAAACTTGTACTCGTTAAAATGTTAATAAATAAATCCAAACATACTAAAATTAGAATTGTTAGCTGACTCGTTTAACATTTATTATTTATAAAATAATGTAAAAATATGTATAAAAAATAAGATAAATATGTTATTTATATATTTAAAAAATATAAATATAAATAATAGTTAACTATAGATAATACATTTATATAATAATGGTAGTAGATATTATTATTTTGGCAAAATATTGACTTTTTCCTAATATGTTTATATATATTTTATGTAATTATATAATCAAAATTTTAATTGTAACTTTAATCTCATATACAAATATGAATTTATAATTTTTTTTACTTATTAAGACTCGTGAACATATTCTAATTCGAGTCAGGTCTAAGCTAACTTGACTCTAGCTCAATTTATTAAATTATTATTATTAAATTTTTATAAGGCTCGAGTTTGAATTCGAACTCGTTAAAATCTTAATAAATAAATTTAAATGTACTAAAATTTGACTCGACATAACTCATTTATAACTCTAACAGTAAAACATGTTTACAATTTTAGATGTGAATATTTTTTATTTCAAATATATCCCGTGTTTGATTTCTTGTGTGTGTTATTAAAATATATGACTATATACTTTTAAGGGGGAGAAGGGGGGATAGAAAGAAATCGAATACATGATCACACTTTTATTGCTATACATACTTTTAAATTTTAAATTACATTGATTGACTTTATATTTTTGATATAATTATACTAATAACTTTTATAATTTTAATTTACATACCACTTTCGTTTTGTATTAATAATTTATTAGCAGTACAAGAAAAAAGTTGTCATATTTTTTTATACTAAAATGTGTATTTACCTTTATTTATTTCATTATTTACTCGACTTTTACATTAGTTTTGTTCATTTTAATAAGAGAAGTCAGTGTAATTATACTAAATTTATGAAACTAATTGTATTTTTTCTCAAATTGGGTAAATTAGTTTTTGTAATTTAGGTGAAGTGTCATTTTAATTTTAATAATTTTTATGTAAATAATTTGGCCTCTCTACACTTTCAATTTTATTATAATGTGATTCTTCCGTCAGTTACAACTACAAAAAAATTCATTCAAACTAACGGAACTAGTGAAGACCCTTGTCAAACCTCAAAGGATGTGAGTTTAATTTAGGGGAAATAACAATGCTGACTTAAAAAAAAAAAAAAAATGTAAAATATGGGCGTGCAACTCTTTGCGTGGTGGGGTGTAACTCAAAAATTGTGGAGGTGCAAGTCTGAATTGCACCCCATGTCTGTGTAATTTTTTTTATCTGTTTTACTGACATGTAATTCCCCCTTAATTTTGCCTTGAATTTTTTAGGGGAATTATCATTTCACTGGAAATCTCATAAAATAATTTCAAATTGATAGAAAAGTTTATGAATTTATTTTTTAATGTTGTAAATTTTTCCATTAATATGCATGTAAGAAATGGTTTGGGAAAAAACAAATTTTTTTCCAAATTTTAGTCTAATTTTTAGGTGGGACCCATGCACTAAAGTTGGCGAGTCCATATGGCAACACGTTTTTTGTTGCATAACGATTCACGTCATATATTTGGTTGCTCAAAACTAGTATTGGGTGAATTGAAAATTGATGCCAAAGTGAATTCCATGAAAATGGCGTGTTTCGTGAAATTTCTATAAAGATTGAAGTTAAGGGTTGTCCCACATTGCTTTGGTGGACAAACTTTGTATAGGTTTATAAAGGGTACCTAAGTTTTGTGGAAGAGTGAGGTTATGGGTAAAGTGAGTTAGATCCATTGAGCCCAAAACAAACACGCGCACTGCCGTCCGGGCGGGCTGGGCTTTGGCGCAGGTGCGTAGTGTGAGGTTGGATTGGGTTTGTCCGGCCCAATACTAATTCTTTTTTGGCTAAAAACATTTGATTTTTTTTTTGCAAATTTGGAAAATAAATTCTGACCATTTGAATTCAAATTTCGGTTGAAAAAAATTCAAATTTTGGCTTGCACCTCTTCAATCCTTTTTGTACAGATTCCATACCTGTTCCGAACAGGTTCATATCTGTTCAGTTCAAACCCATATCTGTTCAATTCAAACATACATGTTTGTATTTGTTTAATTCAGAACAGGTCTTGTACCTGTTCAATCCCGTCCGAATAGGTTTTTTACCTGTTCTGAAAAACCACTATTTCATCTATAAATAGGCAGTCTCTCATTTGAATTTTGTTCTCAATCTCTACCTGCTGCTTTCAATCTCTGTATTTTGCTGCATTATTTTTCTTGCGAGAAATAGTGTAAACACAAAATGTGTTCGTTATGTAAATAGTTGGTAGTGCTGCTACTGTTCGTTATTGATCATTTTATCTTGGGAGATAGACGTCTGCAATCTAAAAGTACCGTGGAGAGGACGAATCTGTCTTAATGATATAGTATTAAACACTGGACTTGATCAAAATTTTGTTCAAGAAAATAATAAGGTAAATAATTAGTTTACTTTTCTGTTTCATTAATTTTTTCTTTTTCAGATTCGGATTTTGTTTTTGTAACAAAATAAGAATCTATTGTTTTATTTTTTTTTATATACTGTTTTGATTTTTTTTAATCAAATAGTCTCTCTCCTTTCTTTAATTCTTTCTTTGAATACATTGAAAATTGTTCAACAATCTTAAGACAGACTTTTATTTTTTGATAAGTCTTCAGTGTATTAAGAAAATATTTTTTTGGTTTTTATAACAAGATAATTATTGTGTTTTATTTTTCTGGTTTTAGTAACTAGAAAAATAAAATTATTTTGTGTTATAACTTATTTTTTGGTTACAGTAACTAGAAAATTAATTTGTGTCTTGGTTTTAATTTTTGTAATAAGTTATTATGGCTTCTGAAAGTAGGACTCCAAATTCGATTGTTACAACGACTCCGATTTTTATCCAAAACCATGTTCAAGTTCCAATAAATCATGGAGAAAAAATCAGAAAAATTTAATGGCACTGAGTTTAAGAGATGGTAGCAGAAAATATTGTTTCATCTTACAACTCTTAATCTTTCTCGGTTTCTCTGTGAAGAAGCTCCAGTGCTTAAAGAGAATGAAAGTGATCGGCAAGTTGTTGCTGCTGTAGACGCCTGGAAACATTCTAATTTTCTGTGTAGAAATTACATCCTCAATAGCCTGGACAATATGCTGTATAATGTTTACAGTCCTCTAAAAACAACAAAAGAATTATAGGATTCTTTGGAGAAAAAATACAAGACAGAGGATGCTGGCATAAAGAAATTTGTTGTCGGTAAATTTCTAGACTTTGTTATGGTAGACTCCCAAATAGTAATTTCTCAAGTTCAAAGTTTTCAATTAATTTTGCATGATATTGATGGGCACGACCTGAAGGTGTGATACCCTTGTTCCGTAATATATTAATTGGTTCTTAATATGAATGTGATTATGTGTTTTGATATGATTTTGTGTACCATTACGTGAAAATATGTGGTTTTGAATTTCTATCTGTTCACCGTAGGAATATCTGTTCGATTATTTGCTTTGGAAATTAAATTGAGGGCCTTATCGGCCACAGAACCCGAAATTGATTACGCCATTGTGATTGGCATAATTTTTAGAGCCTATGGTGAAATTTAATTAGAAATTGATTATGGTCAGATTAAACTGATAAAATTGATGAATTAGAGCTCTATTACATTATTATTATTATATTGTCCTTAGTGGGTTTTGTTGGAAAGGCTCTGCACCCTCTATTCTCTCTTCTTTACTTCATTTGACTGATTTTGGGGACTCGAAATAGAGAGAGACGACAATAGAGAGAGAGAAGGAGAGAATTGTGTAATTTTTGGGCTAAAGCTTTGGAATTTGAAGATTAAGCTCAAGATTTGGCTAAAACTTGGGTGTATAAGGCTCCTAGGTGAGTAATTAACCCTTGAATCATGGGTTTTTGTTTGTCATTTGTAAATTCAGCATTGAATAAGGATAAAGAGCATGAGTTAAGTTGGTTTGTTGGAATTAAAGCTTGATATATGCATGCATATAAAAAATTGTTTTGAAATAGCATGTGTAAGCTTGAAATACATGATTCATGTAGAGTTTTGGTTGAAATTCATGTTTTGATCACCATTTGTGTTGCCTAAGTTGAGAATGTGACTAATTCATCACATGCATGTACAATTTATGAAGATATGAGCTTGAATGTATGAAATTGTTATGTTGGAGTTGAGTTTAGTGCCAATTTGAGCCATGCATGTGATTATTTTGAGAAATTGAGCTCCCTAGTGTTGTAAATTGGTATTGGTATCATGTTAGTATGTGTATATGTGATATTTGAGCCATTGTATGCAACGAATGTGGCTGGAATGGTAGAAGGGAGCTCAAGAACACAATCTGGAATTTCCAGAATTTCAGTGTCCTCTCGAGCGGGTAAACTGCCGCTCGAGCGTAAATTTCGTGCTCCCAGCACTTTTTGCAGAGTTGGTGTCCGCTCGAGCGGGATTTTCCACGCTCGAGCGGGGAGCTTTTGTAGACAGGCCTTCCGCTCGAGTGCCCCATTTCACGCTCGAGCGTAATTTTCATGCAACTAGTACTTTTGCAGGCCTTAAGGGTCCGTTCGAGCGGTGGAGTCCACGCTCGAGCGGGGACCCTATTTTCTGAAATTTTGTTTTCGCATTCTGTGTTTCGTTTTCCGTTCTCTTTCACTTGCAAGCACTCTTAGGCATGTGTTAAGCATTGTAAATGAGTTAATGAGATAAGAATAAAGCCTAAAGAGGAACTAAAGAACGGATTGAACTGTTAGTGACCCTTTTGTGTTCGTGAAATGTGTAGGGTCAAACTCCGGGGCAAATCCACAAGCCGATCACTGTAAGTAATATCGATATTCGAATGCTTGTGAATGTCCAATTGTTTATTCCCTTATAAGCTTCATGAGTTGCTAATTGGGATTGTGGACAAAAGTCCAACATGAATAAATGAACGGACCGAAGGTCGTTTTGATAAACATAAATGGACCAAAGGTCATTTTGATAAACATAAATGCACCAAAGGTCGTTTTGATAGAATTGAATGGACCGAAGGTCGTTTTGATAGAAATGAACGGACCAAAGGTCATTTTGACATATATGAATGGACCAAAGGTCGTTTTGACTTATATGAATGGACCGAAGGTCGTTTTGACATGAATGAGTGGGCCGAAGGCCGTTTTGACATGAATGAGTGGGCCAAAGGCCGTTTGACAAGAATGAATAGGCTGAAGGCCGTTTTGACCTAAATGATTGGGCCGAAGGTCGTTTTGACATAAATAAGTGGGCCGAAGGCCGTTTTGACATGAATAGAAATCTGAATGGGCCAAGGGCCAGAATGTTGAAACTACAAGTCACTTAATTTGAAATTCGTATAGTCATATATCTGTTAAATAGAAATATGAATTGGGCCCAAGGCCGTTTGGAACCTGTTGTTCTACATTGTTATGTAACTTCTGTATTTGATATTATTCACTGGGCTATCGCTCATGCTCATTCATGTGTTTGTAGGTGAGCCAAGAGAAGTCCAAACCCAGTCCCAATGAAGTTTGCCACGAACAACACGAGTTTTGGAGAGTCAGCCTTGTGTCTCACGCACGAGACCCATTCTTGCCATTTTGTTATGCATTTACGTTTTGTCTTGTTGGCAAGGACTTTGTGTATATTTGTATATAGTTTGTTATGGGTTGGCTCAGTGTAGATGATCTTGTCTGTAAAGAAGTTTATGCTACCATACTTTTGATGTAGGTTATTAACGTATATGAGTATGGTTTGTTTGATGTGCATATAAGCACGGCTCTATGGACAAAGTTTTAAATTTTTGGTTCCGTTTGGCTCCTTTACTCTGACGAGTTATGTCTGTTTTGGTCTGAGGTCGTAGGTAATCACAGGATTACTGGCCGGTTATGTCCTTAACCCATAGGGGCGAGTTCGGGTCATGACAGAAGGGGAGCTACCTTGGGTTACCCAAACAGCCATTTTCCTAAGCCTAACAAGATAGGCCCAACACTAAACCCAATACAGAACTCATTCATAATATTTTGGCCCAGGCACCAGCCAACCACCCATCAGAAAGAGAGCTGGCCACGTGACTGTAGACCGCCCGAGAACTCCCGGCTCCACGCGCGAGGACGCGAATCGTTTGTTCTTAGCTACTACAGTTCGGACTCATGTCACGATTCTGAATCTAATCTCACAAAGTGCAATGTGAGACTGATAAATCACCAAAGAGTCCAAATCCGGCAAATCGTTTTGGAAAATCAATTTTAATAAAGAAATGCCAAACATGGACTGCTTTGCCAAATACAGAGTCGCCACCTAAATGTTTTATTTTGGGAAATTTAGGAAACCCTGACTCATGCCGAAGGCCACGTGTCCGTCATCACCAAAGTTGCCTTGGCTCGGGAACTTGGGTACGAGAGGGGAAGGTCATGCAATGAGCACCCCCGCTCGCCCGATCAAAGATCGGCCTTTACTAACATGATATTTTGTTTTTGAAAACACATGCGTTCTTATTCCGGTTATTAACCTAGAATTACTATGTGATGCACACATCATACAAGTATAGACTATATCGCCTAAGTTGGAACAAAACATTTCATGTTCGTTTGTTTGAAAATGGTTTAGAGGTGCTACTCGCAAGTAAGCTAAGTCTTGGATTTTGTCACCCTCAAGTGGGCTTAGAAAACACACATTTTGATGAATTGTTCCAATTCAAGCAATCCAACCTTCACCCACAGGCATTCAAGCAGTTAATCACTTAAGCAGTTAGCCTCATGGCAAGCATGCTAACATGGCAACATACACATCTCATACAGTATGCTAAAGCGTAAACACTCACAGTGTACTCCGAGCCAAAACAGAGAACTAGTTAGAAATCATGCATAATCCTAGTTCATGTTACGATGGCTAATGCAACACATGCAAAAATGCAACTAAGATAGGCTCGGCTATTCTAAGATGGCATAAGAATGCAACTTGATAACATGCTGTTTGAACACGTATTCAAGTAAATGTATTGAAATACAATGCAGTTAGTATGATGCGCCGAGCCCGGTGCATGCAAAACAGATGAATGGGTGCACGCATGCGAAGTATAAGGATGCTAATGAAATATGCCCTAAAACTAACCATCAAAAGCTGGTAAGTAAAAGGGAGAAAGAAATGGCGGTTGGAAGATATGCATCACACACACACACGCTTATTACAAAAGTTGTGCCCTCTCGACGGAGGGTTCGAATAAATAAGCTAACTAGCTAATCTAAGCTAATTAAATTAATTATTACATCACAAAACTAATTAACTAATCCTAGTTAACTAATTATTACAAAACAAATGAATAGTTAAACACATTAACTACTTAAGTACAAAACAAAGCATAAGCTAGCTATCTAAGCAAAGCAATGAAACAGGAGCCTTAAGGCGAGAAGTGTATGCATGCTCGGTCGCGCTGTTCGGAAATCTATCGCGATGCCCCAACTTGCCTCTGTTTTCATTTGTTCTCAAAACCTTGCACAAAGCTCCAGATAGTGTCTACTCCACCTTGAGAACCTGTAGGAGCATTGCCGACCAGCTGTTGATGTTGCCGACCACCTGCCGACCACCTACCATTGCTGCAGACCAGAAAAAGTGGTTGGCCAGCTAGTTTTTCTGGTCGGCCAACCAGTTTTGCTACCACACTTCCAGTTTGCTGCAACAGAGAACAAGAAGAGCCAACATATGTGTGCACAACTACCCTCCCTATCATTTCATGATCTTAAGGGAGTGTAGTTCTCGACCCTCGGGCCACCAATCACGCATCTCGATGCATGATGGCCGAGAAGCCAAGATTGCACGAATCAATGTGAAATGAATGCACACATAACACATAAATGCCTTGAACTCTATCATGCATGATCAAGAGTGTCGGCGACCGAGATTTGAGGCACATTTCATCACTTCAAGTATGAAACGTCCCTTGTTTCTCGTGTTTGGACTAACACCTAATCCAAACACATGCAATGCAACAACAAGCATGTAAACATGCAATGCAACTCAAGCATGGTAAACACAATGTAATGCATGCATACATGATGCAATACAACATGAGCAACCTATCAATGCTAATGACATGCATACACAATGCAAGGCAACATGATCAACCTATCAATGCTAGTGGTATGTATACACAATGCAAATGCAACATAAGCATGCAAACATGAGGCAATGCAACAAGCATGTAACAATATGCAATGCAACAAGTATGCAGCAATATTCAAACCACATGCTCAATGAACTTAAACCGCATATGGACAAACCTCAGTCAAGCCAAAACAGTGGCCATAACACCAAAACTAAGGCACCAAAAGGGAAGACATGCATGCACATGCATTGGCCTATCAACTAGGTATAAGAGCACAACTCTCAAGAGTGCTCAAGGAGTGACAAATGTGGAAGTGTGACAACATTACAAGCACTGAAATCAAGTAAGAAATGATGCCAAATCATTCAATCAACACAAGCAAGGCATGCAAGAGTCCTTAAGCATTAAAGCTAGCAAAGAAGACTATACAAGAGGCATGCAATACATGGCACAAATACATGAACCAACCATAGACAGAGCTCAAATAGGTCAAGACAAAGACCAAAGCATGCTGACATGGGGGCTCAAATGTCTAAGCATGCATGCATACACACTAGGGCACAAACAAGGCAATAATGCTCAACCCTTAGAGGCACTCAAAGGGTGAAAGAAATAGGAACATGGAAATGCTATATGCTCTGAAATGTCATGTTAAATGATGCCAAATCATATACATGTTACAAATGAAGCATGCTATGAAGCTCAAAGCTTGAAACTAGCATAGGCATTTGAACTATAGCTATGCAAAACATGAAGCATATGGCCAAGGCAACCCAAAAAAGTCCTAGAACATGCCAAAATGAGTCTAAAACATGCATGGAAGGAAGCCAAAATAAGCTAGCATGGTGAGCATGAAGCATGGAATAGGCAAGGCCAAAAGGGAGGGTTACACTACACCTACCAAGACCAAGCATGAGATGGCTTCGCCAACAAAAATCAGAGTTATATCATGGCAAAATAACCCCAAAAACATACTGAAATGATGGCTCGCAAGCTTAGGCATGAAGGCATACACAATGGCTCATGTTTAAGGCATAGAGCACAAACTCTCCAACGCATTGAAAGAGTGAAAGATGTGAGTGCATGGCAATGAAACATGCTTTGAAATCACATATAAAATGATGTCAAATCATGAAAATAGTCCAAGTAATGCATGCTAATGGATTTAATACACAAAGCTAGTGAGCAAGATTGAGTCATAGCTATACAAAGCAATGCATGCATGACCAAAACAACACAAATCAGAGCTTAAGCATGCTAAAACATGGACAAAAGCTTCTTAGAGTTAAGCCAAAAGCATGCTAGAATGATGATCAAAAGCATGATACACATTAGGCTAGTGAATGGAAATGCACTACAAGTGCATGGAGCATGCATGGGGCCATCAAACCAACCCAAAAAAGATCTAAGGCATGTTAAAACAACACCAAAAACGTACTGAGATGGACTCAAAACATGCTAGAAAGACATGCTAATTCATGAGGCACATAAAGCTAGTTTGTAACATTTACACTACAAGTGTATAAGGCATGCATGGGGTGACCAAACCAAGTCAAAACAGTGGTGTGCCATGTCAAACTAACCCCAAATACATGCTAATATGGAGCCAACATAAGCTTAACAAACAGGCTCAAACATGAGGCATACAAAGCAAGCATACAAAACACAAGGAGATTGGATGACCCTCTCCTATTTGGGACCTCAAAACACAAGTTTTATCACTGAAAATCCACTGGGTTTCAGTGGTTAAAAGTCCAAGAGAAAGTGATCTCAAGGGCCTAAAATGATGGTGCAAAACAAAGCCAAACAAGGCATGCAAGGGAGTAGACCACTCCAAACACCAAAGAAGCCTTAAACAAACCTTACAAGCATGCAAAATCAAAAAATTTTGTGGTAGAAAGTCAAGCCAAAATAAGCATGCAAATAGGTCCAAAAGCTTAATCAAAACAAAGGGTTAAAGGGCTAGTTGACTCACCCTTGTAAAACCACTTTAGAGCAATAACTCCAACAGTTATTTTGGATCAAAACCAATCCAAGAACTCCAAAACCAACCTCAAAGGGCCTCAGCAACAAAAGGATGGTGTTTGAGTGTGTGTTTGTGTGCAATAGTGTGATCAAAATGCATTTTTGAGCACAAAAATGAAGAAGAAGAGCAATATAGAGACAAAGGTGTATATGTATATCTCAAGCACTTTTTTCTGAACCTAAGGCAAGAGGAGGGAGGTTCTCTTTTATAGAGAACCAAAGGTTAAGCTTGTTGAGCAAGCTTAGGCCTAAAGCCATCCCTCCATACACATGTATGGAGGATGGTTTCTGTGCCCTCCAGCTGTTACAGCTGGCTAGAAAATATCTCCAAAACGGTGATGGAAAGCTGTCGACCACTTGAAGTGGTCGACCAGCTACTTGTAGTGGTCGGCCAACCACCACAAGTGGTCTCCCAAGATAAAAAGTGGTCGGCCATGGGGGAGGAGTGGTCTGCACACTGAAAGTAAGGTGGTGGTGCGGTGGCCAACCACTATTGGTGGTCCAAAGACCAAGAAAACCAGTTGGCCGACCAGAAAACTGGTTGGCAGGCAAGAAAAGTGGTCTCCAAGGGGAAGAACTGGTCTCCCACCCTTATTCCACCCTCTAAGCAAGGAAAACAAGGTTTGTACCAAAAACAAACCAAAAAGGATGCAAGACGAGAGTCCGGGAGGCAAGGCGCGTAGCCAGAAGCCTCGAAAACTAGTCTACAGGCACCAAAAGCGGTCTACGAGGGGAAAGTGGTCTACGACCACAAAAAGTGGTCTCCCAGACCACAGTGTCCCTCTAAACCAAGGCAACAAGGCATGGTTCAAAAACAAAGCCAAACGGAGAACGTTAAACGGTCCTGAGACAAGGCGCATGGCCGAAGGTTCCGAAAATCAGAAATTAGTCTCCAAGCAGGAAAAGTGGTCTACGACCACGAAAAGTGGTCTACGACCAAAAAAAGGTAGTCTACAGACCTCATTCTCCCTCCAGGGAAGAGAAAACAAGGTTCGGTTCGAAACCAAACCAAAAAGGAAGCAAGACAAGGCGCTCGACCGAAGGCTCCGGAAACCGGAAACTGGCCTACCAGAGAGAAAAGTGGTCTACGGACCTCTCTCTCCCCTCTAGACAAGGTCAAGAAGGCTTGGTTCACAAACCGAGCCAAGACACAAAAAGTTCAGAGGCCCGGAGGCAAGGCATTCAGCCGAAAACTTCAGAAACTCGAAACGAGCACAACATGCACTATCACCGAGCGCTCAATCGATGACGTCAAAGTCTTAAGGTCGGTGAAAAATGGGATGTCTATAGTGACAGGCAAAGATTTTGGGGAGTTATTGAGCCCGCCAGGCATTAAATGAGTCTGTCAAAGCATTAAATGCTACAAGACCTCTTACTCTGATGCATGGGTAAACCACCATGGCCAATGGCAAGCAGACAGCAGGCTTTCAGCTAATGGGATAGCTTAGAATAGACAAGGAAATGATGAGTAAAGGATATAAGGAAGCCTTCGAGACACGTTAAAGGTTAAGTTTTTCCTGATCCCCCCTTTTCACTTCTCTCTTGCTCTAAACTCAATCGATCCTAACCTAACTTGATCATCAGAACGTTCGTTAGGGGACTATCCCCCCCGCTGGACATTTTTATAGGCACCATTTGTAGATATCAAGGCCAGCAGACCCATCGGAAGAGTGGACCAGTCCGCCCCATCCTCCATTGAAGTTATTGCACTATCAATAAGCACCATCTGTGGGAATCCATCTCTGGTCGACAGTTGTGTTCATTGTTGCCAGAGAGAACCTTATTAACACCCATTTCCTACGTCAGAGTGAATAGTCACGACCAGGTCTATGGCTTCACAAGACAATGTTGGTAACCTTGAAGCCAAGTCCTCCAACCCAAATAACCTACCTTCATATTTCGCGGAACTCACCAACAGCATCAACCGCTTGACCAAGCAAAACCAGGCTTTGATCAACGCCTTGCTCTAGCGGGATCTCCCTGTCCCTCCTCCACTACCACAAGATACCCTTCCAAACCAAGAACAAACTCCCAACTATCCATTCTAACCACATGCTTCTCGAGGACCTCTTCCTCCACTCTTCATCCCATAAGCTCACCTGTCAAATTTTGAGGGTTTACGGCCCCCACTTCAGGACCTGCACCCTCCACCTCAAGGCTCGTATCCACCATACCACGCTCCCATCCCTGAAGGTGAGGCTAGCAACGTTCAACACCCACTTCCCTCCAGAGGAGACAACGTTCCTATTTGGGACGCGGAACTACGAACCATGAAGCTCCAACTTCAGGGGGTCATGTAAAACATACAGAACAAACCTTTCACAACAGCCAACTCCCTATTTGCCACGTCCATTAGGGATATTCGTCAATCGACACCTTCGATAACACAACTGATCCGGTCGACCATCCAGAAGCATACAGGACCCTCATGAGCCTCCATGTTTTCCCTGACGAAATCACGTGTCGTGTTTTCCCCGTGACATTCAAGGGGTCGGCGCGACTGTGGTTCAATCAACTACCACCGGACTCCATCACCACTTTTCAACAGCTAAGTGATTCCTTCCTAAGTCATTTCATCGGCGCTCGGCGTCAACGACATCCGGCAACTCAGCTGCTGAATATTTGCCAAATCGACGGGGAATCGCTGTGTAGCTTTGTCACCTATTTTAATTAGGAAGCCCTCCAGGTTGAGGAGAATGTTGATAAGGTCATCTTAACAGCCTTCATGGCCGATCTTCTATCACTCTATCACGACCCAAACCCGCCCCAATAGGTTTAACGTTATGACCGGCCAGTAATCCGAGATTACCAAAGGCCTGCTTATCAGTAATACAATAATAGGGGCTGGCGGAAGCTTGTAAATAATAAAATATAACATCCAATGAGCTGTGAGGACTAATATGTAACAAAACAACTTTCATATATGTATATACACATCAGTCTAAGTATCAATCTTATGTACAAAAATACAACATAATTAGGGATTAAATCCCATTAACAAAACCAGTCTTAACTTCAGATATGAAGGCATTCAGAACTTGGCATGACCCGAACCCACCCCTTATGGGTTAAGGACATAACCGGCCAGTAATCAAGGGATTACCTACGGCCTCAAACCAAACCAGACATAACTCATCAGAGTAAAAGGGCCAAATGGAAGCAAATTTAAAACTTTTGTCCATAGAGCTATGCTTACATGGCACATCATAACAATCCATACATATACATGTTAATAACTCACGTCAAAATAAGTAATAACATATAGTTCTATATAAATAGGATCATTCAAGTCTAAGTCAACCAATCAAAACTATACACAACCGTAATCCAAAGTTCTTGCCAACATGACAAAACATAGCAAACTAGCAAAAGGGCGAAAACAAGTCTCGTGCGTGAGACATATGGGCTGACTCTTCAAAACCTTGACTGTTCTCACAAACTTCACTGAGGCTGGGTTTGGACCTCCCTTGGCTCACCTACAAACACATGAATGAGCGTGAGCGAAAGCCCAGTGAATAACATCAAATAAAGAAGTTATACGAACGGTACTTACAACAATATACACCAAACGGCCTTAGGCCCAATTCGTATTTCTATCTAATATATATATATATACACATAGGTCAAATAACTACGGTTCCAAACACATCGAACGGTCTCGGGCCCAATCCATTCACGTCAAACGGCCTTCGGCCCATTCATTCTTTCATTCGCGTCAGACTGGCCTTTGGCCCATCCATACTTTCATTCATGTCAAACTGGCCTTTGGCCCATTCATACTTTCATTCATGTCAAACTGGCCTTTGGCCCATTCACACTTTCATTCATGTCAAATTAGCCTTTGGCCCATTTATACTTTCATTCGAATTAACGAACTTATAAGACTTACATAGAAGTAAGTAATTGGACAAATAACATACTTCAGATATCTTTAATAAGATATTACTCACAGTGATCGGCTGGATGATTTGCCCTAGAGCTTGACCCTACACATTCCATGAACAAAATAGGTCACAAACAATTCAATTCGTTCTTAATTCACATATTCCTCTTTAGGCTTCTTTCTTATTCTTTTAATTCATTCATAATGCTCAATGCATGCCTAAGAGTATTTAGAAGTGAAAGAGAATGGAAAACGAAACATAAAACGCATTTACAAAATTTCAGAAACAGGGGTCCCCGCTCGAGCGTGGACTTTCCCGCTCGAGCGGACCCATTAGGTCTACAAAAGTACTGGTTGCCTCGTTTTTACGCTCAAGTGCGAAATCAGGCGCTCGAGCTGAAGGTCTCACTACATGGCTCCCCACTTGAGCGTGAATCTCCCCGCTCAAGCGGACACCCATGTCTGCAAAACTTCTGGGAGCTCGTATTTCCCGCTCGAGCGGTGGTTCCCCCGCTTGAGTGGACATCATAAATTCTGGGTTTTCCAGAATTGTTCTTCAAGTTCAAATTCGACCTCCAAAGGTTCAAAACTCATAATTTTGGTTCCCAAACATGCAAATACATTATATATCATGAGTACACAACCAATATGAGGCCAATTGCTCCAAATCATGGTTCAATTCTTCAAAATCAATCAACATTTTTGTATAATCATGGCTCATGCTTTCAAACCTCATATGAGCTCCATATCTTCAATAATCAAACATGCATGCAATCTTTTAACTCCAATTCCATTTCAAATGGGTCAAGTGATGCTTAAACACATGAAATCCATCCAAATCATGCTTGCATGTATGATCCTACAACTCAATTTTTCATGTTTAACAAACTACATGATAGATTATACAATCCTGGCTTATTTAGGATAATTCTATGCATGCATGTACATTCTAGCTTCATTTTCAACTAAATCTTTGCCATGAGCTACCAAATCACTAGAATTCACAAAATCACAAGTTCAACTCATGAATTAGGGGTTGATTACTCACCTAGGAGCTTCAAACACTCAAGTTCTTGGAGTTTAATTTCAAATTTCCAAGCCTTGAGCCAAAATTGCACAATTCTCCCCATTTCTCTCTCTATAGCCGGCCTCTCTCTCTCTCTCTCACTAAAGTATAAACTCAGATTTTGGAATTCAAAACAAATGAGTGTGAGTGTGAGTGCAAGTTGGCCTATTAATAGGCTCCTTTAATCAAATCACTTAAGATTAAGTAATGGTGCTTTAATTAGCCATTCTGACTCTGATTATTTTGATCCGAATTAATTTTTAATTAAATTTCACCATAGGCTCTAAAAATTACACCAATCACAATGGCGTAGCCAATTTCGGTTTCTATGGCCGATAAGGCCTTCAATTTTTAGTTTAAAACAGTAAGTTGAACAGATATTCCTACGGTGAACAGATAGAAATTCAAAACCACATATATTCACATAAATGGCACAAAAAATCATATCAAACACATAATCACATTTATAATAAAGACTAATTAGCATAATATGGAGCAGGGTTATCACATCTTCCCCCCTTTAAGAAGTTTGGTCCTCCAAACTTAATTTACCTTCATCGGGAAACAAATGTGAATAGCATAGTCGTATTTCATCCTCTTTTTCCCACGTGGCATCCGTCCCATAGTGTTCTTTTCATTCCACTTTCACCATTGGGATGGACTTGTTTCTCAATTGTTTCACTTGCCGGTCAATGATTCGTTCCGGCCATTCGGCGTACGCCATATTTTCATCAAAAGCTACCCGATGATAATCAATCACATGAAATGGGTCTCGAAGATAACCCCTCAACATTGACACATGAAATACATTATGGATTTGCTCAAATCCCGGCGGCAAAACAACTCTATACGCAACTGGACCAAGCCTTTCCAGAATTTGAAATAGCCCAATGTAACGGGGCGACAACTTACCCTTCTTTCCAAACCTGACTTGGCCTTTCATCGAAGTCACGCGGATAAATACATGGTCACAAACCTCATACTCAAGAGGTCTTCTTCGGACATCTGCATAATTCTTTTGTTGGTCCTGAGCTGTTTTGAGCCTTTGCTGAATAATCTTCTCAGAAGTGTCTTGCACAATTTCAAGCCAAAGTAAAGCTCTATCCCCGACTTCTATCCAACAAATTGGTGATCTACACCTTCTACCATACAAAGCCTCGTACGGTGCCGTACCAATGCTGGAGTAGAAGCTGTTATTGTATGCAAACTCTGCAAGTAGCAAATAGTCTTCCCAACTCCCTTGAAAATCCAAGGCACACATTCTTAGCATATCTTCTAATGTCTGTATGGTCCGTTCTGATTGCCCATCTGTCTGTGGATGGAATGCAGTACTAAATCTCAGTTCTGTCCCAATAGCTTCCTGCAAACTCTTCCACAATCTAGATACAAATTTCGGATCTCTATCCGACACAATAGATACCAGAACTCCGTGTAAACGGACAATCTCATCAACATATATTGTAGCCAGTCTATAAGTATTAAATGTAGTTTTAACAAGTAGAAAATGTGCAGATTTAGTCAGTCTATCAACTACAACCCAAATAGAATCCATACCTCGAGGAGTTCGAGGTAGACCAACAACAAAATCCATAGTCATATGCTCCCACTTCCATTCAGGAATAGGGAGAGGTTGAAGTAGACCGTCCGGTTTCTGATGTTCAGCTTTAACTTGCGGACATTGAAGACATTTGGACACATATTCTGCAATCTCTTTCTTCATTTTAGGCCACCAATAGCTTTGTTTCCGATCCCGATACATTTTATTGTTACCCGGATGCATAGCAAATACTGATTTGTGGGCTTCATCTAAAACCCTTTTCTTTAGTTCCGGAATATCTGGGACACACATTCGGTTCTGAAATCTTAACACTTCATTTTCAATGCTAAACTCTGCTTTTGAACTTGTCCCAAATTTATCAATCACTTTCATGAGGAATTTATCCTCTTTCTGTTTCTGTTTAATCTCGTCAACGATCGCCAGCTCGGCTGAAATAGCGGCTATCAATCTACCCTGTTCACACAATACCACTTCAATTTCAAACTTCTCAAAATCTTGTAAAATCTCCTTCTGTTCTGTAAGCAAACAAGCCAAGCTCCTCGTTGATTTTCGGCTCAAGGCATCAGCAACTGTATTAGCTTTCTCGGGGTGATACTGAATCTCAAGATCATAGTCTTTTATCATTTCAAGCCATCTCCTCTGTCACATGTTCAACTCCTTTTGCGTAAAGAAGTATTTCAGACTTTTGTGATCCTTGTAGACTTCACACTTTGCCCCATACAAATAATGCCGCCAGATTTTCAAAGCAAAACAACTGCAGCCAATTCTAAGTCATGTGTTGGGTAGTTCTTCTCATGTGGTCTCAACTATCGGGAGGCGTAAGCAATAACCTTTCCATTCTGCATTGATACACAACCCAAACCCTTATAAAACGCATCACTGAAAATTACAAAATTTTTCGTACCTGTGGGCAATGTCAATACTGGTGCAGTGGTCAGTCTCGTTTTCAGTTCATGAAAGGTAGATTCTCTTTCGTCATTCCATTCAAATGGTTGCCCCTTGCGTGTCAACTGGGTAAGAGGTACAGCTATCCTTGAAAAGTTTTTTACAAACCTCCTGTAATACCCGGCTAAGCCAATGAAACTGCGGACCTCTGTTACATTTGTCGGTGTAGGCCAATTCACAATTGCCTCTATTTTCTGTGGGTCCACTGAAATCCCCTCTTTGTTGATAACATGCCCTAAGAAAATAACTTCATCCAACCAAAACTCACATTTCTTTAGTTTAGCAAATAATTTCCTTTCCCTAAGTATTTGCAAGACAGTTCTTAAATGATGTTCATGTTCAAATCTATCCTTAGAGTATATCAAAATGTCATCAATAAAAACCATAACAAATTCGTTAAGGTAGGTTTTAAAAATTCGGTTCATTAAGTCCATAAACGCTGCCGGAGCATTAGTCACCCCAAATGGCATAACAAGAAATTCAAAATGACCATACCTCGTTCTGAATGCGGTTTTCTCAACATCTTCTACCTTTACTTTCAACTGGTGGTACCCGGATCTCAAATCAATTTTGGAAAACACTTGTGATCCCTGCAGCTGATCAAATAGGTCATCAATACGAGGTAAGGGATATTTATTCTTTATCGTTACCTTGTTCAGTTCTCGATAGTCGATGCACAAACGCAAAGTTCCATCTTTCTTTTTCACAAATAACACCGGTGCACCCCATGGTGAAGTACTAGGTCAGATAAACCCTTTATCGAGTAGGTCCTGTAACTGTTCTTTCAGTTCTTTCATTTCGGCAGTAGCCATTCTGTAGGGAGTTTTAGAAATAGGTTGGGTGCCTGGCATAGTCTCTATTGTAAACTCTATCTCCCTGTCCACCAATTCCCCTGGTAATTCATTTGGAAACACATCTAAAAATTCCCTAACAATAGGGATACTATTCAATTCAACATTTATAGATTGTTCAGACAACACATAACACAAATAACCCTGGCACCCTTTCCTGATCAGTTTACATGCCTTCATTACAAATATTAAATAAGGTGGAAGTACTACCCCGTTACCCACAAACACAATCTCTTCCTGTTCTGGTGGTCTAAACACAACCCGTTTTGTCACATAATCAATGGTGGCACAATATTTAGTTAGCCAATCCATGCCCAGAATTATATCAAAGTGCCTAAAGTTCAAGGGCAACAAATCCACATACAATATAGCATTCTCGATTCGCATGTCACAAAAACGATATACAGATTCACACAATACAGATTCCCCAGATGGAGCAGATACACATAGCAGATATGGCAATAATTCTAGAGGTCTATTCAATCTAGATGCAAATGCACATGTTACGAAAGAGTGTGTTGATCCGGAGTCAATTAACACAAAAGCATCCTGATTACATATAGAAATAGTACGTGAGACAACTGCGTTGGCATTCCGTGTATCGCCCGGAACAAGCGCAAAAACTCTCCCTTATCTCATGGTATTCCGGTAGTAGCAGATCTCATAGTATTTCCTGGTTTCGGGATCGATGCAGTAGAACTAGCAGCTATCTTCCCACTGTTTTGATTACAATCTCAGGCCATATGCCCTTGTTTACCACATTTAAAACAGGCTCTCGACACACGGTAACAAACCCCACGATGCCTTTTATTACAAATATTGCACATAGGAGATGTATCTCGGGAAGAATTTGAAGTACTTGAGGAGCCCATGTTTTGCTTTTTCGAAAATTTCTTCTTCGAAAAGAAGCATTGCCTTTTGTTGCCTTTCTAGTCAGTTATTGACTTAGCCTGTCTAGCTATATTAGCTTCTGATATTATGGCCCGGTCTAGCACCCCAATGTAGGTTTCCAGCTTCAGGACATTCACCCTTTCTAAAATGTCGCTTCAAAGCCCACCTTCAAAATGCCTCGCCTTCTTATAATCAGTATCAATCACATGTGGTGCAAACCTGGCCAATTCGGTGAATTTGGCTTCATACTCAGTCACCGTCATACTGTCTTGCTTTAGTTCCATGAACTTTGATACTTTCCTGTCCTGGACACATTACGGGAAGTACTTATCATAGAAAATTTCCAAAAATTTGGTCTAGTCAACATCTTTGTGGTTCTCACGCATTAACATCCACCATCTTCTTGCCTCATCTTCTAGCATAAAGGTGGCTAGAAGTACTTTCTGTGTCTCCGAACAAGGGAACACTTCAAATAGCTTTTCGATGCTGAGGACCCACGCTTCGGCTTTCAACGGATCTAATCCCCCATGGAATTGTGATGGTTTCATTTTCTTAAACTCTTTGGTGAGGGCTATTATTCGGTCATCATTCTGATTATCTGGCACTGGTGGTGCCGGAGGTGGAGGTGGAGGATGTGGTTGCTGCCACTGTTGTTGCCACTCTTGTTGTTGCCTCAATGTTTCTGTCATTTCCTAAATCAATCTTTCCATTCTATCCATTCTGGCAGTAGAGGACTCCTCTATCTCATCACCTCTTGTTCTCACCATCTGATTAGACTTGCATTATACTTTATACAAAAGATTCATAGGTATGCATATACTAAAGAGTATGCAAATTCAAATAATTTGCAATGCAAGCAAATCACAGACGTATAGCACATAATTGTTCATATTAAGAAATTTAAGCGTATTCTCGATGCTTCCAAATTCATACTTATCACATGAATGCATCCTAGATCTTTTCTGGACGTTTATTGCTCATTTGGACAAGTGTGTAAGTTATTAACTCGTGCTCTGATACCACTCTGTCATGACCTGAACCCGCCCCTTATGGGTTAAGGACATAACCAGCCAGTAATCAAGGGATTACCTACGGCCTCAAACCAAACCAGACATAACTCATCAGAGTAAAGGGGCTAAACGGAAGCAAATTTAAAACTTTTGTCCATAGAGCTATGCTTACATGGCACATCATAATAATCCATACATATACATGTTAATAACTCACGTCAAAATAAGTAATAACATATAGTTCTATACAAATAGGATCATTCAAGTCTAAGTCAGCCAATCAAAACTATGCACAACCGTAATCCAAAGTTCTCGCCAACATGACAAAACATAGCAAACTAGCAAAAGGGCGAAAACAAGTCTCGTGCGTGAGACGTATGGGCTGACTCTTCAAAACCTTGACTGTTCTCACAAACTTCACTGAGGCTGGGTTTGGACCTCTCTTGGCTCACCTACAAACACATGAATGAGCGTGAGCGAAAGCCCAGTGAATAATATCAAATAAAGAAGTTACACGAACGGTACTTACAACAATATACACCAAAAGGCCTTGGGCCCAATTCGTATTTCTATCTAATATATATATATATATACATAGGTCAAGTAACTACGGTTCCAAACACATCGAATGGCCTCGGGCCCAATCCATTCACGTCAAACGACCTTCGGCCCATTCATTCTTTCATTCGCGTCAGACTGGCCTTTAGCCCATCCATACTTTCATTCATGTCGAACTGGCCTTTGGCCCATTCATACTTTCATTCATGTCGAACTGGCCTTTGGCCCATTCACACTTTCATTCATGTCAAACTGGCCTTTGGCCCATTCATACTTTCATTCATGTCAAGCTGGCCTTTGGCCCATTCATGCTTTCATTCGAATTAATGAACTTATAAGACTTACATAGAAGTAAGTAATTGGACAAATAACATACTTCAGATATCTTTAATAAGATATTACTCACAGTGATCGGCTGGATGATTTGCCCTGGAGCTCGACCCTACACATTCCATGAACAAAATAGGTCACAAACAATTCAATCCATTCTTAATTCACATATTCCTCTTAAGGCTTCTTTCTTATTCTTTTAATTCATTCATAATACTCAATGCATGCCTAAGAGTACTTAGAAGTGAAAGAGAACGGAAAACGAAACATAAAACGCATTTACAAAATTTCAGAAACAGGGGTCCCCGCTCGAGCGTGGACTTTCCCGCTCGAGCGGACCCATTGGGTCTGCAAAAGTACTGGTTGCCTCGTTTTTACACTCAAGTGCGAAATCGGGCGCTCGAGCTGAAGGTCTCACTACATGGCTCCCCACTTGAGCGTGAATCTCCCCGCTCAAGCGGACACCCATGTCTGCAAAACTTCTGGGAGCTCGTATTTCCCGCTCGAGCGGTGGTTCCCCCGCTCGAGTGGACATCATAAATTCTGGGTTTTCCAGAATTGTTCTTCAAGTTCAAATTCGACCTCCAAAGGTTCAAAACTCATAATTTTGGTTCCCAAACATGCAAATACATTATATGTCATGAGTACACAACCAATATGAGGCCAATTGCTCCAAATCATGGTTCAATTCTTCAAATCAATCAATATTTTTGTATAATCATGGCTCATGCTTTCAAACCTCATATGGGCTCCATATCTTCAGTAATCAAACATGCATGCAATCTTTTAACTCCAATTCCATTTCAAATGGGTCAAGTGATGCTTAAACACATGAAATTCATCCAAATCATGCTTGCATGTATGATCCTACAACTTAATTTTTCATGATTAACAAACTACATGATAGATTGTACAATCCTTACTTATTTAGGATAATTCTATGCATGCATGTACATTCTAGCTTCATTTTCAACTAAATCTTTGCCATGAGCTACCAAATCACTAGAATTCACAAAATCACAAGTTCAACTCATGAATTAGGGGTTGATTACTCGCCTAGGAGCTTCAAACACTCAAGTTCTTGGAGTTTAACTTCAAATTTCCAAGCCTTGAGCCAAAATTGCACAATTCTCCCCCTTTCTCTCTCTATAGCCGGCCTCTCTCTCTCATTAAAGTATAAACTCAGATTTTGGAATTCAAAACAAATGAGTGTGAGTGCAAGTTGGCCTATTAATAGGCTTTTTTAATCAAATCACTTGAGATTAAGTAATGGTGCTTTAATTAGCCATTCTAAATCTGATTATTTTGATCCGAATTAATTTTCAATTAAATTTCACCATAGGCTCTAAAAATTACACCAATCACAATAGCGTAGCCAATTTCAGTTTCTATGGCCGATAAGGCCTTTAATTTTCAGTTTAAAACAATAAGTTGAACAGATATTCCTACGTTGAATAGATAGAAATTCAAAACCACATATATTCACATAAATGGCACACAAAATCATATTAGACACATAATCACATTTATAATAAAGACCACTTAGCATAATACGAAACAGGGTTATCACAGAACTAGTCTCAGTAGTGCTCAAAACAAAAGGGTGAACTCTAAACTACCCATAAAACCTTGAAGCTTGTCTCAGTAGGAACCTCAAAGTGAGGCATAGAAGTTGGCTTGACAAAACAGAGTTTAGGTTGATGCCACTAAATTCGCTCTTGCACTTGATCACCTACATATAAATATAAAATAACGAGCTAGAGCCCAGCAAATAACAACTATGTAAAGGGGTTATGAATGATGTCCTTACAGCATTTGAAACAATCAATTATCAATATCACATTTTCAATCAATATCTTTTTGTCAATCAATCGTTCAATCGTTCAATTCAATCAATCATAATTGTATAGGTCATGCGTGGTACATCCAATCGCAACAATACAATAGGTCTTAAAGACCGAACAATCAATTGATGACCATCAAACAATAGACAATAGTTTCAAGAATTGGAACTGACAGAGATCTCTATAACAATAGCGATAACAATATCAATAACAATAGCAATATGCTATGGATACCACGAATACAGTTCAAAATAAGATCATCATTCAATCAATAAAAAGTATCATTTCAGAAAACAATATGATTTATCAATCAGAAAATAAATACAATTGAATATACCTTTACAACAAGGTTACTCACAGTTGGCTCCTTGAAACATTGGATCACAGTGTGGCGTCTAACCTACACAAACACATTCAAGCACAATATCTCAAAACATGTTCAATTCATTCAGTCAGTTCTTAAACCTATTCAGTTCATTCGGTATTTTTTTCGTTCGGTTATTTCTATTCGTTCTTTAATTTCCAAATCTTAATGTAAAAAAGTCCTTAATTTGTCAAGATTAAAGCTATAACTTCACGAATATAATGATTCAAAACTTTTCTTCCTTTTTCTTTCAAAATATAAAATTAAAGCTATAAGGTTTTTAGAAAAATATCTACATATATAAAATTCAAATTAAGATCAAACTAATTCTTGATTGTCATATTCAAATTATAATTAATTTCTTAATTTGCCCACTTTTAGATTTAATTCATTTTTTTTTATATCAAATCCAATTTCAAACTCATAAATTCTAAAACACAAATTAAGCTTTTAAAATCCAATTTCATGTTCAAAACTCATGAAAAATTTCATCAAAACATGAAAATAATTATGAGCCATGATCAATCTTCAATAAATCTTTGTTGCATGTAATTTATGGAGCTTAATTTAACAATAACTTCCCAAATTAAACCCAAAATAATTAATTTCTAATTAAACTTCATAAACATGATCTTAGCTTCAATTCTTCATTTTCTTGTCAATTTCCTAAGAACATTGAATATATGTAATTCAAATAAAACTAACTAATTTAATATATTCCAAAATTTGTTTAATTTAAATAAAACTCTCAAATTACATTACATGCATGGGTTAATAATCAAAATCAAAACCTATATTTTCATGAACTCATGGTTTCCAAACTTTTCTTCAATATCAAATGTATAATAAACTTGCATGGTTCAAATCCTTTCAAAACTCATGGTGCATGCAAATACACATCTTATATATATATATATATATCAAGGTTCACAAACCCAAGCTCAATTGAAGAATTCCTACAGTCATTTCATATTTATTCTTTAATTCTTCCAAATTACATGCATGCAAAAATGTGACCCAAATTTATGCAACATATTCAACATCAAACCAAAAATAATCAATTTCCATGTTTATTTCCATAACCATGAACCTAGCTTTATTTTCTTATTCAAACCCATTTCCTTACAAATTCCATGAAATTGATTCCATAACTTCCTTAATTTCAACTAGAATATGAAGTTTGTACATGAATTAGGCATAAATCTCTTACCTTAAGCTTCAATTTCAAATATAATGTGTTGATTTCCTCTATTTCTTCTTGTTCTTGCTTCAATTTTCCAAGTCTTGATCACTTCTCTCTCTATAACTCTCTCTCTCTCTTTCTTGCTCACAAGTTTGTTTCCAACAAAAGAATTGATTGAATGAGGTTAACTTCTCTCCTTTAGACCCTTCTTTACACTACACCACGTGCACACACACACACACACACAGAATTCTCAGTACACCTAGAATTTCTCTGCACACCCACACCCACACCTAAATACACTCTCAATTCTAGACCATTTCATAATTCAATTTATGATTAGGATTAATTTAATCAAACAACACTTAATCTAAATAAATCTTAATTAACACATAATTAAATTAATCATAACTAATCACCAATGCCACATAATTTAATTAGTTAAATTGACTTCTATTAGAGCCCAATTAATTATATTTAAATTTATCAATCTGAATCAGATTTTTAATCAAACTCCCAAAAGGCTCTAAACATCAAATTAAACTTATTTCCATCATCAATTTTTGATTTCTTAAATCAGTAAGGTCTTCAATTTCATATTAAACTTCAAAATCTTCGTCAATAAATTACATACATATTCAATTGAACACTTTATAAATAAATTTAATTCATATAATCTTAAGTCCCAATTCTTATGATTTAATCAACTCCAATTCAGACCCACTTAATAAAATCTCAATTTTACTAATTTGAATCGAATATTTAATTAAACTTTCATATGGTCCGATATTCAAAATTAAATAATTCAATTCACCAATTATAATCTCTTGAGCCATTTAGGCTTTCAATTTCTAATTTCAAAATAAATCATCAATAGAATCATATACGAATCAGTCTCTATAATTTTCATAAATCTCAAATTAAATTAGAATAATTGGTAATTAAAATTCAAATCTCTTTAATTAATTAAGTGCTAATCATTTTATGTGATGGGGTCCTTACGGCCTTCCCCCCCTTAGGAAGTTTGGTCCTCCAAACTTAAGACCTTGTACCGAAAATCAGTTATATAACTTGGTCTCATTTCATTTCCTTTCCTACGTAACTTCCTTTTCCCTTGCATTTCCTTCATAGATATTGAACTTATTTCCCAATCACTCAACGGTTAATAACCCAAATTGGTGATTCTTTACTGTCTCTATTGTCATCAATCATATTAGTCATACACTTTAATTGATCGATCTATAATTCATATACTCCCTCTAGTAGAAGATTATTCCAAGGGATGTTCATGATTCTTCATATTTTTCATATAAATCAAAATATTCCGCTATTGATATATTAGATTCTTCAAATTGAATTTAATAGTCAATGCATTATTAATAACAATTACAAATTCTTAGTCTTTCAAATCTATTGACAATAATAGTTCTGACATTTTCCTATGCAATTCGTAATTCATTATTTTTCAAAAGAATGGTAATTTAACTTTCATTGACTATGTCAAAGGTTCGTAAGTTATGCATATAATGTAGTATGCCCACATAAGGTTTCACATGCTAATCTATCATAGAAATTTCCGAATTATATGGAAATGTAATCACATATTAATGGTCTCAGTTTCAAACAAACATCTTGGATACCAATTAATATAAGTCATTCCGAAATAGAGGGATACATCGGATTCGAAACAGAAGCATATTAGTGTCATAACAGAAGTATATCTTGTAGAAATTCATTAGCCTTCGAAAATAACATATGTTGGGTTGTACCCATATAGTATTAGGAAGTCATACAGATCAGAGTAGAACTTTACATATTTTTGTTAAATTAAGATTATCGTTTTTGACAATCTTTCTCATATTATAATTTCAAAGTAATGATTCGATTTCACAACAGGTTTACGTTTTTCGCAGTCTTATTAGCTTTTGTATTAGCTTCCTTATTTACTTAAGGTTACACTTATATAAGTAATTCAAATTACACTACTTTCATATTTATTTCAATTCTTAGACCTACATAGATATATTCATTGACCTTGATAAATTGTTACACGGTAACTTAGGGCTAAACTTTTAACTTTCTCAAATCATTACAATTAGCCGACTGAAATTCTTATGTTTCTAAAGGTCCGTTAAGAAATATACAATTGTCATTCTAATGAAATTCATTTTCTTATTTTCCATTAAGCTTTCTTTCTTCCATCATTTAACACTATAGTTAAATTTCTTCACAATGAATCAAGCTATCTAAGTTAGGATTCAAAATCTAAATTCAATTATGAGTCTATAAGATCATCATATCATTCATTTCTAACTACTTCATATACGAAATCACTGTCTTTCTTTTTCTTTTTCTTTTTCTTTTAAAGGTCTATATTCTGACTTAGTAGTTTAAATAAATTATAAGTGTCATTTTTCCAATGTTATTAATGTGATGTGATATGATATGATATGATATGTTTCCGAATTGTGTTAAGTCTTGATCTCATTTTTCTAATTCAGGTAGTTTCGGATTAAGTCTCAATTACCCAAGCAATGGATCCTAACTTTAACATTTTTTTTTATGAGAGGAAAAATGGTGGTCCTTTCAGATTCATAATCCAATATATCATAAAATTATCACTTCCAATATTTTCAAATGGTTTCGTAGTGATATGATTGTAGTAAATTGAGTCTTACTTATTCGGATACTAAGCAGGAAAATTTTCATCAACTTAAATCGTTTAATCTTTTATTTAGCTTAAGTCTTAGTGATATTCTGATAATCCTTAGCAATCTCAGGCTGATTTTTGAATAGTCAAATAGATGGGTTCTAATTTCATCAAATATAGATTAGGACCAATTCAAATAAAGTCACACACACATATATATTTTTTTAACTCTAAATTTCTATACATGCATTTAAAGCATTCCTACTAATTTCCCAATTTATAGATAAGTGCTAACCTTTAACCAGTTAAATCATTTGAGCTTTCTCCTAAGCTTTAGAACAATCTTTTACCAGATACCCCATCTTCCTACACTTGAAACATGCTCCGGTAAGTCGATGACACAACCCTCGATGTCGCTTGTGACATGTTGAACATAATGAATGAAACTTACTACCTTGCTTAGAAGTGCTTGACTCTCCTATCACAAATTTCTTAGGCTTTTCCTTTGGTTCCTTCTTTGACTTCACACTTTAACTTTTTCTTTTGGTCTTGGAATTTGTCATAGCATTGTTGCATAGCTTTCATTACTCCCTCAAGTACTTCTTCTACCTTGTTCAATCGTTATGCCAAAATCTTAACTTCCATTTCGTGTTTACTTTTCACCATCTTTTCCAAATGATAGAAAAGAAGCGTTAAACACAAAATGATGGTTGATAACACTTGGGTTAATATCAACTGACTTATAATATAACACAAAACACATATCACATATGAGTACCCATACACATATAGGCATATAAAGACACTGGTAGGGTAACATATTCATTCCCATGGAATTTACCAAGAATTTCCAATTCGAAACTACGCTGGCCAAACATGATTCCAATCGGACTTTCAAGGTTATTCAACAAAGGCATGAGACTCTACGGTTTAACATTTCACATGATAGGTTCCCCAACAAATTATACCACCTCATGTATCAAATAATTTTCTTATCCTCAATTATCACAGTTCCACATATTTCATTGATCATCAAATTCCTTAATTTCTCAAATATTCTCATAGTTAAATTTGACATATAACCCGTATAGCTTTCATGACTTCCATTGAAGATTCTAATTTCCTCATAATACCATGTTTCCTCAAATCAACATACTTGTACTCACCAATGTTCAAGCCAAAAATTCCGATTACCTTATAACAGTAGAAATTTCACAATAATTTTTAGCTTTCAACCTCATTGCTAAACTGATTAAATACATTCCAGTTTCCTTATAATTATCAAAAGTCCATAATAGCCCTTAATTCTTAGTTTCAATACTTAAGCGTATTAGACAAACATATATACATATTTATGAATGCACAACTTCTTACTTACTTACTATATGCATGAAACTTAAATCCGTTCTAGACATTCTAATGCTCAATGGACACGTGCGTGAGTTATTAACTCGTGCTCTGATATCACTTTGTCACGACCCAAACCCGCCCCTATAGGTTAGCGTCATGACCGGCCAGTAATTCGAGATTACCAAAGGCCTGCTTATCAGTAATACAATAATAGGGGCTGGCGGAAGCTTGTAAATAATAAAATATAACATCCAATGAGCTGTGAGGACTAATATGTAACAAGACAACTTTCATATATGTATATACACATCAGTCCAAGCATCAAGCTTATGTACAAAAATACAACATAATTAGCAATTAAATCCCATTAATAAAACCAGTCTTAACTTCAGATATGAAAACATTCAAAACTAGTCTCAATTGCGTTCAAAACAAAAGGGTGAACTCTAAACCACCCATGAAACCTTGAAGCTTGTCTCAATAGGAACCTCAAAGTGAGACACAGAAGTTGGCTTGACAAAACAGAGTTTAGGTTGACGCCACTAAGCTCGCTCTTGCACTTGATCACCTACATATAAATATAAAATAATGAGCTAGAACCCAGCAAATAACAACTATGTAAAAGGGTTATGAATGACGTCCTTACAACATTTGAAACAATCAATTATCAATATAACATTTTCAATCAATAGCTTTTTGTCAATCAATCGTTCAATTCAATCAATCATAATTGTATAGGTCATCCGTGGTACATCCAATAGCAACAATACAATAGGTCTTAAAGACCGAACAATCAATTGATGTCCATCAAACAATAGATAACAATAACGATAACAATATCAATAACACTAGCATTATGCTATGGATGCCATGACTACAGTTCAAAATAGGATCATCATTCAATCGATAAAAATTATCATTTCAAAAAATAATATGATTTATTAATCAGAAAATAAATACGATTGAACATATCTTTACAACTCACAGTTGGCTCCTTGAAACACGTGATCACAGTGTGGCCTCTAACCTACACAAACACATTCAAGCACAATATCTCAAAACATGTTCAATTCATTCAGTCGGTTCTTAAAACTATTCAGTTCATTCGGTATTTTTTGTTTGGTTATTTCTATTCGTTCTTTAATTTCCAAATCTTAATGTAAAAACCTCCTTAATTTGTCAAGATTAAAGCTATAACTTCACGAATATAATGATTCAAAACATTTCTTCCTTTTTCTTACAAAATATAAAGTTAAAGCTATAAGGCTCTTAGAAAAATATCTACATATATGAAATTCAAATTAAGATCAAACTAATTCTAGATTGTCAAATTCAAATTATAATTTATTTCTTAATTTTTCCAATTTTAGATTTAATTCATTTTCTTTATATCAAACCCAATTTCAGACTCATAAATTTTAAAACATAAATTAAGCATTTAAAACCCAATTTCATGTTCAAAACTCATGCAAAAATTTCATTAAAACATGAAAATAATTATGAGTTGTGGGTGTTGATTTCCGACCACAAAACCAAACAAGGAACTCAGCTGGAGAGTACCGGCAAAATAGATTAAGCCCATCAACTTGTAACAAAAAGATGAGAATATCGCGATGGTTCGTCCACTCGAGGGCACTCCGACGATCAAGTCAGTAAATCTTGTCTCTCACAGATATCAAAATAGTACTTAAACTCTCAAGTAAAAGCATCTCAAATAAAGCATACCTTAGACCCACGGGAGTGCCTCACTTTTATAATGGTCAGTGTCCAACTTCCCTAGAAGTCTCACTTCATGGGACTCTATCCTTTACAAGGATAACATCTATCACAACTTCACACTATTTAGATTAAGATGAATTTCCTCAAGAGTCTCATCTTTATCCAAATAGATAGTTTGATGTCATCTAGGACTCTAGTCCTCTATCTAAATATCTCGGATTCCGGTATTACCACACCATATCTCGACACCATGGTTCGCCCACGTGGCACCTCGGCTAACAACCTCGGCCACGTGGACTACCCAAAAAATATGTCCCCACAACTGCCCCTAGGTTCTATTACCTCGACAACCTGAGGTGATGGAACCTATATCGTTTCATCTTTCAACATGTTGGCTAAACAATATGTTAGAGATACTCTTCTGACCAAAATCGTGACTCGTCAACGTAAAGAAACAAGGACTCAAATGTCCTCTCGTCAAGAATCAAGAATCAAGAACCATCATGTTCTATCTCATCCAGGTCCAACATCTCGACAGAGATCACAATACTAGTAGAGATCACGACTTGCTAGTTCAAAAACATCAAGGTCCTAGTATCAACTCATCACGAACCCAAAACAAACAAGTTTTGCCCCCATCCTATTTCAACATCTCAACCGAGATCAACATTTCAACCAAGATCAACATCTCAACTGAAATCATCATGTCTACCAAGATCGTCATATCAACCGAGATCATCATCTCA